>JASMMZ010000005.1:32570193-32924361 GCA_038502455.1 Anisogramma anomala
GGGGGGCGCGCACACTGACTGACTGACGGATGGAACTGCTTGCCAAACACAGTGCGTCGACATCACCTTTGCCGAGCCCGGCGACGCCCGTATCGCCGAGGTCAACGCGTCCAACTGCTTCAACAGCAACGACATGGGCTTCGCCGACGTCTACACCGTCGTCACGCGCGAGTCCAACGCTAACCCCAACGTCACCTCCGCCGCCGAGACGCGCTTCTGGTACTTCACCAAGCACCGCCCCGCGAACGGCGCGCTGTGGAACGCCCTCGGCTTCGCGCCGGTGCTGCTGGGCCTGGTGCTGTTTGCAGTATAGAGGAGGGTGGTCCGGGGGCGGGGTCGGGTCGAGAACACGCGGACGGCGGTCGGCGCTGCTGGCCCGTCCAGCCGCATCCGCTGCAGGTCCGGCGTAGTCGGAATGCCCGCCATTGTCCTCGAATCTGGTGGGTGGATTATGTGCACGGTAGGTGTTTAACAGCATCTTCCAGAATGGACACACGCTCATTCGGTACGCATTCTGGTCTGCTAGCTTGTTACATGATGGGATTTCAGGAGCCCATCTAGTGGCTAAGGTACATAGGCATGGCAGCGCCGTACCGGCGGGGGGAATAGGATGGCCCGGGATAATTGGGGAGTGCTTCCATGTGCAGCCATCGTCAAGTCGTTGACCTTCCTGGACACCCGTGGGGTGGATAGTGTATGCACGTATAACACTGGCATTAGATCATGGGCGTCACGACGGAATGATATATCGGGCTTGGGTGGGCCCTGTATTTCGGCTGTTCCTTACTGCATACACCCTGGTAGCATTGTCCTGCAGCAGAACCAGCTGGGGAATTGTACGTCAAGTGACAGTACATCGTGATACATGCTGTATTTGGTGACATAGCCCCCCTGTATGACGATGAAACTTTAGTTTTACGCGTTATGTAGTATCTTTATTAGAATAGCAGGGGCTTATATTTTCCAGGCTGGCAATACTTTTGGAAATACTGCTTTATGTTCATTTTGTAATATTGCTAAGTTCTATATAATCTTTCTTTATATCCATTCAATTGACCAAGAAGTATAGATATTTTCCTTTATAATATTACTAAATCACGAATATCAATAATATAGTGACTCATAACGACTTTCCAATACAAAAGGAAGGATTTTGTGAACTAAGGATAATTTGGTAGTCTAAATATAATAAGGTAACAAAATAGGTTTCAAGATCTTTGTTAATATATAACGGGGCGATTCAAACAAATGAAGGATGTTAGTGAAGGTTTAGCCTTATATTCAGTGAAAGTAATCTATTTTAAATGTTTTATTCACAAACCACATTATAAATAATGATAATTTCTTGAATGGCTTTTTTTTTCATAGCAGATATTACGTAACGGTTAACAGAAATAATCAGCGTCAAATACATTAGAAAGCTAAATATGCTTGTAACTTATAGTAAACTATGAACGTAATTATCAAACGAATCTTAGTATTAGTAGGCCTTTATCGTTTCAACGCTGTTAATTCGAATTTCTAATAGAAGTAACTTATATATTACATTAATAGTGGTATGTATTTGTTATAGGTTTGAGAATAGCTAGTTAATTTATACATTTGTTGGTGTAGGTAACTTCTTAGTCTGTTTCCAAAATAATATGGGATACTATTTTATATTTTGTTTAAAATAAATATAAATCACTTATTGTTAATGAAATTAATTTAACTCTATTGCAATTGACTACTTTTCCAATACTAGTAACTTTTTTTTTTATTGACGTGTCAATATAGTCTATTCTCAATTGATGGTAACATTAAAAGTTACTCTTATTTCTATCAGCATTATACCATTAATTTTTTAATTGTTGTACACATTAATTATAGCTTTATCAAAACTTGCTACTAATAACTTTTGGTATCAGTTTTCTTTTTTTCTCTTTCGAAGTCCATTATTGCAAATATATATTCTACTTATCTTATAAAGGTTACCAAAATTTTCAAACAAGCCATACAAACGTATGATAATTATAATTTCTATCATTTACTAGGGTATCACTTTTGTTTATATCATGAACTGGTAGATCCATATACACATCGATTAAAATAATAAATTGATTGCTTTCAACAAATATTTTCAAAATGTTCTTAGGCTTAACCCCACTTATTGCATTGGTAGGATTATCTTGACTGTTAATCCAACTCAAATCGTTCATCTAATATATTTGGCATGCTGTTAGTAGGTTTTTATCGTTGCGATGTAGTCGATTCGAATTACTATTGTTGAAGTAACTGATGCTGCATTGAAATTGGTTGATAAGTTGTTCCCTCTTAGTTTGAGAGATATCTAACTGGTCTACATGCTAATTCATATAGCCAAATACTTTACCTTATACTCTACTGTGACGAAGGTACCTATTTCACTACGTTGATAGTTAATTCTATACACTGTAATTAATCTAAAATAAGTATAGTTAACTAACTATAAGTATAGTTAACTTAATTGTATTACAATAAACTACTATTCTAATACTTATGGCTTTTTAGGTCATAACTATACGCTAGCGTAACTGACCACCAAACAATAATAACCTTTGAGATCTCCCTTTAATCTAGAAACAAAATCCTTGTTGATTTAAGTTGATTTATATTAACAACAACATCAACTACGCATCTTCATACCGCATTTTTAAACCTTTCGTTTTTCAATTCGTGTATACAAGTCTTTCGCCACAAATTTACGCGTAATATGTATTCCACCAAGCGCTTATCTTTTACCCATAATTCTATCAATTACCACCATTACTATTACTATCGCTACTATTACCTTGGAAATTTTAGAATTTCTTAAGATATTATTATTTTTTAAGGTTATGAGCCGAGCGGTTTACATAACTCTCGATTTATACAATTGGCGTATTATTATTCACAGTCTGTTTTAAAGCACCATTAAACGTAACATTAATTATAAAGTAATTAGAGTTATTTTTACCCTCAATTCATTGAAACCTATCGATTTCCAGGATTTCGTATAAATTTTTCAAAACCATTCCATCTATTATAAAACGTTTTTCATTCATTATATACAATTTGAATAAACACTCGCAAAAGCTTCAAGAATTCATATACACAAACACAAATATGAGAAATAATCATAACTATTTAATAATAATTCTAAACAAATCGTTAATTATCATATTTATGATGAAATATACCATTATACTGTTAACCTCTAAAAATAACACGTATTATATGAAACACTTATACTCAGCTAATATCCAATATACGAGGTTTCCCGTATATATAAACTACCCATTAAATTATTCCTAATAAGAAACATTGTCAGAAACCCAATTGAGGATATAAAATCAATATTATTCGTAAAAGAGCCATCCGAAAAAATTATTAACTTGGCCGCTATCAAATCCCCCAATAATATATTAATGCTTTTTTTAAAAAAAATATCTATTATCAATTAGGTCCTCTTATTCAATTTATTAAAATCTGTTTCTTATAGATCTTATTCTTATATTGTAATCGACAAATCGTATAATATTTCCGATTAGTATTACATATTAATATAAACCACACGAGATTTCTTCTCAAAATATCGTTATAATATCACCTCGTTAATCTTATAAATCGTCGTCAAACTCGTAACTTTATTTTTTAACGTTAGCTAATATACGTACTATATATATCGTCGTTTTCAACAATGTTGTGAATACGAATCAACAATCTATTAAAATCAAGTTATATATTTTAAGCAACGTTTCAATCGGCTTACACTTCTAAAAGTCTAACTTTTAGATAATACGCTATTCCTCCGCTAAAGACATTGTATTTCTGGAGATTAAAAAGGGTATCATTAATTTAAATACTTAGCAATCCGGAATTTCCTCCATAAATAATAATCAAATATATATCAAACGTTGAAATCGTTAGACTCAGCCTATTTTAAGAATACGTTTGGTAAATTGAGAATTCATGTATATTTAGCGTAGCTAATCTGTATACATTTTTAACATAATATATGATTATATTGGCCGTAAATTCATCTTTCAAGTTTTTTGCAAACTTTGATTCATATAATATACTAAAAATTAGCTGCAGATTACATATTTGTTTACTTTATATTACCGCTTTCAAGTTTTAATTGACCGCCTACGCCAATGGTGAAACTGTAAATAAGTACGAAAATAAAATATTTAGCTGATTTAACTAATTATAAGCGATTACATAAAAAAGTTATTACCTGTATTACTGTATCCTGAAACGATTAGCCGTGGTTTTTCTTACAACCGATTCATAGTTTTTCCTTTAACCTCGTAAACGATGATCGACTTGAAAATTGTGATTTTTTTGCCTTTGAATTACGTCAACAGTATAAATTAAATTACCTCTCGTATAAAAAGGACATTAATATTTTCTCGGTCGTTTTCCTTGAAAAGTTTACTTGGTATAGTAATAATACTTTAAATACGTTACTTAAAAACAAATTCTTCGTCAAACTTCTCTTTTTACAACACGTATGCCGTTATATATACCCCTCTAGGCTTATGATCTCCGTTACCAACATTCTCTTTAGTATATATCCTTCTTTTTGGTAATTTTCCATGTCGTTGACATTCTATAGACGAATTTATACTTGGTTCAAAAGGGTTATATTAACTTTATTATTCGACCCGTGGAGGCTGAACGTAGGTAAAATCATTAGATTTCAGGAATCCTTTACATGGTTTCACGTATATAATACAAAAAGTCATAAAACTATTAGCAGTTTCAACCACTACATTTTAGTTGGTAATACTTAATATTTTATAATGGTTGTCCTATGTACCCTGCTTTCGTGATATTAAAACTTAACTTTCAAAACGCAAAAATAGTACATCTATCGTCGATGATTCATTTTGAGTGTTAAAAACCTTGTGAATAATTATAGTGGTGGGTCGATTCTTTTTTCAATACTTTTAAGACTTTCCTACATACTATAATATATTTTTCAGTATTTAATGACAATGAAGATTCAGTCGTTACAGGTAAATAGATTTGAAATCCCAGTAAAATTGATATAGAACTATTAAGTCTCATGATATTATAAAAACCTCTTACAATAATCTGAAACCTTTTTTTTAGGTTGTAAAACGTTCAACCTCTATACTAAAGATATCGTAAACTTTTTTTAAAACGTTTTAAGTCTTTTCTACCTTACTAATAGCCTAATAAGTCTTAATGAAAAAGTATTGATACTAAATATTTATCTATTGAATATGAATTTGAAATGTTATCACAATATAATGAATCTCAGTATCGTAGATTAGTACGTGAAGTAATCACAGGTACATATTAATATTGAAAATACGTAGTACCTCTGTAGATATTATTATATTTCACTATAGTTTACCTATAGAGGAACCACTTTGTAAGCTGCAATGTGCATTCATGCAGAGTTCATGATATCGTTTTATGCTGCAGGATGAACCCTTTATGATACTGTTTAAAAAAGAGATTAGAAAGTTGCATGGTAGAGTTCCACGATCTGGGTCAGAGCTTATAAGATCTTACTTAAGGCGTGCAATATCCGTATTATTCTCCCTTCAACCTTACTATTTACTGAAATACAAACATCAATCTTTACGATTTCTTTTTTTATATACCTGGTATAATAAAGACCTTACTGATAACCTCCTATTATTTCTTCGCTGTAATAGTTTTAGGGAATGTGACGCTATATTACACCATAAAGAAGTTAATAACGTAAAGTAATGGCTAATAGTTACGTTACAACACGGTTACAAAAAAAAATTAAAGTTGAAACTTCAGTCTTTGTGAACGTAAATTAAAAATTGGTACGATTTATAAATGTATTTAACAGTAATAGCAAAGCCGTTTCATTATCTCCAACGCTTATAATTTTAATTTTCAGTATATAATCGCAATTAAAAGCTTATATAACTCATAAATCATTGGGTTGTACAATCGGTAATATGATGAACAAAGTTCTTACTTCGTTATATTTAATACCATTCCCTGTAATCCTTTAAAATGAAAATACAAATACGATTGATGAGAATGAAATAAAACTCTTCAACCGCCTTTAAATTTAATTAACTTATTAATAGAAACTTGAACGTAAAACCCGATGTTTTCCATATGTTGAAAGAAAATTAGGAAAGGAATAACGGATTCTAAATTGTACAAAGCAATAAAACTAATCCTTATAATAATAATCGTCGATACAAATACTGAAAACTCTTCTACGAAGCTAAAATAAACTTTAGTTTTACCTATATCCATAAAATCAAATCCATTAATACTATTAATATCCTTTCATAACAAAACTTATTACAAACAACATCCTATTTAGTATCGTGTTATCGAGTGGTTAATATAATACCTTGAAAAAAGTACTGCGCATAACGGTTACGAATAGTTAATAAATTAACAAGTCTAGGATTTTTATCTTCATAATAGTAATAAGAGTCTTCACCTATCAGATGCTATAAAAGATTATTGTCAAAGAATTTTTATATTACTTCCGAACCAATTCTAATATTTTCAATCAAGCCGACAATTTTAAACTTATTTTCCTATATTTTGACGTCCTCATCTTGAAAGTATATAACGTATTGATTGAATTTCAAATAAAATGTAAAGTACTATTATATATGATATACTTTTTATTTCGATTTACATTCGTCCACAGTATAACTTGAAACGAAATAGCCGTATTTAATGTAAATATAACATCTTTTAATATTGAAAGTAAACTTACGTAACTAACTTAAAATTCTTAATAAAGAGGACTACTTTTTTTCGTACGTGGTTTAGTAATTACATCCCTGACCCAAGCCTTGCGTTCACCATATTAACCGGGCTTACCATACTTACAGTCGATATAATACGAATAAAAAGGTTCTTTTTAATCGTCGATAAATTCTAAAGCTTAGGGGTACATACCAATCGAGCTCAGAGCCCATACCATTATAGTCGTAAGTGAGGACCTCAATTAGTTCAAAAATTCTTTACAACTAGTATTAACGTATTATAGGATGTATTTGAACCCTTTATAACCCGAAACAGCTTACCAAACCTACTAGAAAAATTTATTTTCACTAGATTCCACATTTTCTTTTTCTTATTAGCAAAGAATTAACTTATTTAATATTTAATTAAAAAGGACTATCTTACTTTTCGACTTTGTTTTATTGTTTAACATATAAAACAACTCAATAATATTTATATTTGTATGATAATGAACGAGTTGAATATTTCATTTGAAATTATCTTTATACCTATCGAGAATATTTCGATTTTTTTTTTAAAAATACCAAAAATGATAATATTCGCTTTAACCAGTAAGATTATTAAGAAATAAAGTGCAAAATCCTGGAAATTTAACTCTTATTAAACGGTAAAAGTTTGAAAAAGTTCGTAATTTAACGTTGAAAAGGTTTTACGATTTACCATTATACTTTTTTCCTCTCTAAATCTTAAGGAATATAGGGATTGCCACGTAATTCGTATCCACTATAGGGATATTTAGAACGGAAAGGGTAATGTATTAGTTATAAAGTCTCTTTAAATTCCTTTACCGGTTTTAGGAAAGGTATTAATATTAATGGGTAATATAATTACCCGTAATTAAATATAGAGGGGAAAAGTCAATGATTATATCGATAGTAACCGCACGAATAAAACCGATTTTTCATGAATTTATCTATTAAAATTAAACGTGTTAAGGTTCTTGGAGAAAAGGATTCAAGATTTTTCGCGTATCTATTAATATTCTTTTTGCTATTAGAAAGAAAGTTAAACCTATCATTTCATTCAGTGGTAAACTTAATCGTTTACGATACAAAATAGGATTAATCTTTATAGCTATTAATATTAATATTTTAAAAGCCTCAAAGAAGGATCAAGTAATTCATTGGAATTTAGGTGTATTTTAAGAAGCTAGTTTCAAGTGGTCAAGAAATACCATCGCTAATACTAACTTTATCTTTAAAATTATAGGTTTTTGTAGGGTTTTTATTGGTAATGTATCTGTATAAGACGTTTATCAGGTTACAATATTTCACCCTTTTTGTAAATAATTTAACAATACGACTTAAGAGGTCGGTTTTTAGCCTGATATTAACCTAATTGTTTGCTAATTTCCACATCGATAAAGTCTAATATTTAAACTACGTTTCAAAATCTTCGAAAACTTTGAGGCCTCAATGATTCCTAATAAGTTCTAAATCGAAAATATAATATCTGATTACGTTAGTAACGTATTTAATTAAAGATGTTTTATCGGTATTCGTAAATTAGAAGTCTTCATTATACATCTTGTGAAGATGATTTTGAAAACCCTCATTACCTCTTTTTAATACGGTTGGCGATATTTTCAAATTCGACGTATTTTAAAGTTCTCGTAACGAATATCAAGGGGTATAAGGAGAATCAAAGAAGTATAAATAGAACTAAAATCGTAAGTTTACTGTTAAAGTTAATATTTATAAAATCTATATAATACAATGTTTTTTACTTTGAATTTTATAGTAATGGTACATGTAATATTAACAACTGTTGGTAGAGCATTAGATCGTTACAACGTTGTCGATTCGAATCGTGGTCGAAGTAACAGTAGTATTGCATTGGTCAAGTAGTGGATGTATTGTTCTAGTGCAGACCGCTAGCTGGTCTGCATAGTAATTTGTATGGTCAAATGCTTAGCCCATGCCCTAGAGTGAAGTGCAGCGTATTGTATTCGACTGATACTCATTGCGGTAGATCTTGACCAAGCAATACACTTAAATTTCATTTTAGTATATCTAACTAAATTATGAGTCAAGTTAATTTGTTGTACTACATATAGTACTATTCTAACACTGGCGGCTTTTTAGTTTATACGTTTACGCTAAGATATTTAACCAAACCTTTCCGGTTACCACTAAATTATCTTCTCGTTAACTAACCAAACCCCTGTCAATTCCAGTTGAGTTCCAAACTGAATTACAATCAATTAAATACAAATTGACCATATTTGACCTCAATTACTCCATTGCTTTGAGGTCCAAATTAATTAACTCCTACAAAATGTTCTTCCGCTATAGGCATTTGCCAGCTTTCACTTTACCAGTACCAATCAAATAGGTTCGCATCGTTAATTTCCTAACAGTTTTCCAATTTCCCACTACATCTCTAACTACTGCTACGTAATTTAGGATTTTGAGCGGCCTATTAACGTAGCTCTCGATTTGTATAGTTAATCTATTACTATTCACAAACCTTTCCAAGGCTTTATTTGATACTACCTTCGTTATAACATTTGTGGGATTATCTTTTTCGTCAATCCACTAGAATTCCTTAGTCTCCCTCCCTTCGTAGGTCTTACAAAGTATCATTATGTCGATTATTAGGCGTTTTTTTGCTAATCGTTCCGAGTTTCAAAAGGAATTCGAAAAGGCTTTTCTAATTGGTACAAATTACTAATGGAATAAAAGGAATCTTTAACTGCCTAATAATAAGGTTAAGGGTTTCCTACAATGTTCTACCTATATTAAAGCCTGTTATCATATTGTAAACCTTGGAAGGGAATACGTTTCTTATAATTCTTTTACACTTAATAAATGTTTAGTAAATTTTGCCACCAATAATACTAAAATGGTCTTTTTTCTTATCTTACTTCATGAAGGTTATTCAAAAGCTTATTTGTAGAGGTAAATTAATGCTTTTTGTTCAAAATTCGATCATGAAAATTATCAACTTAACGTTCGACAGGTCAATTTGAACTATATTAATCCTACAGTCCTAGTTTCGCATCTATTTATTGAACCCTTTATTTACCCGGTTGAACTTTTTATTTACCTAGTATAATGCTTATATTACGATAAAAAGATTGTTAAAGGCTTTCAGTTAACATAAGATAATAATATAAATATACTAAACATGTTATTCCAAATACCATTAGGTCTTAACTCTATTCATTTTATCGATTATAACTCAAATAATTCCCTTAATTTTTCAACGAAAGTTTAAGCCGTTATTAATAACCAACGTACAGACTAACGATCTACTAAAGTTAAATTAACTGCCTTTCATTAACGTCGTTACTAAATTATAATTTTAAAACTCAAAATGTTCAATTGTGTACCATTCTATTATTATAAAGCCCGCCGTTTCGAAGAAAAGGGTATCGTTAATTCATATACCTACCATTCCGAAATCTTTTTTGTACGTCACGAATAAGCACGGATTGTACATTAAAAACTTTATCGCCAGCCGTAATTTTAAATACAACTCATAGGCTAAAAACCAACAAACTTATACTTTAACCAATCTGTATAATAGTTTCACATACCGTATTACAGTTTCTAAAAGATGAACAACATATAATTACTATAGTAATTATAATGATACGATTCATTTCAAATCCATTAATAATTAAATATAAGATTACTTTTTTTTCTTGGCTTTAAACTTAAATTTACCTTTAATCGTAAATGATAAACTTGTTATGAAGGCGATTACTGAACGTTAGTTGATTTTTGAAATTATTAGCGACTATATAAAGATCCTGTCCTTACTTTTATCTCCATATCCTTAAACTATTAGACGGGACTTTTCATACAGCCGCCACGTGGTCTTTTGTTGAACCTCGTAAATAATACTCGATTTAAATATTGTAAAGTTTTGGTTTTCAAAGTTAAAATCGGTTCTCGGTACAAATTATATAATCTTCGAATTCATAGGCTATTAATTTGAACCTTATGACTCTCTTCAAATGGTTTACTCAAGGTCTCAATAATCCTTTATACTTGGAACTTTAGTACCAAGTTTTCATTATCCTTCTCCTTCCTTTTAACTTAATTAATATTATAAATAAGACTCAGTATATATTACTTCTCTTTAACGTTCCTTTTTTTTAGATGTCGTATACACTGACGGTGTTTTATTAGCTGGTTAATAACTGGTAAAAAAGGTTCGTTTTAAATTAATCGCTTAAATTGAAGGATTTTATCGTTGTAATCCATAATATAAAACTGAATCAAAAATATTCGCAAATGTATAAAACGGTTTTTAATTTTTAAAAATACTTTGAAGTTTACGATGCTTAATATATTATATAAGACTTCTTATTCACCCGACTACCATCACACAAAGACTTTTCTTTATATTGGTAAAGTAAATACGTCGATTATTTAAATGCCGTTTTTAATATTAAGGGTATCATTAACCCAACAGCGTGCTAAAACTTTTCGTAATTCCGTTAAAGTTTTACCGTAGACCGCAACACATTTCTAAGTACTTACCGAAAGCGGAGATTCTCTCGTTAGGCATAAGTACGTTCCAAATACTATCAACATTGAAATTAAGACGTCAGTGCCCAAAATATCGTTCAAGCTTTTCACTACCATCTATAAGTATGCCTCCGGGTCCGTCAAACTTTCAATTTCCAACGTAAAGATATTGTACGTTTTACGAAGTAAAACATATAATCTCTTAACCTTTCTAATACTCTAATATTCTTTTACAAGTACTTATTACACTGAATACCGATTATCTTAATATCTTTTGAAAACTTTTCCGTCTTAAAGTTAATACCGATATCGTAAACGACAATATTAAATGAGGCTGGTTATAAGTTAATCTTCAATATCTGTAACGTTTCTCATATATCCTTTACCGAAATGAACTTTAAAAATTTAACCCTGTAAAAAGGTTATTAAATTAATAACGTAAAAAACTGGTTTATTATTCAAGTAAAACAAACCCATAAAAATCTCATAGTTAAAATCTTCATCGTCTTTTAGCATAAACTTAAATCTTTGAAGGTCATAAATATGTGTTTGACAGTGATAACAAAGTCTTTTGATAATTGTTAGGAAAAAGTAATCTATATTCTTATACCATACATACTTGGGGACTTTATACAATCTATTAAAGATGAGGTAATTAAAACGCTAGTATAGTCAACATATTTTCAGCTCCGTTAGATTCAATACCTCGACTTTAGGGCCTTAAAGATAAAACTATAAGTACCCTCATTTAAAGGCGAGTAAAAACCTTTGGCTATTTTTAACTAATTCGTCTGTATTAATGTCGACGTTAACGCCAAGGGTCTTTATATCCTTCAAGAAAAGAATGAAAGGGGTAAATAACTTAAAGATAAAAAACTTAATTACTCCAACAATAGTTTAAATGACCGTTATCTCTAATAACACTAGTTATTCTCCTGGTTTAAAACCAATTTTAGCCTTCCTAATATCGTAATAGTTAATTTCAGTAACTATAGTACCCTCGTTCAATAATACTACGTATTTAGAATATCGTTTGATTAACTACCTGATTGACCCTATATCTGGTATAATATCTCAAAAAGTATAGTCCGCGTAACAATCACGAAAATTAAAAGTGTATAAGGAGTTATAGACTTAGTTAGGATAAAAGTAAAGGTCTTTACCACCTGGACGGTATAAAAAGACATATTCGGCTAATTATTAAGCTGTATTGAAAATTATATATTCTTGTTATTAAATCTTCTTAAGGGTATTAGCGTCGTAAATTAGCTTTTTGCTTTCGAAGGCTATGATTTGATTTAAGTAATCTTATTAAAAAACAATAAAATATTAGGTGTAATGTACTATCTTCCTATTGTTAGATTCGACGGGAGGGTACCGAGTTAACCAATAGTCAGATTTGCTACAGATCCAATATCTCCTACCATTATCGCAATGATAATACTTACATTTAATAGATCTACCTAAATCTTGGCCTTATTAGCTTTAACTTCACTATTACCCTTAATTTTCAATCGGTAAACTAAACCTTAAGCTTTATAGGCGCTCGTTTCCATATTTATAGTTGACGTAATTAATTACAGTAAGGTTTTCTTTATTTACGTTAAGGAAGTTGCTAACTTAAAGGTACATACCAAGAAAGTTTAGTATACGTGCTATTACAGTGACAAAAAACAAACGTCGCTAGTTAAAAATTCCTTTATAAATGGTATCTAAGAGTTATAATGCGTATTTAAACTCGCTAATGCTCTTAACTGCTGCTCGTACCTATTTACGAAGTATTACTTCGCTAATGTAGGCTTTCACTATTACTTTCTGATATAATATTAACTTGTTAAATTTCCAAGGAAAAACATCGATTAAAATCTCCTCCTTTTCCTTCTTTGCTATTGTTGTAATTTACTGCATGATAGTCGAATCTATATAGTATTGGGCGAGGTAAAAATCGTACTCGAAGTAACTCTTTATAACGTCGTAAATCTTACAAAACGTAGTAGCTCACATAAGAAAATTTAGGTAATAGTATATAAAAACCTAAAGGGGGAATTTTGATACACTTAAAACTGTTTAAAAAGGGCACTAACTTAGTGTCTAAAAATTATAAAGCTTCCCGTCATACTTCTTTACGTCGTTCGAAATCTTAACGAAATCCGGGAAAATCTTGTAATTAATATTAACTAGCTTGACAAGTCTTGGGAAAATGTTGCGATAGTTCACCCAATTTTAAATAGTATTTCCTAACAGTTCAATTTTTAAAAATTATAGAACACGGTATTAAGGGTAATTACCAATCTCCTAACTCGAAGTGTCAAGTCCTATGGTAAAAACCTTTGGTAGGCTTTTGTATGCAGGCAAATCAAAGAGGGGAAGATTCTTAAGGGGCCTATCGATTAAATTTCCAGAGGGGAATAAATACTTCAAATTTTTAAGGAACCTAACGATTTTTCTTAATTAACTGGTGTAAAGCACCAATGTTAATATCTTTAACCGCATTAGAGATCCTTACTTCATATTCTTTATTACCGATAAAGACGTACTTCACGCTATCAGGTAATGGTGGTAAACTGTAGAGCAAATAAATAGGTTCCTTATAGTCAACGTGTAAAGAGGCTTAACTTAGCTAGGAATAAAGAGAAGGTCCCCTAGATTGCGTATAAAGGCGATGAGGTTTTTCAATCCCTTTTCCTTTAAGATGTGTGTCGTAAAGACGTTTGTTAAGTTGATTCAGGTCGAATGATACTTATGCCAACTTTATAGTAACCAATACTTAAATGTAAATCCATTGTTTTTCCAGTTTAACCTTAAGCTTTAACTTCAGCTCTTTTTAAAAACCCTTTTACATGTTAATAGTCCAGTCGTCAAAAAAGTTGTGAAAGTTATCAAAGGCGAGATCAAAGTCGTCAATATTGCTGTGTTCAACGATATAGTAGCTGACAAAGTTTTTCAAGTGTTCTTTGTTTAAGTTTTCATCAACATTCTGTCCCCAAAGGTCATGATTATAAAACTTAATGAAAAGGTGTCCGAAGGCCTTGATTGCTTCTTTGCTGGCAAGGTCAGTGATGGCTTCATAGTGAGCGCTTACGATAGCAATCTTAACGTGCTTGCTTGTGTAGGGTGTATAGGATGCGTAGGTCGAGGAACTTGATGATATTTAGGCGTGGGGATTTGGTATTTCGACGTGAGGTCGTGTGACGTGACTTTCTTAGCGCAACTTGACGATTCTTGGTGTTTTTCGCTCAAAGCAACGAACTTGACGATTGAATTGCCTTGGAGAAGTTAAAAGGGTAAAGTAGGGGCCAAAGTTTAGTGTAGAGGGTAAGGTCAAAGGTTTTTGTTGGTGGTAAAGATTATTTGACGGAGGGATTTAGTCGTTTTTATCACAGTAGTAACAACCGTAGTATTACAGACTTAGCCGTTGGCCAACTTGCCGAAATTTGAGACCTATAACAGTTAATATCAACGTCTTTAAGAAGGATTAATAAAGATTTCTTGATATTTACACTAGCGATACCGTCGTTATTTCTGGTCCGCCGTAGAGACTGGCGTAGCTCAATAGTCTTCTTTATGTACTACCGTAAGGACTGACATAATAGTAAGGGCTTTTCGTAATAATTTTTCCTCTACCCTGGCCGCCGTTTGATGTAGAGCATAATAACTAGAAAGTAGCTTCTTCTTATACTTAGCCAACTTGTGCTTAACCTAATAAGTACGAATCAGCAGTGGTAGGGCCTTAGATCGTTACAACGTTATCGATTCGAATCGTAGTCGAAGTCATAGTAGTATTTCATTGATCAAGTGGTAGATGTATTGTTCTAGGTTTGGCAGACCGCTATCCGGTCTGCACAGTAATTTGTATGCTCAATTGCTTTACCCGTGCCCTAGAGTGAAGTGCAGCGTACTGCACTCGACTTACACGCAATGCGGTAAGTCTCCACAAAGCAATACACTCAATTTGCAGTTCAGTATACTTAACCTTACTATAAGTAAAGTTGACTTACTGCACTGAATGTAGTATTATTCCAATAATAAATTGACAAGTATTAATGTAGCTATTTATTAACTTAACGATCTTGAAGAATTTTCGTTGTTAATTTCAAAGCTTTAAAAACTATGATAATAAGGTTTTTTTTATGGGAGGGGGGGGGGCTGAATAAAAATGATACTATTGTTACTCTGAAGTAACTGTAAACAGCAAACGAATTTTCAAAGTGTTACATTTTCTTACTTATAAACAGCAAACATAATAAAAGGGGTCTCTTCGCAAAAATCTTTTCTTTACTTTTCTAAAACAAAACTTAAAACCGGAAAGTAACCTTTTTTTTTTACTTAGATCATTTTTCTTTAACTCAAAAAGTATAATATCTATTATTAGGTCTTTATAGTTACAACGTAGTCAATTAGAATTACTTTGGTTGACGTAAACAGTGTTTTATTAAAATTGGTTGATGAGTTGTTCCTTTTAAGTTTGTTAGATAGTTAACCAGTTTGCGTGCTAATTCTTATTGCCAAATGCTTTAGCCTATGCCCAATTTTGAAGTGAGCACTTACTGGACTACATTTGAAGTCAATCCCATAAACTGAAGTGAATTTGCAGTTGGTACAGTTAATTAATTGTAAGTATGGTTGAATTGACCGTACTGCAATTAACTACTATTTTAATAAATGCTGTCCTTAGTTTTATTCTATTTATAATTAAAGATTTATTATGAAATATTCCCAATTTGATGACATATATGTATAAGCTTCAGGAATTCATATAAATAATTATAACAATCGAAGTCAATTTCACTTCTTTCGTAATAATTATGAATATGCAGTTAGTGTCTATATTTATGATGCCTTATAAAACTATACTATAAACATTAAATATCAATACTTATAGTATTATAAGCTGATACTTAATGAATATACAGTTGTAAGAATTACCAGTAATACTCAATTGTTGATTAAACTTATTTCCTTCAAGAAATATTATAAAAAAATCGACCAAGAAAGCAAAACCAGCATTATTAGTAAATAAATAGTTTGTAAAAATCATGAACTTTATATTCGTCAGTTGTATTAGTACTGTACCTACACCTTTAACGAAACCATATATCTGTCATTCAATAAACTTATGAAACCGGCCAAAATCTTTACTATACGGATGCTATATTGATATCTTCATTAATTAAAAGTAAAAAGTTTCAGGTTGGTAAATTGTTACAATGAAGTGTAATTGAGGATTTTAATTCAGATAACGCTATGTTTTTAAGTTGTGGGTTTTGTTGATTTATGCTAATTTGAGATACATCATTATAGTCAACGGGATTATGTATATTAATCAACAAGATATCTATTGGAACATGTGTCCATTTTAGTACAATGAAGTTAACTATACTGATTTTAATTTTACTTTATTCTGTGTCGGATCGACTGCATAAACTGCAAGTTAACTACAGTAGGTTCTCAATATACGCTAGTGAAAGGGAAAAGTAATTGTCTATAAAAATTAGTGCATAAATCGGGAGATAATCTGCTAAGCTTAGAAGTAATAAATCACCACTGTTGATATAATAACAGTTACATCGACCAGATATTCTTATCAACAACGTTTTAAAGAGGTATTCCTATCAATACTAATCAGTGTTTATGAGGTACAACACAAATAATTCAGGTGAAAGAAAAGGATATTTTACTGTTATTATGTTTTATTCAACTAAGGTAAGGGAAAATTTCTTGCGAAGTACTCTTGTAATAATATATGATTTTTCGTGCAAGTGAATAAGAGGAAGCTTCTATATTTCCTCATGATTTGTAGTAATCTAGAAGTAGAGACGGTATCACTATAAAACATACAAAGAAATCTTTTTTCAATCACTTTTGAAAGTATTGAATTCAACCGCCTCATAGTTATGAATTACTAAAGTTACCAAATAGCCAAATCGTAATTATTGTTAATATAACTATCAACAATTACAAATAATAAAGGATTAAGTGTCACGGTGTTTTTAAAGTTAAATAAAAACTTTGATGAAAAATAAACTTCAATTTATAACCTATCTTTTTACATGAATTTTTTTATTTAAATTACTTTCATCCATCTTTATATTACTTCATTACTTTGTTGACCATCGGTTAGATTAACATTATTTTCGACTCAGTTAATAAAACAAGTAATTTAATCCCTCGAAACCATGTTCATTGAATATCTTATTGATACTGTCTGATTAAGGAGGGCCGAAAAAACTATTTTTGAAGTATTTCGTTGATGTAATTAGTCGTTCTGTATTCGAATAAAACGTTATCAAAACCAATTGAAAATACATTTCTAGTGACAAATATCATGAATAACATAATGATTCCAGCTTATATATGTAGAAAAGATATCAAACAATTACTCAAATCATAACTAAAAATTAATTTGTATAATGGCTGGATTGATTTTCCCACAAGTCAAGAGAAAACAGGTAGCCTGATATATATAATTTTTGAACACTCCACGGATTGAAACATTCAATAAATATTCAATGATCAGGGTCAACATATTGTTGATGATTGAATTTCTTAAAAGTTTTTATCAGCGTTTATAAAGCCTTATTTAAGACTACATATTTTTTGGAACCCTTTTACCTATTATTTTTAACGTCTTAATGTCATGGACAACAATCAACAATTGATGAACCTATATGAGGTAAATTATTCAATTTACAATAACTTTTAAATCCATCATTCGATTCAATAAAAACCTTATTTAAAAGACCGTTAGTAGTGATAATATTATTCCTAAATTCACTAAATCATTAGAATCCCTTGTAAATTTGATTTTGATGAGCGAGTTATGTAATTGAATCTAATTATAGATAAGCAGAAACATTTTATGCGAATCTATTTTACATATAAAAAACGACTTCTCTCCATAAATACTAGCTAAAGAGACTATCTTCACTATTAATACCAATACAATCGTTAATATTACCTATCTATAAACCTAAAAGAATGATATAATAAATATATTATTTTACCCCTTCGAACTGTTTTAAAACTAGATACAGATTATTGAAAATTACAAATCTTGATCAAAATCTGCAAAACAAAGGAAAAGCATATCAAGAACCGTAGAGCTCGTTGGATGTAAAGTTACAACCGTTGTTGAATATTTTCATTTAAATGATAATCAAATTACCATGTTTCTACTTATAATTTTTTAGTAGCTTTACCAACTAAGCCGGTAATTATTGTTGACTGAATTGAACGAATGATTTGTTGTTTCAAAATAGTTAACATAATTTCAAGGATTCTTTTGAATACAATCTCAACGTCGCCTAATAATATAAAAACTGAAATGTGATTATAAATTATCATTCATCAAAGTACAACCTACATTGGACAAGTAAAATACCTTTTTATTCAATCTATTAATGGGCAAATACATTGTTTACGAGTGATAAAAGATGTGGAAGCTGGTGAGAACCCATTAAACCTATAATTTTACCATACTATCATGAATTTTGCGAAGTTTCAGGACGCCTTATAGTACTCCAACACTATTTGTAAAAGCTTTTTGAACTAATAGCGATTTTCGTTTACGAATGTCATAATAAGGTGACTTAATTTCATAATGACGATAACAATATCATCTACTCCTATTATATCTGCTTTGAGTAAGGTGAATGAAACCAAAACAGTAAATAAAAAAGTATAATTAGGAAAATTTAACGACAATATACATAGTAGTAAAGATTTTTTTTTTCAAAACCTTTTAATTAATTACATCAATTTTCATACAACATTTAAAAAAAAATACACTAAATATGTTGATGTGTTAATATATGACATTTTTCGAAATACCCGTCGAAATTAATAATATAATCTACTTAATATCCATTTACTTTCAATGAAGATGATATCAAACGAGTAAAAATTTGCAACTTTTAAATTTATGGTATAGGGAAAATTAGCCTAGGATTATCAACTGATGTAATGATTTTATTCTTAAAATTTAAATAAAGCAACGATTCACTGACTATACTTTTTTATATCATTGAATAAACAGAGACACCAATCGACGCTATAACGATAAAAATACTGACCTTGCAAACTTTTGAATTACTTGCGATCGTTCCACAAAAAGAAAGTTTTTGATGTATTATATAAAATATTAAGGTATTACGGTATTCAATCAAAGATTATTGATGGAATTGTAGTAATTTCAGTGCAGTAAATCAACTTTACTTACAGTAAAGTTAAATTTACTAACTGCAAGTGTATTATTTTCTGTGCGCCTACTGAATTAGCTATAAGTCAAGTATAGTATGCGCCTACTTTATACTAGGGCAAGAACCAAGCAATGAACTCTATAAATCACTACATGAACCAGCTACTGGTGTGCCAAACCTAGAATAATACATCTAATACTCAACTATATAATGCTAATATTACTTCGACTAATCTAATCTATAATATTATAACGTTTAAAACCCTGCCAATACTTATTACTTCTTATTAGGTTAAGCAAAAATTGGTTAAGTGAAAAAAGAAGTTATTTTCTAGTTACGCTTTCTATTAATGACGGAAGCTAAGGTAGAGTAAAGGCTTTTGCAAAGGAACTTACTATTGTATTAGTTTTTACAGCAATACATAGAGAAGAACTTTAGGCTGCGCCAGGTTTTACGATAGTTTAGAGCTATCGACGGTATCATTATTGAAAACTTTTAAAAAATGATTTTTTTTAAAGAAATGAAGATTAAGTGTTAAAAGTCTTAAAGTTTAGCAAGTTAGCGAACGGTAAAGTAATTATTGTTACGTGTATTACTACCATAAGAAAGAAAAATTCCCACGACCAAAATAATAAATAACCTTCTACCATTACCTATAATAATAAACGACCATCGACCTTGTCTTTTACACTAAACCTTTATCTAAACACTAAGTTTTTGTCTTTACTTTACTTTTTTTATTGCTTTTGCGCTAATTGAGTTGCTAGGTTTGCTGCCACAAGCCAAAATACTAAGATTCTCTAAGTCACGCCAAAAAGCTACGTTACGTAACTCAATACTAAGTCACTAAGTTCTTACATGACTTAACGTTAAAATACCAAATCTCATACGAGCAAAAACCTTGAAATAACCTCTATTTAAAGGCAAATAAATGAAATTAAAGCCTGTAAATCCTTTTTTTAATGTATGATGATAAAAAATTATGTATGTACTATGTCAATGAAGACTTAACAGTGAAGTATCTGGTTAACTTCATTGGTAACTATATTATCTATTAAATAGGAGGTGAATACCCTGACCGTAATGACCATGCTTTTCAAAATACCGTAATGATTCTAACGACTCCACTATTAATATACGGAAAAAAGTTTACAGGGGTGTTGAGTCAAAGCTAATGGTAGAATTTAAACGAAAAGGGATCCATGTATCAGAAAAGAGTTATACTATATTGATAAAGACCTTTTTCTACTTGATCCAGCTTGATCAATACCTATAGAACCTATATTCTAAGAGAAAAGATGTTGAGTGACGTTAACATGTTTATATTCGTTTTGAGGAATATCCTGTTTACCCCTAGCTAAGTAAAAGTTTCTTACTCGTTAACGATAAAGAAGCTATTAACTCATTAGGTAGCCTAACACCTTTACGTAATAATATGGAGTATATCTTTAGCAGCGGCAGGGAACGTAAAGCGACGGATTTTAATGCAATAAAAGGAATTGTTATTAGTGCTGTTTACCAGTCTGTTAAGTAAGATCATTAAGTTCCTTGGAACCTTTAAGCTCATATTACAACTGAACAGTTCAATTAGAATATTTAAACCCCTTGAAAGCCTTTTTACAGCAGGATTACTTATGTTCGCGAGTTCATTATAGGTTTTACTATAGGAATTTACCCATTAGGTTTGTCGATTAAGAATGACCCTTAATATTGTGGCTCGGAGGCCCTAGAGATTAAACTACAAAGAAACATTCATAAAAATTGGAAAGAATATCGCGAATTTCTTGTAAGGCTTTTTAAGATAGTTTATATTAATCATAAGCTTTCAATAGATTTCGCCAAGATTTTAGACAATGTAAAGAAGTATAATGGGAAGGTTTATAACCTTTCCTATATAAAAACAATGCCTTTTCTAAATATTTGTATGTAGATGAAGGTTTCCGCTTCTAGTTTTCACTTACTATTTCCTGGAATCCATAAAAGACACGCCATGAATTAGTACCTGACTTTTCTAACCCAAGCAACTACCTTTCACGAAGTTTACAATAATATGAGGAGCTATTTCGAATACAACATTTACCTTATCCAATACTATACGGTTTGAGCTATTATAACGTGGACTACGAAAATTATGAAAAAGAAGAAAAAGAAAGCATCAATGGATATAATAAACCAGATATTTAACAAGCTAATATTCTATTAGTAAGTAATAGGGTAAGCCTATGTTTCTGAAGTTGTATTTCGCAAACAGGTACATGTAGCTATTACAGGCGTTAATCAGTTTGAATACGCTGTATGAAGCACAAATACTAGTTATAAAGGCTCTTTGGGTTAGTCAAGCTTTTTAATCCCAGCTGAAATAATATGTATATCAAACTCGTTTAATATATATCCTGAAGTTGGTAAATTACCTAACGTAAATGAAAAAGACCATGCAGTGGTTAATTACATCGACTATAAATGAGGTTATAGATGTCCTTAATACCTACAATCTGGTATAAAGGTTTTATACTAAAGGTAATAGCTACCTTAGTGTTCATAGGGCCAAAATTTAAATGGAACTCTTAATCGAAAGAATTGTTGTCGTAGTAATACCAAAAGATGTTGGGTTTGTAGTGAATCTGGCTATTAATTAATTCGCCACCGCCCTGTCAAATGTGATAATAAAAAATTAATATATTATATTGAGTACTCTCCTAATTTTCAATAGAATGACTTAAAATATATCGTGAACTTTAAGGGTGATAAAGTAATTATCGACGATGGTACCATTGAATAAATTAAATATTATAAAGGTATAACCCCTAATATGGTTCAATAACTAGTTTGTTATGAGCCGGGCAGCGGTTGGGTCAGGAGAGAGACCAATATACAAACTGCGACACCGAGAAGCCTGAAGTCTAATATATCAGGCGAGGAATATTTCTTGTGTCATACAAAGATTAGGTAAACAGCCCAGAGTTAGGGTTGTGCCTATGAGAAATCAGAGCATGGGATACATAGGCAAGGGCTGCCTATGCAAAATTAGGACATAGGCTATATAGGTGGATCGCCTATGATACCTAGCAACATAGGTAGGCGATCTAGAACTGAAAATGGTATGAAGGCCATAGGATGTAAGGACATAGTCAGTACCACATAGATAGTATTTCCTTCATATCCTTTCAGTTGTCAATCTAAGTATTCAGTCTCAGTATATTCTGAATAGCCTCACAGCTTTTGATCATTACTTGTACGGTTACGATATTGTTCACTCAGCACTTCTGCTACTTTCTTGATAACACAAACCATCTGACACTTTCTATATACTCACGGGTATTTATTGTGATCATTACATAGTTGTATTTATTGGCCTTTATAGTTGCAATATAGTTGATTCAAACCACTGTGGTTGAAATAACTGGTGTTTCTTTAATATTGTTGATTGAGATGTGTTGGTTCTAAGTTTGGCAAACGGCTAGCTGGTTTACATACTAATTTATATAGCTAAACGCTTTGGCCTGTACCCTACTTTAAAGTGGGCACCTACTATACTATAGTTGCAATACATTCCCACAAACTACAGTTAATTTGCAGTATTTACAATTAACTTTACTACGAATAAAGTGGACCTGGCTACACTACATTTAACTGTTATTTCAATACTGGCGGCTTTTTATTTTATACCTGCACGCTAACAGGTATCGTCATTAATTGATGACAACTTTTAAAATCCTTTTTTTATCTATAAGCCAACAATAGGCGAAACCCCTATTAATTCCAATCAATCTGAACTAAAATTGACATTAATTACGGCTCCTTGTAGCTCTTTGGCTCCACCCCTTCGAAACCTCCGTTTTTCAATTTCCGTACACAGGTCTTTAGTCATAAACTTGTGCAAATTAGGTATGTTACGAATTACATACCTTTTGGCAATAGTTTAAACTACTACTATTAGCACCTTTTCTATCTTTACCATTGGCTTTATTACTTTGGAAGTTTTTAAGTTTACTAAGCTAACTTTATTTCTTCGCGATACGTACCAGGCGATTTATATAACCCTTGATTCGTATAGTTAGCGTATTGCTGTTTATAACCTTTTTTAGGGCATTATTGGATGTAGCTTTAGTTATAACATTAATGAGGTTATCTTGACCATGAATTTACCGAAATTTATCGATTTTATGGACTTTGTATACCTCTTACAATGTCATTGCATTAATTATTAGACGTTGTTTTTAGTCGTCCCTAGCTTTAACGAATATTCGTAAAGGCTTCGATAGTCGGTATAAACTACTACAAGTATCAAAGGCATTTATTACTATTTGGTGATAATTTTGACTATACTATTGGTTACTATACCGATGTTAAAGTTTTCTATTATGCTGTAATCTTTTAAAGTTAACACGTTGTGGGTCACACACTTGAACTGAACATATATCGAATATATAAAGTTACCGGTGATCTCAAATTTCACTATAAACATTTTCTTATTAACAAATATCATGAAAACTCCCATTTTTAATACAAGGTTAGTATTATTAACAGATGATTTGTCCGTAAAAATAATTGACTTCGTCTTTGCTAAATTGATAAAGACTATATTAATTCCTCTTTTCACGTAATCCAGTTGTTAGTGAATATTTATATTTTATCTGTTAAAGTTCTTATCTTATGGATGCTACGCCTGTGACTTAATAGAAAGGTCGTACGATACCTTCGGTTGATATGACGAGATAATATAGGCCTTACAGACTCTTTACTCTAGGTATCTGTAATCTTGCTTGGTTAGCCTTATCGATAATTATTAGGCTTATAACTTGCCTTTTTAACGTAAATTAATATACATGTATTTTTCAGCCTCAATATCACAGATACGGATGAAAGATTTATTAAATTTCAGTTGTATGCCCTTATCGAGCGTTTCGATTAGCTTACACTTCTAAATTCCAAACTTCTTTATGACATGCTATTCCGCCGCTATAAACTTAATATCTCTAAGGAAAAGGGTATAATTAGTTTATATACCTATCATACTTAAAATTTAAAGTTTAACAATTAATAGATACGAGTTAAATGTTAAAATATTCATACGTAACATATCTCTAAAGTTCGTTTGATACGTAAACAAGCAATATACGTTTGCCTCAATTACTTTATATAAAGGCTTAATATAAAGTATTAGCTGGAAACTTATCCTTTAGTTTTTTCGGCAGCTTTAATAGTATAATCTGTTGTAAATTAGTATTATATTACGTATATACTTACTAAATATCCCAGCTATGAAGTATAAACTGACTTTTTACGCTACGGAACAAATCAATCAATAATTGTGACGATTGAACGTTACCTGATGTTTAACATTATAGGATATAAAGTAATAATTTATTTTTCGTCTTTATTACCATATATTGAAACTATTAGCCGTAACTTTTCGTACGACTACTTCGTAGTTTAACCCTTGATTTCGTAAAATATCCTCGACTTTAAAATAGTAACATTTTCGCTTTTACATTACTTTAACAGAATAAATTGTATAAGTTTTCCAAAAATAAATCGTTGATTTCCATTTAGTCACGTTTTTAATATCTTACTAGGTATGATAATAATGCCTACGATACGGAGCTTCAAGGCAAATTTTTCGTTAGGTTTTGCTTTTAAAATACCTGTATTATTATATATAGCCTACAAAGTCTATAATACTTATCTTCATCGATCTCCTTAGTATGTATCCTTCTCATGAATGGTTTTCTACGCCGTCAATGTTTTATTAATTCATTAACAATTGGTTTAAAAGAGCTTTGTTAACTAATTCCTTTAACTCGAAGTTAATTAATATCAAAATCTTTATTAAAGCTAAATGTTCATTTATACGGCTTAATATGTATAGCTCAGAAAGTTATAAAACCTTAATGAATTTCAATCATTACGTTTGAATTAGTGATACTTAAGATATTTATGGCTTACCTCATTTTCCTAGCTCGCGTTACATAATTACTTTTTTTTAAAAGGGGAAGAATAACACGTTTGTTATCTATAACTCGTTTTTTGGTATTAAAGTTATAGTTAATCTGGCGACGAGCTTATTCCTTTTTTAGTTTCTTTGGAGCTTTACTACATATTACAATATACCGTTAGGTGTCTGGAAATAGTAACGACTTAGTTGGAATACTTGGTTAGTCTCTAAATACAAGCAAGGTTGGTAAAAATCTATTGAGGCTAATAGTATAGTTAAGGCGTTTTACCACTTTTAAAAACCATTATTTATAACATATAGAACTTCTAATTTTTCATTGAAAAATATTTTGAGCCTTTCTCAAAAGGGTATATATTCATTCGACCTCACCAATACCATAATAAACTATAATGGGAATCAATTTGTATTAAATTTCAATTAATTTAATATTAAATTAAAACTTTATTATAGTAAAGTTAATACTAATGTCGTAAACTAATTCGAATATAAATCACAAGTATATATTGATTTACAAAGTATGCAATGCCTTCTACGTTTACTTCACCATAATAATTTTAGGGAACTTAATCCCATAAAAAGCCGTAACGGAGTTCATGATATATAATAATAACTTAATATACAATTGAAACGCGTTTATATAAACTTTTCAATAAAAGTTTTAACCTTAATTCGAATTAAATTCAAATATTATATGTATTTTAAAATATATTAGGTTACAGTAGTAGAGTTATACAATTGCTTTTAATGTTGGCAAATTCATATTTTTGCAAGTAACTAGCTTTAAAACATTGTAAAGCCTTTTAGTCGCCGGATAATTACTCCTACTATTTAGTTAACAATATCTTGCTGCTATTAAGTTTAACAACACTACTTCTAGCCCTTGAAGGTAAAATCAGAAATACTCCTATTTAAGGTCAAGTAAAAACCTCTTATTGGCTTTAACTTATATTATACCATTAGTTTAAACATCAAAGTTTAAAATTTCAACATTTTTCAGGAAAAGAAGGAAAGAACTCAGGGATTTTAAAATGTGGAAAATAATTGGGTTAAAAACAGTTTTGACCTTCATAGATTTCAATTAAGATAAGTTTTTTCGAAAGCGAATGTTAACCTTAGCCCTATTTGTATTCTTATAGTTAAGTTTCGTAACATTATTAGTATTCTTTCACAACGTAACGTATTACGAATAGCCTTCTATTAAGTACCTTGCCGCCCCCATATCTGGCATCATCTCGTAAAATAAATGTTTCGCGAAGTAATTTTAAATAGTAAAGAGGTGTTTAATGAACAAGTCTTCATTATGATCTTTGAGAAAAATGTGTTTACCTATTAATTCGTATACGAAAGTATTATCAGCGAGTCATTACGTTGCTTTTAAGTTATTACTAATATTAATATCTTCGTGCTAGCTGATAGCGTTATACCTATCTTCCTCCTCATTCACTTCTTTCCTTTCAAAATCAATAACTTATTTGAAATATTCCTAGTTAGAGATAAAAGGCAATTAAATGTGATTCATCAACTTCTTTAATTTAAGTTCGGCGGCAGTATAACGTATTAACCAGTAGCTCTAGTTGCCTCGAATCCATTATTTATTGGTTTTTAAAGTAAGTTTACTTGGCCGATTTAACAACCTTAAAGAAAAGGAATAACTTTCTTCGTATGTATTTTGGTTACGTTCCTCGGTCCGAGCGTTTTGTTTACCATAATAATCTGACCTTATGTATTTGAGGTCGACATAGTGCGTGTGGTAGGGGTTTTCTTTGCCGTCACTAAATTTAGGGGCTTAAGGGTTTATATTAGTGAAGTTGGAGACTCAACCTGTTATTGTTGTTTAAGAGGAACGTAACTGGCTAAAGGACCCTTCGTAAGTGGCATTAAGATATTGGAGGGCATATCTGTACTCCTTATAGCTTGTAACAGATTACCGAACCTGCTGTCGTAATGGATTTCACCAGCTTTTACGTTCCCTATTACTTATTAATAAAGTATTATTATATTGAATGTATGGATGAAAAGGTCTGCTTTCCTTTTCATCTCTTTTTTGTAATTTAATATGTAAAACTGCTAAACAATATTCTAGTCGGTATGGTATTAGGCAACATTAATGATGTATTTAAAATAGATTTTTCAATTATCGTAAATTTTGCGTAAGACGAAGTAATTCGTTATGTACTAAGGGTAGTCATCTTTAGCTTAACTAGTAATGATATTAGAAAACAACGAGTAAAAACCTAGTAATTTAACCTTCATTTTGCGGTAGGTGTTGAAAAGTGGGCGTAACTTAACGTCGATAAGGTTGTACGGCTTACTATTATACTTCTTCTTTCCTCCCTGGATCTTGACGAACGTATTAATTGCCGGGCAATCCATATACAACATAAAAACGTTTCGAAGGGGAAGGGTAATGTATTGGTCGTATGGGTCCTTAAATCCCTTGAATAATACTGCGATTGGTGTTGGTAGGTAGGATAGTAACTTTTGGCCAAGTTTTGGTAGAATAAGTCAGTAGTTATACTCATAGTAAGCTCGCATGTAAAACTAGTTAGCCTTTGGTATAGTTGTTAAAACTAATCGTGTTAAGAAACTTGAGGGAAATGAAATGAAAGGTTTTTGCCGCGGGAAGTTTAGTGATAATCCTTTTAGTCTTGAAGGGAATGTCGAGGTTTTAACTTCATTAACTGGTAGATTTAAGAGCTTAAAGTGTGTAGGTTGATGAACTCTTTACGGTTAGTAGCATTGTCTCGTCAATTTTCCGTAAAAGGGTTTAAAAAACCTATTGAAGTTTAGGTAGTTATTTCCTCACGTGTGTAAGGGCGCTAAAAAATATCGCCGTTAACAATACCTTTGTTTTTAGCTCCAGTCCACTAAAAGTCATTATCTTGGGCGTATTCGTAAAGAATATATGCTAGAGTACCTTGTTTCCCTTTTTTCGCGGGAAGATTAACATCGCGATTGTATAGTTTAGCCTTCGCACATATTTTTACTTATTTGTCTGCCTTTATCCATATATTTATAGTCCAATCCCTTAACTATTTTTGGAAGTTATCGAATGTTCGGTGTTCTTAAAAGTTTTTAATGGTGTTTGTATCAAGGATATATCACCTAATTGCGTTAGTAAAGTGCTCGAAGGTTAAGTTTTCGTTGACGTTCATAAACTAAAGGTCCTTATTTTGGTAATTCCTAAAAATAGCACCGAGGTTTTTAATTTCCTTCTTTCGGTCTGTGTAGTTAATAGTGTCAATTCCGAAGTGTTATAAAACTATTATGACGAATATTAAAAAGTTTAGGGGAAAAAAGAGTTGTAAAGTGGTAAGTCTGCAATATTACTAGTCATAATAGTACTGACTTAGCTGTTTGCCAACTTGCCATCTTACCGACTTGGTAATCTTTAAAACTTTTGGGTGGTCAGTCTCAACGCCTTTAAAAAGGATTAATGAAAATTTCTTGGTGTTTTAAGTAACGATACTGTCGCTTAATTCTAGAATTTCCGCGAAAACTAACAAAATTCAAAATCTTCCTTGCTTTCGCGAAAACTGGCACAGCGTATAAAGGCCGTTCGCAAAGATCTTTCCTCTACTTTATCTAAACAAATTGTAACAACAGGAAAGCAGATTCTTCTTCTACTTAGCCAATCTATACTTAACCTAATAATCATTAATTAATATTAGTAGGCTTTTATCGTTGTGACATAGTCGATTCGAATCATTGTGGTTGAAATAACTGGTATTTCATTGATATTGTTGATTAAAATGTATTGGTTCTGGGTTTGGCAGATCGCTAGCTAATCTGCACAATAATTTGTATGGCTAAGAACCTTCGCTTGTACCTTACTTTGAAATGAGCACCTACTGCACTGCTCTTGCAGTGCAGTCTCAGAAATTACAGTCAATTTTCTGTACGTATAATCAACTTTACTCCACGTAAAGTTAACT
Source organism: Anisogramma anomala (assembly GCA_038502455.1). Taxonomy (NCBI): domain Eukaryota; kingdom Fungi; phylum Ascomycota; class Sordariomycetes; order Diaporthales; family Gnomoniaceae; genus Anisogramma; species Anisogramma anomala. The sequence goes on from JASMMZ010000005.1 coordinate 32,599,553, forward strand.
TGGCTGTACTGAATTTGACTTCTAGTCCAACAAATATACTACGCCTTTTTATACAGTTTGGGCGGTAAAGACCCTTACAGTTACCTTTACTAAGACATTAACAATTTATATATCTTTAACCTTTGCGATTGCTATATAAACTACACGTTTTCAAGTATTATACTATATATATGAGTAGTAAGGTACTTAATAGGAGGCTATTCGTAGTATGTAGCGTTGCTAAGAGAAATTACTACAGCCACTAGGATTACTCGTTACGATATTAGCAATAGTAAAGTTGACTTCGAATCATGCGAGGAACTATCGTTATTGGAGATATTGGTAGTTAAAATTTTTATGGGCCTAGTTATATCTTATACCCTTAAATTCCCTGATATTTTCCTTATTTTTCCAAAAAATATAAAGACCTTCTGTATTAATATTAATATGACTGTTGACTAGCTGATTAGACATAATCCAAGGTTTCTCCTTACCTTCAAGTAAAGTTATTTACGATTTTTTAAGTTCTAAAGGCAATAGTGTTAAACTTCATAAAACTCAAATACCTTAAATACACTCTCATTTTAATTACGCGGCTATTAACAGGCTATATAAAGTCCTGAAGTTTGTAAGGCATAAATATGTGGAATATTTTATTTTCAAAGGTTTAGAAAAGATTTGTTACTGCTGTTAAATACATGCATAAGCCCCATAATATTTAAATTTAAACTAAAAAACGATAAGGACTTTAATTGTAAAGTTTTTCTTAATTTATTTTTCTTTGATAATAAGCTTGTATTATATGTCTTTAAATTTGTATCCCATTTTTACAGAGTCAAGTTTTAAAGTACCTATCGGTAAAAAATACGTTACAAATATTAATGATAATGTAAATTAACAAGTACTTAATCTTACAGAACGTCTTCGTCCACGATATGAATATTAAATTTACAGTGTTCAAGTTAGAAAGAGATGCAAAAAAAATTAATTTAGTGTAAATAAATATTTATAAAGGGTTCTTTGAAAATTGGAAAGGTAAAAAAAGTACACGTATTACTTTGTTAGAGAATATAATATCCTTAATTTGGAAATTGGAAGTTTTATATATTTTAAGGTACGCCTTTAAATGACGGTAAAGAGCTTAAACCATATTATGGGCTTTAACAGTCTGATGCTCACGTTATTAGTCTTTAAAGCGTACCTACCCTTGAAGAACGAATTTCTATTATTAGTAAGTACTTGACAACAAATTATAGCCTATTGTAAAGTATTAAAGAAACTACAGAAGGAATTAGTACGCTATCAAGTCAATGACGCCGTTAACATTAGGAGTGGCCTTAAGATTATGGACGTATTTACTTTACTATTATAAAGTAAATTTCATATATAGATAAAGCCGGGTAAATGGAAAGATGTATATGAAACTCTAAGTATCTTAAGCTTAAAAATAATTGTTAAAATCGTTAAAAGTCTTATGAAGTTTCGAATTACTTGAGTTAAATCCTATATTAAGGTAATCATCAATAAATTCTTTTGGTTGAGCGACCAAATTAATACAAGCTTCCTCTACTCGTTATCGATAAGCCGATGAAACGCCGCAAGCGCAAATGACTTTCAAAGAAGAAGAAGTATGAAGAAGGAAGAACATATATCGGGCCGTATTTGAAATATTACTTGGGTAAATGAAAATAGAAACAATAAAAACTTAGTATTGAAGTTTTGAGTATAAGGTTTTATTAAAACTTTCTGTTATGACCCAAGAACATCAGAGGGTCAGAAAACAGGCCAGTATGGGGCTAAGCCACTAAAAACCTAATGTCCAACACATCAGGTGGAGATATCTCTTATGTTAGCAACCTTAGGGCTAGGGTTACGCACTAAGGATTATTGAGATCATGTTTCGATCCAATAGATCCAGGATCATTGGGATCATGTTTCGATCCAACATGATCCAGCACTGAAGGCGTATGAAGGATTAAGAATATAAGGACACGATCAGCACCACATAGATATTATTTCCTTCATAGCTCTTCAGTTGTCAATCTTAGTATTCAGTCTCAGTATATTCTGAATAGCCTCACGGCTTTTGATCATTACTTGCACGGTTGCGATATTGTTCACTCAGCACCTCTGCTACCTTTTTGATAACATAAACCCTCTGACACCTTCAATATACCCACGGGTATTTAGTGTGATCATGACACTTTCGTCAAACCGTTTAAGGAAACAGTAGGATTGAGATTAACGGTTTACTAACTCGAAAAGGTATATAATTCATGCCGAAGGCCGATTTTAATCTCTGAAACCTAAACATTACGATCTTTAAGTCGAGGATTATCTATAAAATTAAATGTAAAATCATTGGGCGGTCATACGAAAAGTTACGCCTAATTGCTTAAGGATACGATAATAAAAGTAAAGACTAAGTCCTTACCTAATAGTTAAAGATTTAGAGGATTAGCTAATATTTAGTGATTAGTTTAATAACAAGTTTATTAGCTAAGATTGAAGGTAGGTTAATATTTAGTAACTGAAATAATACGTAAGTATATGCGTGATTGACAATCTACTTATAATAGATTGTACTATGACAGTAATCATACAAATCATGTTTTCGTTACCTTTCAAGGACATTAATACGTTAAATTAAGTTATTATAAAAACTAGTTAAAGTAAAAATTTCTTAGTTTTTAACTTATTAATTGTACTTTAAATCACAGCAACATATAAAGTCTTTAATACACGACCCGTATTAGTAACACAAGAGGATAATTTCGACCAAATAGGTATATAAATTAACGATATTGTGTTTGTTGAACTGATTGGTTGTAATATCCAAAAGGTAAGCGATCAGAGACTTCAACTTTGAAAATTATAAGCGGATTACGACGCTAGTGAAAGGTCATGAACTTCATTTCAACGGATCGTTAATTCGTATACTTGGTCTTAATGTCAGCCTTAATTTTCTCTAAAAGGGTTAAGGCGTTCATTTGAATATAATTAATAAGATCAATATGGTTAGGGCTTAAAGATACCTAAAATAAGATGTACATAACCGTTACATTACTATTCTATATTAATTGAAAGCCTTGTATGATTTATTCATTACGGCAAAAGTATAGTATCTAATAAATGAAGACTTAAACCGGTTGTATCAAGGCTTCGGGAAATAGATACCAAATATTGATCAAAGAATTAATATAATTCTAATTGACTTGTCGAGGGGAAAATTAATGATCTTTATGAATAAATACTTTGTAAATGATACAGATTTATTTTTACAGATTGGCTTTCTAATAACCTTCGCTAACGAAGATCAATAATAAAATTAGTTCAATATAATTGGTAGCATAATTTATGGGACCTTGATTAATTTTTTTTTAAAAAAATACCAAACGTATAAAGTGAAGAGGTTTATGGCATAATAATAGGTTTTAATATATGTATAGTATTATGTGCAACGCTCAACTTTATTTTTAGGCAGTCAATGATTCCTTTTATCCCGGTGGTAGTTTGTACCTATTAGAAGAACCTTTTTGAATACCTTTTGAGGTTTGGAACCATGAGCGAAAAACACCTCATAATCGACGTAATAGTACTCTGTGAAGCCTACGAAGGTAGAAAAATCGAGGAGTTTCAGTGGATTAACGGGAAAGATAATCTTATTAGTGTTATAATAAAGGCATCACTAAATAAGGCCTTTGAAAAGTTTATAAATAGTAATAAGCTAAGTATACGTATCGAGAGTTACATTAACAAGCTGCCTAGTAGGACTAAGTTGCGTGGCAGTAGTTAGGGATATAATAACAAATTGGTAAACTGCTAGAAGATTAACAATAGCGATTTATTTAATTTAATATGGTTTAATTAAAGGCTAATATGAGGCTAAAAGAGGAAAACTTTGTGTAAATGTTAATAAAGTCGGATTTCATAGCTGTAAGGCAATTAAAAAAAATTAGGGTTAATTTAAGTACAAATAATGTAATTTGATATAAAAGTCAACTGGAATTGACAGGGGTCTGGCTGGTTAACAAGGTAGTAATTTTAGCGGTTACTGGAAAAGATTGGTTAACTATACTAAGGTACGTATACAAACTCAAAAGCTGCCAATATTGGAATAGTTGTAATTACAATGCAGTAAGTCAACTTAATTTGTAGTAAAGTTAACTATATTTACTGAAAGTGAAGTGTATATTTTGTATGTGCCTATTATATTAGCTGTAAATCAAATATAGTATACAGCTACTTTAGATTAGGGCATAGGACAAGTGATTGACCCTACAAATTACTACGTAGACCGACTAGCGGTTTGCTAAACCTAAAACAATACATCCACTATTTGACCACGCAATACTACTATTACTTCAACCAATCGAATCGACATCGTTGCAATGTCTAAAGCTCCACCAACTATGCTTAATACATTGTATTATAAAGGGATATCAATATTCATACCAAATTCGACTTTATGAATACCGGTAGAACTCAGATTTGAGTTAGCTTTAAAAAGAAACCTTTTTATTTCAATTGACGATTATAATAATAATTTTGCAACCTATCGCTTTTTATCTTTAGAAGTCTTTCAATTCATTACTTCTTATTCTTCAAAATGTAAAACCGCTTAGTGTTAACAAAGATATTTAATCAAACGAACTAATTTATAATAACTATGATAAGATTACATTTAGTTCAAAAAAGAAATATTTATAATTCTTTCCTCAAAACCCAAAATTAACAACATTAAATTTAACAATATGAGAACTTCGTTAATTATATCAAAAGTTTAACCACCTGATAACTAAAATACTATATGAATTCCTTAGGGCAACTGAGTATAGAATGATAATGAAATAATACTAAAGGCAATGAAACTACTTTAATACCATTGTGAAGTATACTTCTCAACTCTTTTTACGTTGAAATTAACGTCTAAAGAAGAATAAAGCCTTAACTTCAGCATCTTAGCTAAAGTATTTTATTTGGACAATAAACTTATACTTGTTGGAATAGCAGTCAAATGCAATACAGTCAAGTCAACTATACTTACAGTTAGTTGATTGTACTTACTGCAAATTGACTACAATTTGTGGGACTGACTGCATTGACTGTAAATGTAGTGCAGTACGTGCCCACTTCAAAGTGGGACACAGGCCAAAGCATTTGGTCATACAAATTTGCGTGCAGACCGGATAGCGGTCTGCCAAACTTAAGAGGGAACAACTCATCAACCAATTTCAATGCAGCACCAGTTACTTCGACCACAGTGATTTGAATCGACTACGTTGCAACGATAAAGGCCTACCAACAAGAACATCCATTTGTGCACCACGCGCTTTTTGACACTGCCTTGTCTCTTGGCCCTGCGTGTGACTTTACACGGGATATCGGCGAACAACACACTGGAGCCCACCTGGTACATTGGAGAGACTTCGTCTGTCTCCACCTCTACGCTCACCTACCCGCTTAGGATACGCGAGCAGTTATGTATATCCAATGCAGATTAGCCGTTGTGTAGCGGAACCGCCATGCATGTCCAGATGCAACAGGTCGTCTGCAGCACGCCGTCACATCTATCCAACGACGGCGGCAACGATCCCAGGAACACCGCCAAAACGACGGAGGGCACAGCTCGCCCGGCCCATACATCATGCGTTCACCGCTCGGAGATGTGTGCATTGACATGGGAGGACACAACCAAAGCACCAAGCACGCGCGGGGACCGTAGAAACCACAAGCGACGAAGCGCCATTTCCACACAACTGTTCCCACCTCGGCGCCACCACCGCGCACGTGCCTCTGCCCTTGCGCGCAAGTCTCCACGGAGTAGGGCGCAGGCCAGCCAGCCAGCCAGCTCGGGCCCGGCGTAGTTGTTTGAGGAGGGTGCATCTCCGCGGGAACTAACCACCTGTTGGGAGCCCCGCGGGCAGCGTAACGGCAAGGCAATCATCAACGCGGCGAGCTGGTGGAGCCCAGCCCGGGGGCCCACGGAAACCAAAGCCGAGGATCGGACCGTGACGAGCCCGCGCGATTCCAACGCCCGCCCTTGCGTTGCTCTGTAGCCAGACCTGGCAGGAGACCGGGTTGCTGCGTTTCGAATGGGCCGCATCGACAGGCTTTGTCGGCAGCGAGAGCGTGCCTGACTAGGTATCTCTGCTTTGTTTAAGCTCCTACCTTACCTAGCTCACATGAGGCTTTTTTTTTTTAATTTACTTTCACCAGTCAGTGCCCACCATATTGCCAGTATAGTGCGACCCTCGCTATTGTAAACTAAGTACAAATGCTGGCGGTAATGCTCGCAACCTGATTGTCTTCACCTTATAACAAGCACCACCCTATTAAAAATTTGCCGCCTATGAGTTATACCTTGTAACCTTTAAACAAACCACCGATTCCTTTTTATACAAATATATAAGATTGAAAAGGTATCCTTTATACCTGTAACCAATTTCTGAACAATATGTTATACATAGTTGTTAAATGCCAATAGAGTATTATATTAACCGTATAGATTCTCACCTTACAATATAAACTTAGCAGAATTATAAATGTGGATCGCATATGTAATAATTGATTTATATATCATATAAGAACGTACAATATAGAATAAGGTATTTGAAAAAGGTTTCTAATTTATTACTTCTATAAAATAACAAAATATCGTAGTCTTAACCGATAAAATATAATAATTAAATAAAAATCTTTTAGCTAGAAACCGAAACCATAAGTTAATCTTTGAAACAAGGTTTTAAAGTACCTTATAATTTAGAGATCCGTAATATGATATAAATGTGAAAATTGTAACTTTCGCTGGGCCATAATGTTCGATTTTAATAGTTCCCATTTGATGTTTACTCGTATCAAAAATTTGATACCGGTTTTGAAAAAGTGGAAGGACTTGTAAAACACATAAACTCTAGTTGAGAGCCTGTAGCGATAGGGAAGATATGTTTTACAACTTGTTTAGTAAACTACTTTTTGACCACAGACTGCAAACCTAAAAAGTGTAAAAAGGGTAACAAACATGGTGACTATTAAACGGGTAATATGCCGAGACAAGCCTTTAGTAAATAGCTAAAGCTATTTAAAACAATATCGAAAAAGAAAGCTTTATTAAATAGATAGTGCATTAATATACGTAATAACGACTATAAAAGAAAAGTTATTATAAGTGTTTATAATAAAGGTTTCTAAAACCTTTAAACACAAAAGAAACAAGACTTTAATTACACGGTAATACAAATCTGAAAGGCTATGTTAATATAAGTAATGAGAGGCGAAATCATTATTTATAAAGGTTATTCCTTAAATATACCGCTGCGCGGGTGGTACGCCGGGCCGACGACAATTTACATAGCTAAAAAGGGGTCGCCGGAAAAGATTCAAGTGGTGATAAAGCCAATTAGTGATGTTGTGGTGAAATAGAGGGCATGTGAAGTAATGGTGATGAGAACGACTAAGACTTGAAAATTTTTCTTGAAGTTGGGCACTGTTAGGGTTTACATTGTAGGCCCCGTACCTTCCTTAACAAGGTGGTCCGTGCACCCATGCCAAGAAAGTTGATGCGGGGTCGAAGATGCGCATGAGGCACTTGCGATTGGACGGTTGTTGCGGCTTGGAAGTGGGCCAAACCCGCTCATGAGTGTGAATAACAAGGACGACAACAGCCTCCAAGTTCGAACTACCCCTTAAGAGAAAGTTTTGTTGGCTTTGCTGGTCTTTGAGTGATGAGTTCAGTGAGCGAAAATGTCAATGGAGGAGAATTGGAAAGACGAGGCCCAGAGCCCTCTCGAAAGGCCATCGCTGGGTGGCGAAGACAGGCGCGAACCGTGAAAAGGTAGTATCACGCCCAAGGGCGTCTTTTTGAATCGTCATGTGCTACCTATGCCATGTTCTCGCCGTCTCAAGTCGCCACTCAGACACTATCACCCTCACCCTTCCACTATTCACCCTTGCTTGTGAACGATGGATACCGTGCTGGCTATCTTAGCAATACCGCACACTCCCCCGCCAACTTCCTCACCCTCTCCTCAGCACTACTATCAGCCTTCGCAGCCTTGACCACCTCCTCCGCGCCAAAGCTCTTGATCGTCTCCCCCAGCCCAGCAGCAGCCAACGTGCCCAGCGCAGCCAGGGCGCGGTACGTCACCTCGGGGTCGCTCTGCCCCTTGACGACCATGCACATCACGTTCGCCATCAGGCCCAGCACCTCGGGCGTAGCGCCCTCGCCCTCGCCCTCAACCGTGACTTTCTTCTTGGACACTAGGTACGCCAGCACGGCGTAGTTGACTGCGGCGGTCGTCACGGCGGTGAGCACGTTGCGGTTGCCAGGGAAGCCGACAGGGCCTTTGAAAGCGGCATCACAGGTACCGACGAGTGATTCCATGTACTCGACGACCTTGTCGACATGCTCGAGCGCGACGCGCCGCCCTTCAGAGGAGGCAAAGAGATTGGCGACGACGCGGAATGCCATCATGGCGCAGTTTTCGCCAATCTTGGCGCCGGCGGTGCTGGGTTGGAAGGCCGCTTGGAAGGCGATGTCGATGACGGAGTTGTTGCTGGGGCCGCGGACAGTAGCGACTGTGGGCGAGGTGACTAGGCAGCGGAGGAGGTCGAGGCCTGGGAGGCGGTCGTTGTCGGGCCATTGGCTGGCCAGTTTGAGGACAAGGAGGAGGTCGTCGTCGCCGACGGGCACGGACTTGGGAGTGGCGGTGCTGGTTCCGGGTACGATTCCTGGCACAGAGGCAACATGCTTTCCGAGCTTATCTGTCAAGCTCTTTAGTGTTTCTTCTTCTGCCGGGTTAAGTGCAAAATCTTTGCGGCCTGCCGAGATCATTGTCGCGCTGACCGATATAATTTTCTTGACGACAGGCTCAAGCTTGGCCGAGGCCAGCGTCAAGTAGCCTTCCAGGGGCAGGACCTTGGGAGTGGCCGACTGCTGTGATGCTGAACTCTCACCAGGCTGGTACCGACTAGTTCCAAACTCGTCCACGGCAGGAGGGCCGGAGTCTTGACCGAGGGTGGCGCCCTGAGTGTTTTTGGTAATGAAATTTGCAACGTTCTCGAGGTAGGTCAAAGGAAGTTCGTTGTCTCCGAGAAACTTCCTGGCAGCATCATACGGATTTTGCGAAAGGTTGTATGGTAGCTTCAGAGGAGGCTTGCCGTCCTCGATGTCGACGTCGAAGACATAGTCGTAGGACTGGCCGAGGTATTCTACTTTCCTCCCACTGCTCCCCACAGTGTCCACCACTGTCCCAACGTTGATCCATTGCTGTTGTGCTGTGAAAATGTTCAGTCGCTGTCCGCCCCTGAGCTCGCATATGTGAAATCTTACCCTGGGACCACTGGTGTGCGGTCACAGAACCGTTCCCCTCCCTAATCATCTGGACCTGGCCCTCCTTGGTGCCAGATTTCGACGACAGAAACTCGGGACCAGGCAGTTTCTCTTTATTGAAGTTGTCCATCTGCTGTTGAGGGATAGAAGAAGCCTTTACCGCGTCTTCAAAGAGAGTGATGGTTTCCGCATCTGCCACATCCCGGTCGTTCCTTGTGAAGACACGCGCAACGCAATCACTGGATCCCGCCACAATGTCGCCCGTCTCCTTGCAGACAGCCACCGACCACACGGATATCGCGGGGACTGTGATGGTCTGCACGCATTCGAAGCCCTTCCAGATCCGGATGGATCGATCCTCGCCTGAGCTGACCAACTCGCCGGTAGGAAGTGCTGCGAGGCTGTAGACAAACGAGTCGTGTCCGTGGAGCTCGCCAAGAGACGAGCCGTTGAGTGCCCACAGTCGGATGACGCCGTCGTTGTGTGCACTGGCGATATCTGCGCCGCTTGGGTGGCCTTGCGGGACCTTGACAACTGCACGAACAACGTTGGAAGTGTGGATAGTGGATCGAGGTCGTGCGCGGCCACTGGAGCCAGATTTGAGGTCATAGATATTGATCTTCTCGTCGGCTGAGCCAGTCACCACGGTGGTCTCGTCCAGGGCAAGCACACCCCAGACAGCTCCATCGTGACCCTCCAAGCACAGCTCTGGCTCCCACTTGCCTACTTTCCAGACGATGGCCTGCTTGTCCCAGCTCCCTGACACGACATAGGCGCCGCTGGGAGAGACATCGAGAGAGCAGACGTTGTGGGCGTGACCTATGAGAAGGCGCTCTGCATTGTCGCTGGGGGTGGCCAAGGGCTTCTTGACTTCGATTATTGTGTCCTTGCCACCGGACACGATCAGGCCGTCAGGGAACTCGCTGGTCGGGGGGAGGTATGCGACGGAGTTGATGAATTGGGAGCCGTTGGTGACAATGGTGCCTTCGAAGACTAGACGCCTGGAAGAGCGTTGCCAGGTGCGGATGGTGTTGTCGCGGGAGACGGAGATGACGGTGTTGGGTTTGGGGAAGACAACATCGCGAACCTGGAGGCAAAAGGCGGCCGTCAGTACGCGGGGAGAACTTTCAAGGAAGCCCAGGAAGGGGAACAGGAAAGGGAAGGGTATAGAACTCACATCGGACTCGTGGCCCTGCAGCTGCGCAGAGAGCTTGTACTCCATGGCGTTGTGAAGGTAGTGGAGGTATGCAAAGTGTATGGGCGGTCTCAAGTCAAGTTGCACGTCCAATTTCCTGAAGCTTGCGCCAGAACAAAGTCCTCGGTATATCAACGGTCACTTGCCGCTATTCCCATCGGATGATAGGCAGGTAGATGCCAGTGTGTTTTAGGGAGTAGGAGTAAAGCGTTGGAAGAATGGTGAAGGATGGATAATTCCTAGCCAGATCAGTTGGGTGGACTCTGGGCACAGCTGAGGTCATCGCGAGGATGCCCCTGGGGATAAACTACATGTCCTGCCCCACCACTCTTAAATATCCTTCCTCCAAACACCGCATACCTTAATAATCGTTATGAAGGTGTTAATTGTACCATTGCGCATCTAATGAACAATACAGACGGTATTCATTACCTTCAGATATATTGAAAATGATTTTACCACTTTAGCCAGGTTTTTTTTACCCCTTTAAACTAATATAACTTCTGATATAACTATATTATTAGTAGGCCTTTATCGTTGCAACGTAGTCGATTCCAATTATGGTCGAAGTAACTAGTATATGGTATTGAAAGTGGTAATATAGTTACTTCTAAATTTAGTAGACCGCTAACTAGTTCACATACTAATCTATATAAGTAACTACTTAACCTATATTCCACATTAAATTATATACTTCACGGTCATAAACTTGCATTTAAAATAGTTAATATAGCTGTATTGTAGTTGACTACTATTTTAAAACAAACAATTTATTTTATTTTATATATGCATAGTAATATAGCTGATTACATATTAAAGATAATCTATAAAGTCCTTCCTATTCTTATTGGCTATACCCTTATCAAGTCTAACCTAGTGTATATAAACATTACACTTTAATTACAACCCTTAACTTTATAATTTCAGGTATTAACTTCTGTTGGTAAGGTCTCTGCCTATTCATGTGAACGTAAAGAGTAGAAACGTAATGATATAAATTGGTGTTAATATTGAAGTAAATAGTCAAATATATAGAAGGAAGAAGAGGTATCCGAAGAGTATACGCCTTATGTGAAAGCTTATAAGACGTTACCTAGAGCGTGGCATTTTACCATATACTTTGCTAATCTCCTTTTTGGGTAGTGGCATGCTATTATATACTGTGAAAGTGTGTAATCTATAGCGTGACACGTTATTATATACTTTGTGGGAGTGTATCTTATAGCTTACAAAGTAACTCCTACATATAGTAATTATAATAATATATAATAATATCTATACAGGCAATATTTTCTTCTTTCTTTATGTAGCTTATATCTATAATCAATTAATAATAGTAGTTTGTATTACGGCCTATGTCTATAATTCAGTAATAATAGTGGTATATAATATTGGTCCAGGTAAAACATCTTTCTTTCTTTTTGTAAGTAAAAAAGAAGCGTTGTGGTTTAGGTTACATAACCCTTTCAGTCGCGTTGTGAAAGGTAGTGGTGGTAGCCTTCGCTTTGAATACTTAATTTAAAGCGCTTTACATAGGTAGAAGAATTTTTAATACGCCTTTTGGAGCGCCTTATTTTTGAAGTAACGCCTCTAATGTGACGAATGGAGCGTTTTGGTCACTTCTCCCCTTGAAGATGGGTTGTAGGCGGAGTTTATGGCTTTCCTTCCCCTTAAAGCCGCGTGCCAAAATACGCGCTTAACCCTTTCATTTCTTAAAGTTGCATAACAAAAAACGCATCCGGCCATTTTTCCTCCTAAATTCGTATGCTTAAAAACATATTTAGCCCTCCTTTTTCCTAAAATCGCGGCCCGGATAATGTATCCGGCCGTTTTTTCTCTCTTAAATATACGGCTTAAACTGTCTATCCAAATCCTTTTCTTTTGAAGGTTAAGTAGATTGTATATCTAAGCCTTACCTTTTTCAAAATATAATATTAAATATCGTATTTGGGTCTTGCTTTTGTTCAAAACTTATATCAAAACATCAACCAGATTCTTCCTTTTTTCTTTTTTAGAGTCGCGAGCTAGAGAATATATAAGATCCTCCCATATTTTGGAGTCGCAGCCCAAATCATATACCCAGCGCTTCTACCTCTTCAAATTGCGGCTTGGATAATATACCCAGCCCTTCCTCCCTTTAAAGATACGAGTTGTAATACGTATTTGGCTTTTCCTCCTTTAAGAGTCACGTATCAGTTAGTCTTTATAACATCTTTTGATAAATGTAAGAAGTTTTTTTAACCACTCCTTTTTCAAAATTCGAGTGGATTTTATATAAGCGTTTTATATATTACGTCTTGACCGTTTTCGACTTATATAAGTGGTTCGAGTGCTGATTTATACGTATACCGGAAATGGTAGACCGGTATAAAAGTTTATTTTACGTAGTACATAAGATTTGGATACGTTTTCGATATATCATTTAAAAAGGTACGATTGAAAAAAAAACGTTCAATGTGAAAACAAAAGAAAATAACTTATTAAAACGTTCAAAGTAAAGCGTTTGGCGATTGTTAATATGAATAAAATTCAAATAAAATGCAAATAAGGTGTGATTATAAGCTACATGAACGTTATAAATTACCTATTTAGCGCTTTGTAAGCGTAATACTAGTCAAGTAACGAGTAAATTCAAAAGTCGTAAGCAATAAACTTCAATGAGCGATGTAAGGCGAATAAGAGAAGGCGAATACGATAGTAAAAGTGGGGGAGAAAGATGTAGGAAGGTGTGTGTGTGTGTGCGTGTGTATGAAAGTTGAAATAGTATGTAGGGTTTTGGTGAGTTGGGGTAGCGTAGTGGGCGCTTCGAACGTTGTGTTTGGTACGCGATATTTGTTGAATAGGTGGTTCGGATATCGTGTCTTGGCTGCTCCTAAAGTTTGTAAGCGGTTTTTATAAATTGCTCAGATTAGATAGATTCCAACGAAGGGTCCCGAAACTTATTGGTTTTGGCTTACGTAGTCTCATACGTAATAAGATGTTTTTTGAAAAGTGCTCGAGTACGTTTATAGCATCAAAACGAGTTGACGGATAGTGTAATACGGCTTTTTGTAAATAGGTCACCAACCGAATTAATAATATCGTACTAAAGTTATCTTTTTTAAAGTCACTTTAAGTCTTAAAGTCTTTCTACGCTTCGGGTTTCAAAGGCGTTCCTACTTATTTCCATATTATGGTATGGTTTTTATAAGTCGAAGTATTAAAACACAAACAGTTAAAACCGCTATAGTATTTTGGTATAAGTACTTAATTTAAGCTTGTCCTTTTTTTTAGGTCCCATAGTTGATAAAGTTAGCTACTGATCAATCTCAGTAATGTTTCTTTCCATTTACGTAAAGGTAAGGAGTAGAAAAGTAATCGTAAAGATTGGTGTTTGTATTGAAGTATATAGTAAGATAGATGGAAGGGAGAAGAGGTATCTAAAGAGTATACATCTTAGTTAAGAGCTTATAATCTCTCATCCGGAGCGTGACACTCTATCATACACTCTTTTAATCTCCCTTCTGAGCAGTGGCATGCTATCATACACTCTGCAAGTATGTAATCTGTAGCGTAACACGTTATTATATACTTAGCAGAAGTGTATCTTGTAGCATACAAAGTGATTCCTACGTATGCTAACTATAGTGATATATAATAATATACTCAACTTCATTTATTGTTATCAACATTTTTTTGTTATAAACTTAAGCGTTACAAATTCTGTACCTTTTATGAATGAGTTCGGTATGCGTTTCATATTGATTACCTTAGTAATCTTTTAAATTACTAGAGTATCCGTGGTTCTTTATGTAACGTTTTGCTCATTTCAAGTACTTCTTAATACCTATAATCAATTTCTCGATCTTATGGATATTATTATAAATAATTATAGTTAGTATACTTAGGTTGAAGTGTATCACAATATAAGGTGCATTCCTGTAGCATATACGATAACGTGTCACGCTGAAGGCTGTACTCTTGCAGAGTGCATAATAACGTGACACGCTGCAGATTGCACTTTCAGATTGAACCATGCGTGGAGCGGTCTGGAAAAAACGTTCATAAAGTGGCACGTTTTGAGTGAGAGCTTATAAGCTCTCACCTGTGGCATACACTCTCTGAATACCTCTTCTTAATAAAACAACTTATCTTACTACTCCAATACCAATCTTTACGATTATTCTTCTACTCTTTTACGTTCACGTAAATAAATAAAGACCTTACCAACAATGATTAGTAGCCAACTAGGTCGATTATGAATAGCCTAGGAAAAAAAAGATAAACTGAAATAAAATACTTATAGAAAAATGTTATTACGGTTCTTACTGTTTGTGTTTTAACACTACTTCTTACAAAAACCATACGAAAGTATGGAATCACGCGGTAGCGCTTTTGAAACCCAAAGTATAACAAGACTGTAAGATCTGAAGTGACTTTAAAAATGATTACTTTAGTACGATATCATGAACTAATTGGTGCTCTATCTATCAAAAGCCTCATTACGTTATCCTTCACCTCGTTTTAACAATTTAAATGTACTTGAGCACTTCTTAAAGAGTGTTCCATTACGAATCAGGTCACATGTACCAAAACCACCAAGTTTCGGAACCCTTTATTAGGACCCGTCCTACCTGAACTTAATATTCAAACCACTCAAAAACCTTGAGACCGGATAAAATACAGCTTTAGGACGCCCCCACAACCACCCACGCCCCAAATTCACTAACCAGACCGCTTACGAAACCCAAAAGCATTCACAACACAGCACCCAAACCGCTAGAATACCTTAAAAGCAGCTGGAATTCAACATTCAAACCGCTTTTGAGATTTTGTTACGATTTGGATGTATCTTTCGCACCGATTCTGGTGTTTCATTACAATTTGAATTATTTTCCCTTTCTGTTTTTCTCTTTCTTTTTACATCGATCTTAGTATTTTATTTATTTTAGAGTTACCATTCGGACGGTTTATTTGTCATGGCTCAATACGAAATTATTGTAGTTCGACTCAACGGATATATAAGCCCTCTTTTTAAATGTAATATTTAATAAAATATATTTTGAGGCTTATTAAACCCAGCTTATAAAACGATAAAATTCAAGTGCTGGTAACAGGCCTTAACTCTTCATGTGTAAATACATACATCATTCGGATTATTTATCAATATTATAGTATAAGTATACAGGGTATTTTAAAAAATAATAATTTGTTTCATGATTTTCGATATAATTTTCGGAGGTTAACGCCAGTAATATAGTAATCTATAAATACTTCTTTTTAATAGGGTTATATAAATAGTTATAGGACAGGGCATTTGATATACATAATGGTAATATATTAAGTTATGAAAACATCATTTATTATAAGCCAACTTTACAAAGTCCCGCTTTGAAAAGGTAAAAAGAAACGGATTTCACAGATTTATATTTTAAAAATGAAAGGGCCTAAGGAATCTTTGTATACTCACCAAAGGGTATTGTCAAGTCTAACTAACACTCGAATTCCAAAAATATTTAAAAGAAGGAAGGCTTGGATACATAATCACGTTCATATCTTTAGGGAGAGAGGGGCCTGGAACAGTGTTGGAATCGTGGTATCAAGAAACGGAAGACCTAAATAAATGATCTGGGCCGTGCCTTTAAAAGGAAAAAACTCGAATACGATATATAGTACTCGAAAAAAGGAGGAAAGCCTAAAAGTAGTATTGGTAACTAGACTTTAATAGTTATTTTCATAAAATCGAGACCTGAGTATGTAATTTAAGCTACGTTTTTAAAAGGAAAGAAAAAACCGGATATATCATTTAGCTCGTAACCCTAAAGAAAAAACGGATCCCTTTTGGGAAAGTAATAAGTTTAGCGTATATAATACGCCACTTAACTTTAATGGAACAAAAAGCCTAAATACATAATCTGGACTGTACCCATAAAAAAGGGAGGAATAAACGCGTATTCCATATGCTTTTTAAAGTAGGAAGGATTGATAATGTTATGTAGTATGCAAGTTTCTAAAAAACTGCTTAAATATACAATCCGGGCTGCAGCTTTAATAAAAGAAAAGCCTGCAAAAAAGGAAGGACTAGGTATGAAATTCGGGCCGTACCCCTAGGAAATGAAAGAGCCAGATGAGTATTCTAATATGCGTTTACTAAAGAATGAGAAAAATCAAGGATTTGAATTCGAAACGCGATCTTAAGAATAAGAAGGTTTGGATCAGTAAACCAGACCGTATAATTGTAGGAAAAAAGGTATAAATACAAAGTTCGGGCCATATTCTGAAGAAAAAGAAGGGCTAAACACGTATTATGGTCTAAGTACATTATTCGGGCCGCGTCTTTAAGGAAAAGAAGGAACAAGCGTATATTTTGAAATGCGGGTTGAAAAGGAGGAAGGACTTGAAAGATTATTAGGACCGCCGGCTCGAGGAAAGACTGGTCCAAGTAAATATTTCGAAACCAGTCTTGTTAAAAAAGTATTGCCGGGCACGGGATTCGGGCCATAAATTCAAGAGGAGAAATAGTCAAATGTTTTATACGTAACTATACTTTACTAAAGGAACTTACCGTATTAGCTATCCAACCTTTAACCTCCAGGATGAAACAAGCTGTAATAGTACTTCGAAACAACCTGGAAAACGAAACGAGATACAATGGTGTCCTAGGTCTTAGCCACCCCGAAGAACGAACGCTCGGGATATTACGTTGGGAGTTCTTACGTCAAAATAAAGCGTTCGAAAGGTCGTATTAAAAGGGCCCCTACGAAAACAAACCGCCCAGAAATATGTATTAACACCGCTACTACTTACATCAAACGCTCTGAATAACGTATTCAGAACGTAAGCCGTACTTTTAATAACTACAACTATCAACAAATTAAGGAGGAGAGTACGTAACCTAAAGAAAAGGAAGGAAGTCTTGTCTAGAACGATAACATACACAATTATCATTACAAATTAAAAACGAACCTATACTACTATCGCTACCGAACGACTAATATGAACTATACCACAACTATACTATGATTATTAGATTACGAATACGAACTACACCACAATTATACTATCACTACTAAATTACGGATACTATCCAAACTACAACTATACCATTACTAATAGATTATAAATATGGAGAGCACCAAGAGAAAAAAAATATTTTCTATACGGATATTATTATATATCATTTTAATTAGTATACGTAGTTGGCAGTACATTATGCTGTAAAGTACACTCCTGTAACTTATACGATAACGTTTCATGCTGCAAGCTTTACTCTTACAGAGTGCATGATAACGTGATACGCGGCAAATTGCACTTTCAAAGTGCACCATGCGTAGAGAGATCTAGAAGAGATGTTCGAAAATCAGCACGTTCTGAGTAAGAGCTTATAAGCTCTTACTTGTGTCGTGCACTCTTTGAATACCTCTTCTTAATAGTACAACTCATCTTACTACTACAATACCAATCTTTACTATTACTCATCTACTCTTTGAATTTTACGAGAATAATCAAAGACCTTACTAATAGATACTCACAAATATTTCAGGGGAGTTATAATGTATATCCTTAGTTATAACATCGGCAGGATTATTTGTACGGTTGATTCAATCAAACTAATCAAAATTTGCGGGTTTTTATTTCATTCTTTATGTTGTTACATCTATTATTGAATGTCTTCATTCGTTATCTCGAGTTTAAAAAATATTTAAAAAGGCTTCAGGGATTAATATACATAATGATAAATATTGTAGACAGTGTTCATTATTTTTGAATCATATTCAATTTACCATCCGTTACGGTATTCATATCCAATCCTATTATTTCATCATAACCCTTCAATATTAGTAAACTTATGTTTACGTGTTTATGCTTAACAGTTGAATATACGAGGTTGCTGGAAATTATAAATTGCCTATTACACATGTTTTTTGTTTCCGAATATTATAAAGAATTCCATCTGGATGGTAACGTTGGTATTGTTTATAAAGTAGATATCCATGTTGATTATTTATCTTATTATTGTTAAATTTACTTATATAATATCAATACTCTTATCCAAATTGTTCAATAACCATTATGTTCGCTTATTTAACTTATAAACTCATTATTTACGGACTTTTTACATGTATATAAATCGATATATACTAGTGTACCTTCGATTTATAAATACTAGCGACATGAATTGTTCTAACCCTTAGCTTAATATACTTTCACAATATTATTTCATTGGTTTTGTTAATTTTTTAGCAAACTCATAACTTTTCCATTTTACGTAAGCTAAAGTACGTGGTATGGTTCTTTTTAATATCATATATACGAATGAATGATAATTTCAAATCTATAAATATGCCTTCGACCAACATTTGAGTCGGCTTATACTTTAGAAAGCTTGAATATATAGTAGTTGGTGATTCTAATAAGGCAAACCTAATAGACTCTAGTATTGGTAAGCCTTTATCATTGCAACGTAGTCGATTCGATTCACTGTGTTCGAAGTAACTGATAATGCGTTGATATTGTTCATTGATGTGTGTAAGTTCTAAGTTAATCAGACCACTAGCCGGTCTGCACACTAATTTGTATGGCCAATCGCTTTGGCCTATACTCCACTTTCAAGTAAGCACATACTGAACTGCACTTGCATTGTAGTCCCAAAAACTACAGTCAATTTTCACTACGTGCAATCACCCTTACTGCAAGTAAAGTTGACTTAACTGTACTGAATTTGATTGCTATTCCAACACCTAGGAAAAATTTATTGTCAGTTTATATATCAATGATGCCAATGTTTTTATTGTATATAATTAATAATTAGCCGTTTAACATTTACATATTTTCATTCAAGCTATTTTCAAAGTATATTAAATACGTTTTAAACCAAGATATATTTCGTTTGTTTTATGTGTAAATTTTTTCATGTAACTTATAACCGTTTCTATAGTTAACCTATGCCGAAACGTTTTTGGCAACTTTAATAGTATCATTCATCAAATCTTTGTGATGAACAAAATGAATTTTTGCGTAATGTTACGACTATTATGAATAAATGTATCGACTACGCTAGGAGTCTAACTAGCAATAATTATAACGATTAAGAGCGAGATAATATTTTGGATTAAAGGCGATTGATTGAAGATTTAGTCTTTTCTTTAATTACAGTATCTTCAAACAATTTACCGTGATTTTTTGTGTGGACGATCACTGGTTTTATCGTTCAGTTTGTGGAATATTGTTGATTTGAGAATTGTTATATTTTATCTTTCTCATTATTCCAATAGCGTAAATTAATCTTTTTCTTGGGTAACAAGACTATGAACCTCAATTTGGTTACTTTTCTTAGAAAACTTACCTAGTATAGTATTACCTTCAATAAATATCTTGATTGCTAGCTCTCTTTTAAAATTCTTCTTTAACGATATCTAGGAAGTGGTTTATTATATTCTAGGTCTATAGGTCTCTTTTTCATTCTTTTTTTTTATGTGTACTCTCTTAGAGGGTCATTTATATCATCGAATTTTTATAATTTTATTAACTATTTGATTGGAAGAGTTATATCAATCAATTCACCTGGTTTCAAAATCTTCATAAAACTTTAAACAGCTTTTGTACGGTGTAACTAACGAGATTTGGAAAGTAATAAAATGTTATCGTTTTAAATAATTATGTTTTGATTTTCGATATTAAAAAAATTTCAAAGTTTATTTCATCTGCCTATCTCTTTCCTCGAAAACACTTGACAAAAATAAGGCATACATACTTTGTTTTTTATCAAGGGTTCGTTTCTAGTTATAGAGGCGTTATTAAATTGGCATTGTACATATTTTTTCTCTAGATTCTTCAAGGCTTTTCCATATATTACAGCCATCTTTAGGTGTTTTTTTATAAAGAAGATTTAACTTTCATACGTAGACACACGCTGCATATCAGAAAATCTGGCATCAAACCGTTCAAATCAATATTTCTATTGAGCTTTTTCACTATTATTTATAATTTTGCCACTAAACTTATAGAACTAGTTATAATTCATGTAAAAACATCTTAAATTTTGCGTAAATACGTGCGTATTCTTTTAATCTTACCTTTATTATAGTAAACTTGAATAAAAACTAGCTTAGATGAACTCTTCATCGATAAAACTTTAACTTGAAAATTTACTGTAGCAAAGTTAGTGCCAGTATCAAAATCAATACTTTCATATGTTTAAGTTACATGTTAACACACAGTGTATACAAAGACTTCCTTCTTTTTGTTAATATAATAATATTGAGGAACTTGATGATTTAGAACTCCGTTACATGGTCAACGACGTATAACACAATGGTTCATCTTAATATATTAATAGTTTTTTTCCTAGAATTCAATTTCTTTTAGCTCTATTAGGTTCAATATTGTTAAGTTCTGGAACTGTGTTACTATCCCTCGCAATACGATGTATTCGAATCAATATTTTGATCAATATCGCGTCATTTCAATGTAATATATAAACCCTTTAAAGATTTAATTTGCATAAGAATCTCAAATGGTGAATAAATATATGAATTCGTAATCTTTATTTTAACAATAATAATATGTTCTTCTACCTGTCAGGAAATAAAGAAAGACATTGCACGCAGGTTATTATTATTTTAAGATTCAGATTTAATACTTTATGCTATCTGTTTTTGGGTTGATTTCTTCTCATATTACATTATGGTACTTTCTGACTTTGCGGCTGGTTCAATATACCCATATTTCAAAATAGAATGGTATTAGGTATAGTATATTACTTTCTATTAAAAATTCAGCAATAATATAACGCATTGATTGATAATTTCATTTAACATAAGTATAGTATCTTTGAACGTTATTTTCATATGGCAATTTTATGTGGTCACTTGGGGATGAGTCATAGTATCCTTCATTTGACATAAATTATGTTTTAAGTTTTACATGTAAGGGTTTCAAATAACTCAATTGGTTAGGTATTCCGTATTTAAGTTCGTTTGATTAGATAATAACGGTTTTTCCTCGTCGTTATAGTTGGCAAAATCGAAGATTTAGTATTACATATCCATCAAATTTGGTATCTTTATGATTATAATTGTTACGTAAGACCTCAATTGTTTTAAGAAAATTGAAGGTGTCATTGTTGTATAATAAAACGTATTCAATGATTTTATAACCCGTAATAGCTTGTAGAACCTACTAATACTATTTGTTTTCTTCATTTTTTATATTTCAAATTACTTATAAACAAAACATTAATTTATTGTTTGTTTATTTAAGGAGGTACATTTGAGTTTCGTACACTGTTTTACATTCTAATATTTCCAAACACTTAATAATACTTCAATTTGTATCATACTCGACGATGTTAATACAGTATACGAAGTAACTTTAAAATTGTTGTAAATGCTTCGAAACAATACTCATTTTTTTACAAATCGAAAGCAATGATTCTTGTTTTGAAAACAAATGTTTAACTTTATTCACAATTAAATGTTTAAAACGTTATACGGCTTACGGTAAAAAGAATAATTTCCTCAAATTTTTAAAAATATTATGATAGCTTTATAGTTCGTATCTACTATAGAAATATCTTTAGAGAGAAGAGTAGGACACCAGTTATACGGCATTTAAGTTTTTTCGATTGTTTATGCTAATGTTCGTGTTGGTTAGTAGGATAGTTATTTTCAATATAGTTTTGAGGGAATATACTAATGGTTGTATCTAACAAAAGTGTGCGAATATGATTGTTTTTTTTCTATGGTTGGTTTTATTAGTGAATTTTGTAGAATGAAATTTACTAGGGGGGTTGTTGAGAGTATTAAGAATGTTGGGAAACCGATAAACGGTTTTTATGGATTTGGTAATATATTTTTTCGTTCTCAAGGAGCTCTTTCATTGTGTTTACATTTACTTTACCAGTGAACTTGAGGATTTGCTATATACAGATTAATGGATTTTTCATAGCTTATCGCAGTACTAGTGTATTCAATTTTTTGTATAGGATAGTTTATAAAACTTATCTGAGTAAAATGTTGGTTTGGTTTTTTCGATGATGAGTTAAAGAATTATTTCATGTGATCGCCAACAATATCTTTTCCCTTTGTAATTAGTTCTTCCGATAGATTTTCTCTAGTGGAGTATTGATAAATGATATAAGCCAAGTTTGTAACCTTTTCAATCTTATCAGGAACGAAAATATCGTGGTTACAGTGTTTTTTTGGGCACATTTTAGCTTCGTTATTATTATTTTTCATATGCTAAGAGACTAATTTTCGTAATATTTAGTGAATGTGTAGTAAATTTAGAAAGTATTTTTTTTGTTAAGAATCTGATTCTGGGATAAATTGTTTTATATAATGGATTACATGTTTCTTGGTGCCATCTTTGGTTAGGTTTTAACACAAAAAGTCTTCATCGAATGCTTAGTAAAGTTTTCAACATACTTCTTTAAGCCTTTATCGATATTATTACTGGCTTTTTTAACGTTCGTTTACGTATTTAATTGATCATTGTCTAATAAGGGAGATATTTATTTCAAGGTTAATGTTAAAGTTAGCTCATAATTCGTTAAATTTAATATTAGCTGTTGAAAGGGTTTTAAAACTTATTAGTTTACGATTTGAAATTTTCAATAATAATAATTATAGCTACTTAGATCTTTACCAAAATTAATGGTTTCAATAAGTTGCTGATTGTTTTTGATGATTGCTATCAAGACTTTTGGCGGTTAATATTACCATTTTATGACTGATTGAATGAATATTTCTTGATGATTTCATTGTTTTGTTGCGTCTTCAAAGTATATATAAACAGCAGATACAGTTAGAAGTTCTACATTTCTCTAGTTGTAAAGTCAAGACGAAATAATAGAGGTACTTTATAAAAATATGTGCTTTAGTTCGCGTAATTACAAAGTGTGACCAGAGAGTAATATAAATTTTTATATTATATATCTGTGTTTCATGTTGTAAATAACAATAAGTGTTTCTTGACCTTTATTGTTGCAACTTAATCGATTCGAATTTCGGTCTACAGAATTGATATATTGCATTGAAAGTGGTGATATGTTTTTTTTTTTAAAGTTGGACAGACCACTAGCTAGGATACCTAGTATTTTGTATGATAAGCTGCGTGATCTGGACCCTAAGTTTAATTAGGCACTTTACTACAATCAACCGGAACTAAACACATTCAACTTACTAAGACTACGGTGAACTTGCAGTCAATACAATCAATTTACAGTTAGTACAGTTAACTTGATTATATTGCAATTTACCGTTGTTCGATATAAATTTTATATTTTGGTTTTTTTTCTTAGGTTTCTCTTTGTATTCAAATCAATAGTACTGAATTGATGAATTTTTGATGTTGATAAAAAATTTGAATTACGTTAGAATCACACAAAACTAATGTTAAAGTTTTTCTTACTATATATCATGATGAATATTGTAATTGTACTTTTTGTTATCACTATTGCAGTTGGTTCAAAATACATCATAATTGTTTCGAACATTTTGTACACATTATTCGGTAGTTTACCCAAAACAAAAACCATTTCCAGTTTTAAATAGTTGATAAAGCGAAAAAAAAAAAATTATGATCTATTTTAGGTCGATAATATCTTGCAATTGAAAACAGAAGCCCATTGTTATTTGTTGTCCAATGGTAAACAGTATTAAATTACAATTATGAGACTATACATACTCGATAATTCCATACTATATATGTAATTAATTGAAGTATTGATCGTTTTACTTATGCGTAGAGTACCTAAAGTATTTTTTTTATTCGTTTGTTTTGCGTCTATTAACTGTTAACAAAATGGTTTCAATTGGAAGATTATCACTCAAAAATCAATAAAAACCTTTATTTAAGTTTGTTTTATAGATAACATCGTATTTCTGTCTAGTTGAGATATGTTATAGGTGTTTAAACTTGGCAAATTTCCTTAATTAAAACCACTTCGTTTCTTTTCTTTACTTTTAACGTGTTCAAGTTAGGCATAGTCATTCGCCGCCAGTTTTAACAGTGATTCAAGGTTACTTTTAATAGAGTTTAAATTTTTCTTATAGACAAAGTGTGCCTTTCAATTTTGGTTACAAATTTAAGGCGTGTTTTGATTGTGATTAAGGTCACTGTTGCAATTGTTTTGGTTTCCCCGGTTCGTGTCCCAATCGTTTTTCTCTCTTTGGTTAAAGTTCCGATTGGTTTTCCGGTTTGTATACGGGTAACCAAATACATAAATACGTTGAGAATAACGGAGGCTTTTACATAACATCTTCTTAAAAGTGCCTTAAGTTATCGAAAATATTAAACAGTTTCGTTGAGCTTTTTTAAAAAGATTATGATGTTTTACAACAGCTAGGAATAAACAGTTTTTAGTTAACGATTCTTATTCTCCTTTATTTTAATCTGGTACATTCAATTATATTCTTGATGTTAGTATTTATACTATGTTTTCGAATCAATTTATATGTGCTTTTCCGGGTTAATTGATACCGGGATAGCCGGGTTGATATTTCTTATGAATTTTGATATAGCTGTTTTTAAAGTAATTTGAACATAATATAAAATTGAGTACGTGAGGTGCAATGATGTCAGTTGAAATATTTTATATTCAGGATTGAACTATATTATAGGTGCAGAATTTAAACTCGATGGTTATACAATAAATATTTACGATCGCGTTTAGTATTTCAACAATCTTTATTGAGTATGAAAATATAATTGGTATAATTGTTTTATTTATGATATTAGGAATGAACTTGGATTATCGTATGATGAGTCTTTTGATGAATTTTATAATAGCTTATCTTTCAATGAAGAATATAAACGCAATAGTTTCTTTTCTTGTTTGGTTATTGTAATTGTAATTGTAAAAAATGATAAATATAATAATTAGCATTGTTGTAATAGCAGTTAGATATAGTACAATCAAGTTAAGTATACTCACAGTTAGTTGATTTTACTAACTGAAAATTGACTACAGTTTGTAGGGTTGAGTAAAAGTATAGTACAGTAGGTACACACTTCAATGTAGGGTACAGTTCAAAGCAGTTAGCCTTACAGATTAGCATGAAGATAGGCTAGCGGTCTGCCAAACTAAGAAATCACATCAACACTGTTAATGAAGAAGTAGTAACAATGAATATGGATATTCGAATAGACTATATTGTAACGATAAAAACTTATTAATAATAATCAATGTTTATGAGCTTAAGTATAGATAACTTAGGTAAAATTAGAAGCTAATTTTCCGTTATTACATTTTGTTTAGATAAGGTGCAGGAAATGTTTTGACGAAATATCTTCATACTTTGTGAAATTGTTAGCGGCAGTAATTAGGGAGAGTTCATAGATTGCGGAGTTTTTTAGGGCAGTTTATAAGTAGTGATCGTATTGTTACTATCCAAATGAATAATAAATATGTATTGGAATCGTTTCGAAAAAGTTAAGTTTGAGCGTCGAGACCTTTAAAAGATAGTCAAATTAGCAAATTATTAAGTTATTATTATTGAAGTTATTAGTATTACGGGTATTAATATTGAAAATCATAAAACGAGTAAGTCTTACAATCCTTTAACTTTGACTAACAACTTTAACAGCTATCCTACGGCCTAAATACCATGTTGCATCGATCGCTTCCCTCTAATACGCTTGAATTTTCGTTATGATGACTTCAAAATACGTTGGAATTGAAATTATCGACGATTCCGTTGGAAAAGAAGTAATTGACCACCTCAACGTTATTTTGGCAAAGGATTACAACGATAACCTTTGGATTGTAGACGCCGAATAAAACATTTTGATTAAGTATCTTATCAATATGATCAGTTACTATATCTTTAACTTAGACCCTATGGAAAATTGGTTAAGACCTAAACTTATTTAATGATTTTTAACCGTGGTTAGAAGATTAAACCTTAGATTTATAGAGGAAAATTATTAATAAATAAGTTAAGATTAGTTCAAACCCCGAAATATTTAACCAATGAGTCTATATTTCAGTAACTTTAAGAAGAGAGATGATTCTGGTAAATATACTGTACGAAAACATTACTAATAAGGACCCGGAATTAGTATATTAGGGTAAAGAAAAAGGTATCGCTGGAGACAACATCCCTCAAAGCCTTTAAATACGTTTTCAAGGTCACGCCTAAACTTAAATACGTTTCTTAAATCCTGTTGCCAAAAATCCTTAAAAAGACAACATCACTGGCCATAAGGAATTAATTTTTTCGCGTAAGATACATTCTTAAGTCTACTACTTAATTAATAAAAAACTTCAGCAAGCTTTTTTATACCAAGAAAATTATTATTAAGTTCCTCGTGGAAATCCTCAGGTTTATTACCTCTAAGCCCCTTAATACGTTTAATTTTAATACACCAATTCAAAAAAGAACGGATTCACGCAAGAGTTCATTATGTACACGACTAATGGCTTTTTCTCTTCTAATTCGCAAAACGTCATTTATCATAACTAATAGTATCTTCGCTAATACCGGTTGAAAAATTGAGAGGGTTCCTTTAACCGATATATTACTTTTTCACTTCAAGATATCCTTATAGTAGATATAGACTGCGTGGCAATTATTACTTTAATATTTTCTAAGGAAAGAAGAAGTATATCAGTTTGTTTTATAACTTTTTTGAGGTCAGTTTTTGCTCCTCTTTTTAACACTTTCTGCTAAATAATGATTGAATTACTGGGTTCTCAACATTTACTTCCCAACATTCCTACCGGCTAAGCAGAACATGATTACCTTGGTACTTAATAAATCTCTCGTCTTTTCGAAAAATCTACAATGGGTTTGAAGGTCAATTCGAATATAATGTTAACTTCATCCAGTAATACATAGATTGAAATATTATCGAGTGGTCTTATATTCTGGATTAGAAGAAAGAGTCGGAAAGTAACATGTATCTTTTCAATTTGGTATTTGATAGGGTGATACTTTGCCAATTAGTAATGTAGAATATAGGAGCTAGGGAGGGTATATTACGCCAGTAAGCCCGTTAAGTTGTTACTGTTTACAAAGAATTCGAATACGCTTTATAGTGCATGAACATTACATGCAAAGGGTTTTTCAACTAGTGATGGTCTTGTTTGTGACCTTGATAGCACGGGTACCAAGTTCCACTAGTATGTATACTTAATCTCCCAAGTTTGGCGACAATATAAAAAGCCTTTTTAAACGTATTAAATTGACCACAGATGCGACCGGCGCAAGAAATACGATTCATAAAAGGATACCTCAAAGTAAAACGCCGAGTTACATAAAATAAAAGATATTCTTATTGTAAAAGTTTTCAAGTCAAGCAGGCAAATCCCTTTAAACGTAAAAAGACATTAGTTTTGTAGTAATAGGAGTTATTATTCAATACATTTTATTCTTATCAAATATACAAAGAAGAAGGTAACGTATAATATACAATCCCCTCTACCTTTAATTGTAAATATGTTCAGTATGTTACAAACTTTAAGGACAAATAATTCAAAATATAAAAAATTTACCTAGGTCTATTAATAGGTATAAAGATACTAATATTGGTTCAAAAACAATGTAATGACTAACTTACCACGTCTTTTTATACCTTTTAAAAGGTAAGAACCCCTATCGTCGTTATAAAGTTAAACTACTAGTCTTATATACTTATTTACTATTCGTAATTATAATACGAAGCATGTCTTTTAAGGTATTATACTAAATATTGAGCTATCACAATACTGAATAGAAGGTCATTCACAATATTTTACGTTGGGAAAGGATATTGATACTATTACGGAAATTGATTATATGGATGCTGGGAATGGTTAAAGTTGGCTATAGAATTGAAATAAAAATTATTTTTACTAGAATCAACGACTATCAATATAGTCATTGGTCCTATTTATTTTTTTATTTTGTAATCGCTTACTATTTTCTATTTTTTCTTTTAAGATATAAAAACTATTGGCGTTAACGTTGATATTGAGATTGGCGAACTGATTAAAGTCATGAGCGGTTCGAGGTTTCTACTTCAGTTGAAATAGAGACACATTTTATTTACTTTGAAGAGTTAAAAATATTAATTTTTAACCTGACGGAACTAGAACTTCGTTAATTACGCCGACGGTTGAACTATTGGTCCATTAACAAATTATAAAAAGTTTTGAAGGTGGCTAGTAATAAAGAAGGGAACTTGCTAACATAGAAGGTAATGAAACAGCTTGGTTATTACTGTCAAATGCACTTCCAAGCCCTGCTAAAGTTTGAATTAACATCAATAAATGATGAGAATTTCCAATTCAATGTTTTTGTAGCTATATTATACTTGAATAACAAATTAAGACTTCATGTTAATTTTTTTACAGTGTTTACGATGTTAGGTTCTTTTAAACTAGTCAGATGAAGAAAATTTGAAATATATTACATATTTTGTGGATTAAAACATACATGACACCCGTAGACGTACTCATTGAGTATATTTATACTAACTTGATTACAGGGGAATTTTGAATCAATATTAAGTCAACAATTACTTAATATAAATAGGTTTTAGGTAAGGCTTCGTAAGTTACTAATCAAGTGAGAAAAGCTTATGTAATTTTTTTGCAAACCTTATAATATCCATACGCAGGAGATGAGAGGTTTCAAAATTTAGGAAAAAAGTCTTTAAATTATTGAGGAAGGTATCAACGATACTATTCACCCTAACGGTCTTATATAAACTTTGTTGATATTTGAAGCCTATCTAAATATTATAACTGAATGGTTACGATTAACAAACACCTGAAAACAAACTATAATATGGAACAAAATGTTAAAAGAATGAAGAAAGAAACTGATATGCCGTCATAATAATAATAGTTTGAACGCCAAAAACAGATTATAAATAATAAACGCGTTATCTTTACCTTTTGAAAGTAAATATTTACGCAGTGAATGCTATGCGGATAAGATTAATATTATAAAACATTAAGTATAGTTAAACAAAACGTAATAGTCAAAACCGTTCACGATCCTGCCACTTCACGTATAATATCAATCAAACTACATAAAATACCCTTCAAGTTTGATAGAAATCCTTGAGTCAAAAAGACTCAAACCAAGCAGATTGAAGAATATAATCCTCTTAAGCCGATAGTTAATAAGACTATAAAACGTCGATAGTAGGGGAAACCACTAGAAGAAAGAGAAGAAGTGAAAATAAGAACGGTAACGAAAACTATAGGCCTAAAAAAACATATTTTGCGGCGTGAGTAGTTTGGGTAAAAAAGTCCATCGTAGACCTTGCACTTGAATTACGAGTTAAATGTATCATGAATAGGCTGGATAAACCTTATAATAAAAGCGATCAAGTAGACATAGATGGCCTTTTTACATAAGGAGTTAATAAACTTATACCGTTGGAGCAATTGCAAGTGCAAAAAGTCACAATTTTCAAATCTGAAGTAGCTTAAAAAAGTAAGGGTAAGATTAAGGACGTAAATTACAAGAATTCGGGACTAATTAATGAAGGATACAATGATGAATGTAAGTATTAAATTAATACTTAATCTTTTACAACCAAAAGCATTTACTAGTATTAATTTTTCTCTATTCGTATTAATTTAACTGTCGATTTAAGTGGTAAATCTACTTTCAAGAGCCTTGATATCACGTCAACGTACACATAAATGGTTTCAAATGTTTAACTGGTTCTTTTTTCAAAGAACAAAAACTCCCTATATAGCAAAATATATAACCGGTTGATTGCAAATACGTTTTATCAAAATCATAACTACATTCGATGAATATAGGACCATTTTATCAAGAGTTTAAAACTATCGATACCCTTTATACATTTTTTTCTTTAAAAGCGGACACGAAGAGTAATAATTCCATATATCTTAGAAAAGATTAATGAAAAATACGAGAATAAAAAAAGGTATAATAAGGAATCTTGGAAAAGTGGTTATCGTATTTGAAACTGCAAGTGTAAGCCTCAAGAGATAATTAACACGCCTTGTAAAAAGCGTCACGACGATGATCGCCGCATTAACCATAGGGGTTTCCGCAACGATAACTATGATATTCACGACGCAATCGGCATCGATACTGCAGTTACCAAAGTAAATGTATCAATAATATTTAATCTGATTCAAAAAATGATGACTTAAAGCAAAATAACTTTAGGTACTCCTCGTTTTGACAAGAAAGTAAGGTGGCTTTTATAAACGAAATACTAAGTTTTACTGATAAAACGATGGTAAGTCTTAAGGTATACATAAGTTGTGAATATGAATGCGAATACTGTAATAATTTTTAAAATACTTTGAAGTTCATTATACGACGAAGATATCATTCTCGAGACTTATAAAACGAAGAAAATCGGGTATAAAGAGAAAGAAATAACCTCTAACAGTGGCGAAGTTGCCAATTTTATATCAAATTTGGAAATTGTTGTATTCAAATCAGTTTGCGAAAAAGTGGCTGTAGCTATGGAAGACTTACGTTTCATTCAAATAGCCATTCGTATTACTTCATCAAACTTAAGTTGTACTTTGTATTTTGAGACAAGCGTAAACAACAACCTCATAGCTAAGTCGTAATTCGAGAAATATTTTCCTAACTATATTGAAATATTCGTTTCTCCGGATAAAATTATCTTGGAAATTATAAAAGCCCCCATCAATTTTATGATTGAACCTCGTTAAAAATCTCGACCTTTTAACTACAAGTTGTACAGAACGCCATGAATTCTTCAAAAGACTATAAAAGCTTAGGCTATCGATCGTTTCTACGTAGTAACTATACTATCCAATAACCAATTGAACCTTTGTAAGGCTAATATTCTCATATTTCAAAACCTTACTCACGTTAAAAATACTTATTTCGAAGAGTCTTTTACCGGATACAAAAAAACAACGAATCATATAAACCGCAAAGTAGTTACCAAAGCTTTCGCAAACGTTATTTGCCAGGAAAAATCGTTCATCTTCCCATCGAATATAGTAAGCTTCCTAAAAGACTTCTTTTTTATACTTTCAACTTGATATCCGTATACTTGAAACTGTATTCAATATTACATTGGAATTTATACCATTTAAGTTCTCAATTTCATCAATATATTGATACATTTTTTTGATATTACCCTCTAGGTATTATATCAAAATATAAAAACGTTTTTTACATTTATACAAGTTGAAGAAAAGATGTTTAAATATTATTATAAGTTATCATAGTGGGAAACATAGTTTTCAAAATTTCCCAGCCAATTAATGATGCGGTTAGCAAATATTATATAATATTCGTTTCTATTATTGATATGTTATTTCTAATTGTTAATAAACTATTTATTAAATTGGGACTTAGATTAAATTTTTATATTTCCGCGCTAACGAAAGCCCTCATACTATCTCCGCTTGTTTCAAAAGCACTGATTAATTGAAGGTTAAATGCTTTATTTCTAGGTGTAATTAACTACATAATCGAAAATACGTGAAAAAGGAGTTTCGTGAAATAATGTGACAAACCTCGTTTTAAGGAATTCCAGATCTAATTTAACGTTAAAACACCCTATAACAACATAATGTTCAAAACTGAAAAAGAGGTATACATTAATTAAACTAATGTTTCAATATATGTAAATTGTTGGTAGGCCTGTATAATTAGAACTTAGTTGATTCGAATCCCTATAGTCGAAGTAACTGGTGCTGCTTAAAAATTGGTGATGTGTTACTCCTAAGTTTAGCAGACCGCTAGCCAATCTGCATACCTATTTATATAACCAAATGGTTTTTTTTGTACTGCAAATTAAAAGAAGTATTAGCTGCACTTGATTTGCAGTTAATGCAGTCAAATCTCACAAACTACGGTAAATTTTCAGTTAGTATAATCAACTTAACTGTACTGCAATTGACTGCTATTCAAAAACTGGCGGCGTTTTATTTTAGACCTGTATG
Source organism: Anisogramma anomala (assembly GCA_038502455.1). Classification (NCBI taxonomy): domain Eukaryota; kingdom Fungi; phylum Ascomycota; class Sordariomycetes; order Diaporthales; family Gnomoniaceae; genus Anisogramma; species Anisogramma anomala. Next base: position 32,631,950 of record JASMMZ010000005.1, read on the forward strand.
CTAAACTAGTTAACTATCAATTCGTAATAACTAGTAAAATATACCTTTATTTCATATGATAAACCTCTGTTAATTTGAGTTAACTTATACTGAAACCAACATTATTCACAGTTTCTTCGCCTATATCTTTGAGCCTTTCGTTTTTCTGCTTTCGTGTACAGATTGTTCGATTCAAACTTACGCGTATTACATATTCCACCAATTATATACGTTTTATCATTAATTCCAAACCTACTTTTTTGTATGTTACTCCTGCCATTGCGACCGCTATTACTACTTTAGCAGTTTCCTAGTTTGCTAGGGCACTTCAATTCCACTACCATATGTTTCGGGAGGTTCATGTTACCCTAGATTTGTACGGTCAGATTATTACTATCTACAAACCTTTTTAGGGCGCTATTAGGTGTGGATTTGGTTATGGTGTTTACAGGATTATTTTTACCGTTGATAAAATAGAATTTATTGATTTACCAGGTTTTTTGACTTTCTTAGAGTAATTACATTTATTATTCAATTTTTTTATTGGTCGTACCTAGTTTGCACAGGTATTTGAATGGACTTCAGAAGTTCACATATATAACTACAAGTATTGGGAGAAGTTTCAGTTGTGTGATAATAATTGATATCGTGTTCTTAGTTAATATACCTATGAAAAATCCGGTTGTTGTACCGTAAAACGTTAATACCAACACTATTGGTATTATATTTTCAGTGTTGATAAATATTCAGTGTAATAGATTGCCATCAATCGTAATTTCTTATTTGATCTTTCTTTGTTAACTATTTGTATGACGAATTTAATTTATGATATGAGGTTAATATTTTTACTGAAAGAGTTATTCTTCAAAATTATCAATTTTGCCGTCATCAAGTCTATCGAAACGATATTAATATTTTTTTGTAATTATTGATTTAACATCGAATCGGTTTATTCAACTGGTCAAAATCTTCGGTTTGTAGGTTTTAGGTTTGTACCGCAATCGACAAATTTTACGATATCTTTAGTTGGTATTATATGGTAATTTAAGCTTTACATGATTTTAATTCCAGGTTTCGTTGTGATTTTTCCTCATTAAACTTGTTAATCGTCATTCAGCTCGTGTTTTTTTTTATTGGTGTAATTTGAAATACGTGCCATATATATAGTCAACATATTCAATATTATAAAGAAGGATTTCCAATTTATCAAAGTCAAGTTTTATACCATTAACTAAATTTCTGCTCGGCTTAAACATTTCGAAGCTTAACCTATTAATAATAAGTTGTTTTGCCGTTATAAATCTCGTGACTTCGAGAAAGATGGTATTGTTAATTTGTATTCTAACGACGTCGAAGTTTGTTTTTTTGATTAAAAAATACTGTTTCAACATTAAAGTCGTTATATTCAGCCTATTATTTAATGTCTATTCGGTATGTGAAGAACTAGTACATACTAGCTTTGGCCTATTGATACAGTTTTTAAATATAATGTATTATCGTACCAGTCGAGAATTTGGTTTTCAATTTCTTCGGCTATTTGATCAGTAATACCTGTCAAAAATTCGTGGAAGATTACATATATATTTACGTTATCTTATGGCCACTATGGATTAACTTGTTGTTTTCATCAATAGTTAAATTGGCGGTAATATCGAGGATGAAAAGTTAGCTGATTTTTTTAATCGGGATCTATCAAGTAATAATTCAGTTTTTAAATCTATTACCGTACTTTTAAACGATTAGACGTAACCATTTCTATGAACGTTCCGTGGTTTTACCCTTAACCTCGTGAGTCATTTTCAACTGGAAGATTATCTTATTCTAGCCTTTGAATTACATTTAAAATGAGAATAGAATAACTTTCTGTATAGTGAGGCTAATGATTACTACTTGATTGATAATGACTTCAGTACGTAAGTTAAAGCAAATCTTTCTGTTAGACATATCTTTTTGAGATACTCATACCAGTTTTATACTCCTCTAGGCTTATATCTTTTGTTATCGTTCTCATATTTAGTGTTTATGCTTCTCTTTAGTGTTTTTCCCATCGTTGAAGTTTTCTCCGCTTATTAACGATCTATTAGGAAGGATTATGTTGGTTAATCTATTTAGCATGAAGGTATTCGATTCGAAGACCTTTATTAAATTTGATTGGTTTTTTATACCCCTCGACTAAAATAGTACGTAAAGTAAAAGGTATGTTAGCAGTTTTAACTACTATTTTTATGTTAACGATACTTAAGATCTTACAAAGTCTATCATATCTACCTAATTCTCACTATATAAGGATTTTACTCTTAAAACGTAAAAGTAACACGTTTATTATCGATTTTTTACTCTTAGTATTAACGGTATCATTAATTTAGTAGCGATTCGATTTCTTCCTCAATTATTCAAAAACTTCTTTGTATATTAAAACACGTTCTTGAGTGTTTAGAACAGGTAGTAATTTAGTTGTTATATATTGGTAGGCTTCAAATACTACGAAAATAGACAATGACTCAAGGTTTTTTTAATGTTTTTTTGAAGATGTGTCTTTAAACCCGTAAAAATTGTGATTTGTAAATAAAAAATATCGTAGATCCTTTCTTAGTATGTAGGAGGTTTTTCGAATTTATTAATTCCCAAGTAAGCTTCGACGGGAATTTCTTTGTATTGAGTTCCTATGGATTTAGCCTTAGTTAAAAAAATATCGCGATAAAGTTGGTATCAATATCATAGATTAGGACGTTTTTATGTCCTATGTAAGTATTAATTCACAATGTACGTTATGACTCTTATTTTCCTTTCGTAATAATTTTGAGGATCTTGGTACCATTGAAAGCCGTAGAAGAGGTAGTAACTCATTGTATTATCTGGTTTTTCTGCTAAATGACGTTGAGGATGACCTTAAAATTGAAATATCAGTTTTTTTTAGCGTAAATTTAAATCATAAGTCGATGTGAGAGTGTTTTGTACAATGATGAAAAAGTAATTCAGTTTCTTTTAACGCTGGTAAATCCATATTCTTATAACTAGCCCTTTAAAGATTTCATATAGCTTATCAGTTGTCGCATGGTTAAACCGTCGATATAGTTAACGAATTTCTTACTCCGTAGGGTTTCATATCATTGATTAATTACCTTAAAGTTGTAACTAAAAGCGCCCCCATTTCAGATCAAGTAGGAACCACTGGTTTCCCTTAACCTTAACCAATTAGTTGGTTTAAATAGTAAAGTTGAAGTCGAGGTTTTCCATATTTTTTCGATAAAGTATAAAATAGGTAGGGGATCTTGAAATGTGGAAAATAATAGGCTTATCGACCATATTAATAATCGTCAATCTTAGTAAAGAAAAATTTCTAAAGCTAAAACAAACTTTGGTTTTAACGGTATCCGTATGGTCAAGTTTCGTAGTAATATTAGTATTATTCCGTAATGCGACGCATTATGAATATATTTTTATTAAGTACCCTATTTTCACAATGTTAGGTATAATACTTCAAAATACTTGCTCTTCGTATCGGTCGCAATTGTTTAATAATTACATATGGTTAGAAATTTTATTGTTTTAATGATAATAGGGGTTTTTACATATAAGAAGTTATAAAAAGGCGTGTTCAACGTATTATTACGTTAATTTCAGACTAATGCCAATATTTTTATACCAAATAATTTTGTTGAGCTTATTTTCTACATCTCTAACTTAGTTATCTTTAACGTTTGTAATACTTTTAATGTGTTTTCATTTTAAAGTCTATGCATATTATACACGATATATCAATTGTTTCGATTCGCGTTCGTCGGCAGTTTAATATATTAATTCATAGTTTTGTTGATTGTAATTCCAATACCTCTTATTTTTTCATTGAGATTTTTCTCATCAATTCAAGGATATTAGAAAAGAGGAATATCTGTTTCTTTATATGATTTAGACGCTACTTTCCTATGTCCGGAGTTTTTATTAATGTATCAGTTTGACCTACCATATTTAAAGTCTATTCAATTTGCGTGAGAGGAGTTTTTGTCATCGTTATTAAACTTTTCAACTTGGAAATACGTATTGATTACATTTAGTACTTATATAATTATAGTTGTAAATAAGAAATGTAACTTATTCAAAACACCTTTACAGGTAACTCTAAGGCATTATACGGTGTATTAGCACTTTTCACAACTCGTAACGGCTTAACAGATTTACTAGCTAAGTTTACTTTCGTCAACTCCCTCATTGCCTATTACTCATTGATGAGGAGTTGACTTTTCAAATTTCTAATTGAAAATATCAATGTCACTCTCCGACTTATCTTTCGTAATTCAATATATAGAAAAATTTAATTACATTTTAATTTTCATGATATTGTGCGAGGTTTATATCGTGTTCGAAATGATTGTTTGAAGTATCATAAACCTTTTGAAACGACGAGAAATTCGTTAAATAATGGAGGTAATAATCCTTGGTTTAACCGGTAATAATATTGAGAAACTATATGGTAAAACCTACCAATTTAATTAATATTAAACAGTAAATATTAAAGAATGAATATCATTTCATACCGAAAAGATTATACGATTTACTGTTATACTTTTTTTCCTTCCTCAATCTTAACGAAATTAATGATTACCGCGTAATTCGTACCCATTATAGGGATATTTCGAAGGGAGAAAGTGATATACTGGTCGTAATAACCCTTTGAATCCCTCGACCGGTATTGGAAAAGGTGGTGTTAGTTGTTAGGATAGTAAATTTTAGTAAAGTTTAAAGGAAAAAAGCTAGTATTTATACCTATAGACATCTCGAACGTAAAGCCGCTTTTACTTTGTTTAACTTGTTCAATTTGGACGTATTCAAGGGATTAGAGGAAAGGAATCCCAGGATTTTCTCTGGGGATCTAGTAATAAAACTTTTTGTATTAAGGGGCTCGGTAAGGTTTTTGTTTAATTTATTAGTATAATTAAGAACTTTCCTTATACAAGGTAATTGATTCTTCACTATTAATACTAACTCGTTTTAACTCTTAGGTAAAAGAGTTCAAAGAATTCATTTAAACTTATGTAGGATTTTATGATCTCATGTGGGGGAATGAAAAAAATACTATCGATAAAGATATCTTCATCTTTGCTCCTATTTTCAATGATATATCAAGGCCATTCGTCGGTAGCTTATTCTTGATGTATATTGGCCAAATTACTTTTCATTATTCCCTTCGAAGACAAGTAAACTTCTCATTTATATGACTTAATCTTTAACCTCGTTTTGATTTATTTATGTTTTATTTTCCACATTTCCAAAATCCATTAGTTTAACCACTCGAAAAAATTGTCTAACGCTTTAAGTCCTTAGTTAAATTCGGTGGAGTTCATGTCCAAAATGAAACGTCCGATATAATTAGTTTAACACTTAGGGGTAAAGTATTTCTTAGCGTTTATAAACCGGAGATTTTGATTGTAATGTTTTGTAAAGATAATGCCGAAAGCCATGATTGCTTCTTTCCTAACATGATTGATAAAGACATCAATTAAAGCATATTATAAAGATATTGTAACGAAATTAAAAAAAATTAAAAGAAACAAAAAGTCGTATAAAGAAGATTTTAGCTGAAGGTTTACTATTAAAGTAATCATTTGTTAAAAATCGTAAGACTTGAGTGTTTTTCGATTTAAAATTTGTGTTAACAATACTGGAAATAGTAGTAATAACCGAGAATACACTAAACTATCTATTCACTAAACTAACGAGTTAGTGATCTTTAAAACTCTCAGCGATTAATCTTCATACTTTTTTTCTAAGCCTAGTTCTTATAAGAATTTCTTGGTTTTTTTTTTAAAGAATGGCGATACCGTTACCAATCATAAACTACTGCGGACAACTATAAAATATAAACGTCATCCTAACTTACTATCATAAATAACGAGATAACTTATAACGACTCATCGAAAAATTATTTCCTCTACCTTACCCAGTAAAAGAGTAACAAACAGAAAGTAATTTCTTCATATAACCACCTTGTCTGTCCTTAAACTAATAAAAACTGATTAGTTTTAGTCAATCTTTATCGTTACTACGTAGTAGATTCGAATATCTGTGGTCAAAATAACTGATGTTACATTAAAAGTGATGATGTGTTACTTATAAGTTGAGTAAACCGCTAGTCGTTCTGAACACTAATTTCCATAGCTAAATGCTTTAGCACGTACCACACATTGAAGTGGGCACCTACTGAACTTGACTTGCATTAAATAAAGTCCATTCCTAGAAACTACAGTCAATTTTAAGTTAATATAATCTAACAACTATAAGTATAAATGACTTAACTGAGCTGCAAGTAACAACTATTACAACATAAATTGATTAAAAATTACATTATATTTGCCGCCGTGAAGTAAAAATTTGAAACACATTAATTTACTTACCAAACAAACGATAGGAATACCTTCAATTGAAGCTTAATGATAAATAAAATTGAACGGTTATCGCTACCTAATTTAATAGAGACTTAAAGCTTTTCTTCACTGATAGATTTACGTCCTACACGTATAAAATCGGATAAATCATATTAAAGATGTATCTCCATTTCCCTACGTAGTTGTCGCTATGTAAAGAGAATTAGATGGTAACAAAAAAAGTGGTTTTATCATTAACATTAAACCCTTGATCAAATATATCATACTTGATAATTATATTTAGCCGTTATGATTGAACATCATGATTTTTTCGAAAATTTCAAAGAAATCTATATTGTAAACTTTACTAAATAATTTCTCAAGATTTTTGTATACCTAGAAAACAGGCATCGTTTCTCTTCCATTAGCTATTAGTGATTCAAATGTAAGAATATAACGCTTATAAGACTAAAAAAACTTATAAACGTTGAAATAAGAGTGTGTAAACCGTAATATAAATACATACCATTTATTGTAGCAAGGTTTAATCGATAATATCTTTCATATTTCCTACAATTTCGAAAATTACCAAAAATATTTGATATTCATCTTCTTTTAATTTATCAACGTTAGAGTCCCTTTACTTTCAGAAAGATCTTAAAAAGGATTTCAATTGAACAAATTACCTGGATTATTAACTCACGATTTCGGTCTCCTAATTACCCCCAAACGTACCCAAAGCTTCCGAAACCCTTCATTCGCAACTATACTTAAAGCTATAAAAATATACTTGGAAACTACTAGTCTTTGAAACCTAATGATATCAAACTTTACCAAATTATCTCAATGATTATAGAAACAAAGGAATTATTTCCTGGCCGTAAACCGTAAACCTGAAAAATAATAAATAATAACAATCTCGAAAAAAAATGTATTACACCCAAACTACAGAAATTACGCTTATTAACCAGGGAAAAAATCTTTTACCTCTTTACAAAAGTACTTATATAACAGGTTATGTCTATAGTATATGAAACTTACTCGACTACCATTCATAGAAATCACTACAATTGAAAAAAAAACATTAATATTAAGCTTTTTTAACTAAAGTTCAAGCATATTTTAAATCTAGAAGACACTATAGAATTTAATACCATAAGATTTGTTATATTTGTTAGTCAATACATTATAAAGATTGATTGAAATTATGGACCATGAAAGTATGTAGTGGCATACATCACTTAAGCATGTAAACACATCAAAACCACCTTAAATATTACTCTTATTGTGATATGATGCTGACCAATTATGAATTTACTATGAAAATTATTAATCAAACTTCTTTCAACATAATATTGAAAAATGAGTCAAATCAACGCCTCATTAATATAGTGATAAAACTAAACGTATAAAATTTAAATATTATGTATTTTCTTGGATAGATTCATTTGGTTTTGAATAAAATTTCGATACATTTTAAACCAGTTCATAGGATTTTTTTTAAAAAAAGCATATCCCTATTCAACCTACATTTTAATAATCTCTATATGATATGTCACTAAATTAATCTTACTTTACCATTCCCCTAGGATATATTGTTGAATAAATTCGCATCATTTGAGGGTCTTCATATAATGATAAGGCGATTTAAGAAAATATTATCATTTATGTTATAAAACGTTCAACAAAAAAAGTAAAAAGATGGTCAATGGTATCAAAATATGCCATTCTTTTCGTCTCGTGTATTACCTACTTCACAATAAATATAAAATAAGATTTAGACTTTTTATAATTCTCAAACTTGTTTTTCAAAATTTTCATCAATATATATATAATAATAAAGGCCATTTTGAACCAAATTGTATAATGATCGCTTTGAATATATTACTTTTTGGGTTGAAGATAAGAATAGGAGAAGTGTACTGTTGTCCTTTTTTTCATCATTATTGATTTCGAAACGATAATTAAAAACTGGTTGATGGTCTTTGAATAATTTGGATTTTAGAAAAATCATATTTATTTCATACATGAATTTTATCACCACTTTTATAAGCATATTGTCGGACGTCATTCCGTTGACAATACCCAGATATAACAAGTCTTATACGATTATTTCTATTATTAGCAACACGTTTAAATGTATTTTCCTCCTTTGAAACCACGTTATATAGACAATCTTATATTTGGCTATAATCTCATACTGCTGCTTAGTAATTTTCAACTGATGGTTTTTGCAATACATTATTTTCAAACGTGTTGTCGAATTGACATCTTTATGTTATCAAGTTTTATGAAAAGCCTTTGGTATAAAATCAAAGATTACAACAGTAAATTTCCTCCAGGCAAATATATTAAACTAAAAAAAAAAAAAAAAAAAAAAAACAACAGCTGGTTAAATTTGTCCTTCAATATTGAATCGCCAAATATAAAGATTAATTATAAACTTAAAATATACGTATTATTGATAAAGAATCAACAACGCCTATATTCCGGTTATCAATTCTAGGTTTTACCAATTTCTATTCAACTTTAATTTACTCGGTTTTGTAAATTTTGTAAATATTTCCCAAATCTGTTACCAAATCACAATTTGTTTCATAAAACCTTATTTTCTTGAAAATACGCGATTTCATATAAATGTTATAACTACTATGGTAAAGCGTAATGATAAAAAAATCAGCGTTAAATTGGATTCAACATGAAAGATCATATTTAATTACATGGAATAAAAGGTTATAAACATCTTTATTGATGGAGAAAACAAACATCGTTCAAACTATATACTTATATAATCATAAAACCCGTGTGGGATTCAGTATATATGATATATTTTCCTGCCAATTCACGAATTCATCGTACTGTTAACGTAGAATATTGATCGTATTGCAATAAATTTGAAAATGATGTTTTTACTCGTGTACCTTTATCACCTGATTGATTACAATTGAAATCGGGTTTTTAGACACATAAATCAAAGGTTAAAAATAAAACAAATAGTTAAGATCGTCGTCATTGTATGGGTTACTAAATTAAAGATTTAGTTCGCTAGAATGGCTACAAATCAAGAGATAACAAATAAGAACCTATAAATTATTTGAATTATTGTAAGGAGTTTATTCAGGTATACAATAAATATGTCATTAAAAAGATTGTCATATAAAGAACATGTTTTATAGGAAGACTATCCTACGAGAATTACGTCTCATATAAATCGATTTGCGTTTCGCTTATCACATCTCGCGTCTCGATGTATCATAAATTTTATGCAATAAGGATATTGCCTTTCTTTATTTTCCCGGAAACTTGTTGTCTTTACATGGGTAACATAGGTGATAGGTACATGAGGAAGAAAATTGGATAGTTATTTGCCCATGTTTGCACAAGTTACATGCTCATCTTTTCGCTAAGCTTATGCTCATAACTCGTTTCTTCCTCTTCCATCGTTAGAAAATTATACTATTTAAACATTACGTTGCCTTCCTACAACTCTACCAACAATCAATTCAATTTTTACGCCATTTAAGTCGCGGTAATGGAGTTAGTTGCTAATGGTTGTACTTTAGCACTAAATTCCTATATCAAGACCAGTAATGGACTTACTTATATGGGCGTACGTGCCTAGATTTTATGTGGTTACGCTATGTAAAGCTTGAACTTATAGAATTTAACGATTTTAAGAAAGGTCTGAACGATGTTAGTGGTTTTGTTTAATTCAAAGTTGGATAGCGCCAATATGAATCTCTCTTATCTCTTCAATAACTATTTTTCTGTGCGCTGTCTTCAGCGGACGCATACTTCGCGTTGCCCTGGACGGTGACTAATTTACCTGGTAAATTAGTATTTTTCTTATTCTCGGAGGACAAAAGATAATCATAGAGGCTAAAAACTTAACCTAATTTCGGGTTCGAGGACGGTTTAGCATAATAGTCAGAGAGTTAATGGTTGTTCACTCTCTTTCTTTTTACTCATTGATCTCAAATTCGATTTTTTAAAATGCAAGTTTCAGCTGTACCCGTTTCAAAAGGGTTTTTACCAGTTCTTTTAGAACCTTATGTAAAAGAAGATCTCTTTTATAATAACCTCTATATATAACTTAGTTTTAATACCTTTCCGAATCCTCTTTTGTATATTACTTATTCAATTGCTACAAAATCTACAAAAACCTAGCACAACGTGAGAGTTACAGCCAAATAATTTGCCAGTTTTTTCATCGAATATATAATAGCTTAAGAAATTATTCCAAGGGATTTTAGGTAAGATTTCACCAATTACTGTACCCAGAACTTTTTTGATAAAGTGTTTAACAAGAAATTGTTCGATAGCTTGAATTTTTTTATAAGGTTCTAATTTAATTCCATTTTGATGTTATGGCTTCCAACTGAACGTTAATCGAAATAAAGTAGAATATGGTGATATAGGCATAGGGAATTGATATTTTGAAAGCGGTGAAACATAGCTTTTTGACAAAATTTAACGATTTTTGGTGTTTTTCTCAGTACAGAAGTCTTGGCGTGTTCGCTGACTTGTCCGATTAACCATCTTGAGATTTTGTGGGTGAGGAACAATAGGGTAGGAGAAGTAATTAAGTATTCAAAGTTTAAAGTTATTTATTATTTAAGACGTTGTTTGTAATACGGGCTTTGGACTTAGAAATGTGAAAATATAGTAGAGAATTAACCATTAGCCGACTATTGGAATTTTAAAAATTTCGTATATTTTCTTTTTAACTATCTGAGAACATAACAATGTATTTAAATATCATTTCAATACTACCATTTAGTGCCTAAGCTAGTGTTTTCCAAATATTTAGCTCTGGCGATTACTATGCTTTCTCTCTATTACTAAGCTGCTCCTAAGCATGTTTAGGCTACGTAACAAACCATATAATCAGGTCATAACTTATATTGAGTTCCATATTATATCCTTCATAAACGCCTCTTCTTTTTCTTTACTAAGTATGATGAATAGTATTTGATCATTTTGTGTAATAAATTTGTTTCAATTCCTTGACATATAATTCACGATGGATTTTTTGAGCGTACGTTTTAGTTGTTTTTCAGCAATTATCATTCAAGATTTTGGTTTTCGAATAATCAAGCTTTAAAGTGTCGCCTTTAATATAGTTATTTTTATCAGTACCTTTAAAACCAACCCTAAAGCGTCTTAGCCATCTAATATACGAAATTAATTGCCTATGAAAAACGATTTACCGAAATCTTATAAGTGGGATTAATATAACAGAATTTTTGGAATAGTACTATATGGAGTGCTGTGAGTCAACTGTACTTAAAATAAAGTTGACTATAGTAACTACAAGTTGAGAGTATTGTTTTGTGTGGGCTTACTGTATTTGGTATAAGTCGAGTACAATAGGCCATACTTCACACTAGGGCATAAGCTAAGAAATCGGCTACACAAATTATAGTGTAGACCGGCTAGTGGTCTGCCAAACCTAGAACAATACATTGCACTACTTAATCACGTAATACTACTGTTACTTCAACCTATCGAATCGACAATGTTTCCACGACTAAAGTCCTACCAATATCAATCTGTGATTATTGTGTTAAGTACAAGTTTATCGATTAAAAAAAAAGCTACTTTCTAGTTGTTACGCTTTAAGTTATCGTTAGGGTAAAGGAAATATTCTTACTTAGGGTCTCTATTAGTACTACGTCAGTCCAATACAACAGGAAAAACAAAGAAGACTTTTAAGTTCCCTCAGTCTATAACGGTAATTGAAAAGTAAGCGACGGTATCGCTACTTAAAAATACCAAGAAATATTTACGGATTCTTTTTAAATGAAAACGTTGAAATCTACTTTCAGAAGTCTCAAATTTTGTAAAGTTGGCAAACGGCTAAGTCAATTCTCCTTTGTATTTTGCTACTAAACGAATACCGACTAATTTCTACAGTAAAACAAAAAATAACTTTCGATATCTATTTATAATAATAAATGACCTTTAACCGTACAGTTTACACATAACGGTTGCTTTCATTTCAATATTTTCACTCCTCTTATGGTAATAAAATCGTTCAAATCTTTAAATTAAACAAAAAAAAATCACTTCAAAAAAACCACGTCGTACGACTTCACGCTAAAATTACATAGTTCCCACGCAACTTTACGCCAAAACACCAATACTATCGCTTTATATACCTTTAGATCCCCATGCTGGCCAAAACCTCAAGATATGTACCGCCAGCATCTATTTCGAAGCTATTACTGACCCTGTCAGAGAAAAAGTAATGAAAGCTTTCGGACCCCACTTTACCAAGCATTTTAATAAAAAGCTTTGGGGAATAATATGAATGAAAACTCAACGGAAAGGCACCTAGTTAACTTAATTTGTTTTTACATCGTTGACAACGATAAGGGCGTAAACCTTAACCGCTGTAACAATTCTTGTAACAAGTATCATGATCTTTTCAAGGACTTGACAATTAACATGCAGAAAAAGATTCAAAGGAATGTTAAGAAAAAAATTAAAAGAAGGACTTAATAGGTGAAGGATTTACGTGTGAAAAAATAGCTTTACTAAGCTGGGAAAAACCCTTTTCAACCTAACTCAACTTGAGGAATACCCTTGAGACTCACGCCCTAAGGAAAAAGGTATTAAAAATCTTTAACGCCTTTAAACGCGATTTACGAAACCTCTTCTTTAACCTTAACTAAGTTAAGCCCTTTTACGTGCGGGCGATAAGAAACCTGTTAATCTGTTCGGCAGCTTAACAACTCCACACGATAGCGCAGAATATTCTTTTAATGGTGGTAAGGCACTTAACAAAACTTTTACCTACACAGCTGAAAAAAATGACGTTGGCGTTCTACATTAGTTCATTCAACAAGATTGTTGATTCTTTAAAAACCTTCAAATCCTTCTTCCCCCTTAATTCTTTAATTGAAATCGTTAAATCCCCTGCAAGCATTTTCACGACAAGTTCTACTATACGCGAAAGTTTACTAAAAGTCTTACTACAAAAATTTACCCCTTAGGTAAAGAAACTAGCAATTACTCTTACCACTATGCCTCTGAAGCTTTCAAAATTAAATTACCGAGAAACACTATTATGAAAAATTGGGACAATCATCGAGACCAGGCCTTAAGGTATATTTAGATAGTTAATATTCATTACAATATTTTTACCAATTTTGATAAAATTTAAAACGATATAAAAAATTAAGACGTAAAGCCTTCTAACATTTTCAATATAAAGATAATATCTTTCATAAATATTTCTAAGAAAATAAAGCTTTATCTTTTAGGTCTTCACTTACTATTTACCGGATCCCTTATAATTAACGCTAAGAATTACTACTTAAACTTTCCAATACAAATAACTACGTTTCGTAGAATTTATAACGATATAAAGAGTTACTTCGAATACAATGTTCACCTTATGTAATACCAGAGATTGAGCCATTAAGAGGTAGACAATAATAATAGTTAAGAAAAAAGAGGACAAAATACAAATAGACGTGTTTAAACAAATGATTAATAAGTTAATACAATGTCAAAAAGTAATTAGAAAGGCTTACGCTGGTGATGCTATACTTTTTAATAAGGTATAGGCAACAGTTACGGGTGTTAGCGAATATGAAAACGTCTTTTAACACCTAAATATAACTTACGAACGATTTTTAGCCAATTACGTTTTTCGTTTAAGACTATAATAATATGTATATCAAACCTTCTTTATTTCTATCGTTAATCCAACAACTTCCCTAAAGTAGATGAAAAAGACCTTATGATGGTTAATTACATCGACCGTAAGAACGGTTCCCGGCACCTTTAACGCCTAATGTCTAGTTTATAAAGTAAACCTAAAGGCAGTAGTCACGTTAGCGCTAATAAAACCAAGAGTTAAACGAACCTGATAACCGTAAGTATTATCATTGTAATAGTGCCAAAAGATATTGGATTTATAACATATCTGGAAATGAGTAAACTCGGTACCGCCTGACGAATTAAATAATAAACAGGTAATACATTATATCTAGTACTTTAGTATTTTTACCTAGAACTACTTGAATTAAATCGTAAATTTCTAGTGCAAAGAGCTAATTAACAACGATAATGACATTAAGCAAATCAAACAACATAAATATATTACTCCTGACACGGCGTAATAACTAGCCGATTATGCCTTTCTATAACGCTTAAGTGATAAAAACACTTACTTTTTCCATAAATAAATACCTAACCCCTTATAAACCTTGAATTATCGTGATTGTTACACCGATTATACGTTTTAAGGTATTATGCTAAAAACAGGGGTAATAAGATACCTAACAAATGGTTTTTCGTAATAGATAACACTGCGAAGGAAAAACATGATAACCACTAAAATCAGTCGTAAAGATGCTAACAAAGCCAAAGTAACTTAGAAATAGCCGAACAACTATCCTTATGAAAAAAAAATTAGTTAAAACTAATATTAAAAATTTTGTAACAAATATTCAAATACACTACCTCTTTTAATTATTATATAAAAAATTAAAAACCATCGACGTTAATGTTGACGTCAATGCCGAAGAGCTAGTTAAAAACTGTTAAAGGTTTTCCTTCTCCTTTAGGTAGTTGTATTTATAGTTTTATATTTAATGCCCTAAAACTATATGATTCAACTTAACGAAGCCAAATATATGGCAATTGCACTAGTATTTTAACTATATAATTGTTAACAGGCTGTATAAAGTTTTGAGGATTATAAGGTATAAGGATATAAAATACTTTACCTTGAAATCTATTAAAGAGCTTCATAATTACTGACAAACGTATAATTATATCTTTCGAAGGTTTAAGTTTATATTGAAAAAGGATAGGGACTTTAGCTATGAGGTTTTTATTAATGTATTTTATATGAATAATAAGCCTATTTATTACTTCCTTGATTCCGTACTCTTTTTTTAGGAAAACAAATTCCGAAAATCTCTTTAAGCAAAGGATATATGGAAAATACTAAGGATATTGTAGATTAATACGTATCAGAGTCTACTTAACGTTATTGTTCAAGATATTGGCACCAATTTTACGGAGACGGAGTTTGAGTAAAATGCTAAAATGATAGGTATCGGGTATAAATAGGTGTTTATAAATGATTACTAAAGTAATAGGAAGGTTAAAAGGGTATACGATTTACTTCGCCGAACGTATAATATTCTTAGGTTGGAAATTAAAAGCTTTACAAATTCGGAGGCACGCCTTTAAATGGTAGTAAAGGGTTTAAATGATATTAGAATCTCTACCAGCCTAATACCAAGGTAAATAGATTTTAGAGTATATACACGCCTAACGAGTGAATCTACGACATTAATAAGAACTTAAAAGTATGTTATGGCTAACAGCAAACTTTTAGGAGAATAAAGACGGAAATTAACACGCCGTTAGTTTAATAATACCATCAACACCACGAAAGGCCCTATAACAATCGAAGTACTTACTTTGTCGTTATAAAGTGAAATCTTGGTATAATGAAAGCCGGACAAATAAAAGGGCCCGTATAAATTATTGAGTATCGGTAACTCTTAAGTAATGATTAGAATTATTAGTGGCTTTATATCTTTCCGAACCACAAAAACAAAACTGTACATTAAGGTTACTAATGATGAAAACTATGAAACTAAACGACCAATCCAATAAAAACCTTCTTCACTTGTTATCAATAAGCCAATAAAACTTCGTTGCCGCAAACGATCCCCGAAACAAAGAAACGTTAAAGAAAAAGAATATATACCAGGTCGCATTAAATATATTCCTTAGGTAAACATGAAATAGAAAGATATCGAAAACTGGGCATTGAAATTCCAAATATAAAAGATTGTCAATACCTTCAGCAAACATTTCAAGGAAAACGAAAAACTTGAAATGAAGGGCTTGTAACATCTAAGGTTTATATGATTTATACCGAAGGTTAATTTTCATTTTGAAAATCAGGATATCACAATATTGAAATTAAGGATTATTTTCGAAGTTAAAAGCAAAGCTATAGAGCGGCAATACGAAAAGTTACGTCTAATATTATGGACCCAGTCTATTGATCATTGAGTCTATAGGTTATATAACTGTTCATATAACAAGATAGGCAGTATCTTTTTCGGATCCGGTCTTGGCGCGGACCGGTTACGGTCTGTATATGGTACGTATAAGGGAACGTGATGGGATGAGTATTAGCCATGCCTATGAGTTCTGTACGGTGGGTCAAAGTAATCTTTTCTAGTCTTTTACTGTTACCTAATAGTAAAATCCAATTGTTACCTATTTAGCTCACTATCGTAGGTCGGATTATAATATAATATTAAAGTTTTATTTAATTTTTCCCATCAAATATTACGTATATTAAACAAATCAATGATAAATATGAATAATTTTATATATACGTTAACGTTATTGAAAAAGATAAGAAGTCGACGAATGGCTAATTCTATACCTTTAAAAATGTACTTCCCACCCTGTTAAAGTCGACTCAAACCGATATTTCATGTTCATAAAATACCGTAAGTTATATCACGTTGATTATAAAGTAATTATAATAAACAGATTGATTGACTTTAATTATCAACTTTGCGTTCGACTTCGTTTAAGTCTTACCTAAAATTTAGTAATGCTAAACCGAATTGGTGATGATTTATATTAGCTTTTCACTAGATTAAGATGAGTGAAATCTGTATAACAAACCGCAATTCAATGAATTCACTTTTACGTATGCAATGAAGCGTTGAATAATCGAATTTATATTGAAATCTAATAATATATACATTTGAAACCGTTGGTATACGTTTCTTCACATATGGGTTTACTTTTTGCTGGTGATGAAATAAGCGGTTATAACATATTACAAAGCCATTGGACACGAAGGTATATATAATATGAATGATTTCTTTAATTATATCGAGGATTAATTCAGGACCTTTATCGCATAGATAAAACATTAGTCGAATTAAAGGGGTTAGTAATAAATAATAAATATCTGTAGGTACTATTTTTTATTAGATTTGAAATATTTTTGGTTTAAAGGGGCTGCCTGAATTAGCCTTTAACTGAAAAGTTCAATTAGTTACATTTTCGCGTATATTTACGTATACTCGACAAATCGATTAGGACATTCATTAACCGTGTGAACTATATAGTAACCTTAAAGAAATACCGCGAACTCGCCGACTAATTGAAGTCTTTAAGTTTAAACGTCGTTTTAATTGTTAATTAACGGAACCCGTATAAGTTTAATAGCCAAATAGTAATATAGTTATTACACGGGTCTTTACCTTTGCAGTATCTCTAATAAAAGGTCATAATATTCGAAGTTAATCATTTTAATATCCCGGCTAATTATTTAAGTAATAAGATTTGATACTTATTTAAACCCAAGGACATAGGGCGATATAGATGACGGTAAAAAAACGTAAGGTTAAACTTGTTACGGGTCATTACGTATATTATAGCCTATCGGACTATTATTAACGCGGTTGTAAATTTCGCTCGGTATTAACTTTTACGTAGGTATATACGGTTAAAGTCAAAAGGTAAATGAAGGTTTCTTATTAACAGTAATAAGGGAAACATAACTTTTGTATATAATTTTATTTAAAGGTTACATAATTTTAACAACCCAATTACTAGATCGAATAAAAAAAAGTTTCATTTTATAAAACTTAAGTAAACGAGGATTCATTCCTTATTACTATAATTTTTGATAACATTTACTTTGTAAATATTGAAATCAATTTTAAATATAATTAGTATTGTATTATAAATGAGGTTTTAACATTACGGTTAAGAATAAAGCATATTCGGCTATTATATTTTTGATTTTTCAATATAATATTAAGGTCAGGGAAGAAAACGTGTATTACCTAAGTAACTAAGTTTCGAAGAAATATTGATAAATAATCGAAGCTGACATTAATATATATCATTCCCAGAATAACATGGGATATAATTTTTGGAATACCTTAGATACGATATTAATAGGCTACTTTAAACGTTCATTGATTTTTTTTAGTAATTTCAAGTTTAAAAAGCTTAATTATCGATATAGTAATAGTAATTTTTAGGTTGGAGAATATACGAAACATAGTAAAACAGGTTTTTATCGGGCCAATAAAATGTTTTTATTGGGAGGCATATTGTACAGAGAATGAGTTTCGGTTAGTTTTTACCATAGGTCTTTACGAAATAACAAGAATTATATAAACAACGGAGACGATTTTAATTAAAGATAAAATTAATTGGTTACGTTTTTTACCAAAATTGATCAAATTCTACGACCTATTCGATAAAGTTAAGGTTATACCTTGACCTCCATTTATGGGTAAATTTAATTATTCAATTTTTATGAAATTGAACAAAAATATATCTTTATTAAAACAAATTTGAGAGTTATTATATTCAATTCTACGAAATCAACTTCAAAAGTTTTCATAACTGATTACCAAGTTGAGAAAAAAGGGTAAGATTGGGTTAAATTTTTTCTCAATCCTAATTCTAGTATAATATATTTTGAAAACTTAAGGAAAATAGAGGTTTTATATCGATTGAATAATATTAAATAAAATTTTAAGTCAAATCGGTTTTTTTTACCTTTGATTAAGAAGACTTTAAATACGTTATCGAAATCGATATAACTTAGGAAATGGGATATTCGAGAAATATTTTACCGTTTTTGGGTTATAGTTGAATAAGAGGAATGAACGGCATTTCCTACGTAATTCAAATCATTCGAATAATTAGTTACCCCTTTTACGTTGGTAAAAACTTTGGTGACATTTTAGAGATATATTAATTATGTAGTTGCGAATATTTGTGATAATTTCGTTCTTGCTTATTTAAACGATCCTTTAGTTTTCATTTCTGGTACTAAGTAGGATTATATAAAAACAAGGTCATTAATTAATTTAACGGGGGAAGCAGTTATATATTTTGTATATTTACCTGAAAGCGGAGTAGGTTTCAACGGTTATAACTTATATGTAATAATGACTGAAAATAACAGTAAACCATCGACGACGTTCGGTAAAGTGATATGAAAACAAAACAATATTAGAGTAGTTTATAGAATATTCAAGCCAATCTCCCAAATAAAAAGCTTAATGAGCTTTACAATTAATATCAGGTCGTCGATATTTCGAATTCTTTTAATATTGTTTTGGATATTCCTAATAAACGCTTTGTATTTTACGTAGACTTAGTTTAACAAACGGATTTAAATTCATTATTTTGGTAGATTTTCTTCGAGATTCGTTTAAAATCATTTTTCGTCGTTAACGATATAGAGAACTGTATATACGAGGAATTTATAGTTCAAGAAACTCTTACAATTAAAATAAGGAGAGGCGGTATTCATTTTATATTATTTGAATTATGAGACTATAATAAGACGTGGTAGGAACAATGAAAAATTACTAATATATTATAACCATAGACCGATTGAAGAAGAAACAAGGGAATATTGAGGTTTATAACAACCCGGTATTTTAACATCGACGTTGAATTTATATTAAACGACTTATACTAGGCGAACAGCCTATACATTTGAAATAATATATTACTCATAAAATATATAATTTTTATTATTTCCTATGGCTACTATATAATAGATGAGAATAAGTAAATATTACCCAAGTTTTTCGAATATATATCGGACCATAGAACGAATTTTATTATAACTTAACAATATTTTCCTCTTTGTTATTATCATTCTTATTGAGTTTTAGAAAATATCGGCGTGATTAATGTTAGGGTCCTTAATATAATAATTTAGGATATTAGGCTACTTTTGGAGAAAAGATGACCAAAAGCATTGCAAACGTAAATTGGTACTGACGAAAAAAGCTGGTAAAAGGCGGGATAGTTGCGGGGCGACTTCGAAAATGGCGAATAATATTGAAATGTACGAGTATTAAGGGAAGCTGATGATAATGGATAACGTTAGCAAGAATTGGCGTTGAAAAAGTCCAAAGATAACGGTTAACAAAAAATAAGGCGAGGGACGTAGCGAGAAAAGCAACCCTTTCGGCGAGTTACTAAGAACTATAATATATTAGTTTAAGCACAGGCGACGTGGTTGGCCCATGTACGGTCTTTCGCCCGTTGGCGGTTGGCCCGATGTAATGATCACACTAAATACCCGTGAGTAAATAGAAGGGGTCAGAGGGTATATGTTAGCAGTAAGGTAGCAGAGATAACAAAGGTGCAATATCAAGAAGATGTGTGTTCATGCTGTAGGATGATCATTAGCCGTTAGGATATTCAGATGTGTAGACTGAATACTTAGATTGACAACTGAAGAGCTATGAAAGAAATACTATCTATGTGGTGTTGACCGTGTCCTTATATTATATGGCCTTCATATTATCTTCAGTACTGAGGCTCACCGGTCCTCACTGAGGCTAACCGGTGCTCACTGAGGCTCACCTATGCTCACTGAGGCTGACCGGTACTCACTTAGGCTCACCGGTACTCACTGAGGCTCACTGGTGCTCACTGAGGCTCACAAAGAGATGTTCCACGCCTTATGTGTTGGACTTCAGGCTCTCGGTAGCTCAGCTGCATGCTGGCCTGTTTCCTGACCCGCCAACGTGCTTGGGTCATAACACTCGATTAGTTTGCTTTTAGCTAAAGTCAGTAAATGAGATACGTGTAAAATCGGAACTTAAAAAATAAAGCTTTGAATATAATTCGTTACATTTCGTGAACCGTTGTTTATATTGATCATATAAAGTATAATTTACGTAGGTATATTACTTTGGTCATTTGAGTTAAAATTTCACAATAGTATATAGCGGTTATTAAAGGAAACTTGAGTGAAAACGTTACGCGTTAAAGTACGGTCGGTCGAAGAAGTTTATCTCGGTAAATAAGAAATACTTTAAAAGGTAGTAAAGGAGTTTCTGGGAAAAAAAGACCTAGGAAAAGGGGCGACAGGGACGCATAGCTAAAAAGGCAATTTCTTTTATGGCTGGTACGGTGGAGATTCCTTATATCCGAGTAATATTGCGAAACCGAGCGAATTGATTAACCAACTAGGAAAAAGCAAAGGTAAAACCGGGTCGATCAGCTGATATCTACTTGTTGTTTAAATGTAAGGAATTAAATATAGTTTTTGCTTTCAACCGTAACATCTAATAAGCATAAAAACACGTATAAACCGGGCTAAGCCATAAATAAACATGGTTTTAAAATATATTACGAAAGTGGGTTAAAAAACGGTCGGGTTTTTCAAAAGATCAATTTGTTAGTTTATCTTATTATTAACATTTCGAGATATATAATAACATCATATTCTATAAATTCAGATATTAATGGAAGGAACAGGGGAGTAAGATATGCAATTTGTATATGATATATAACTCGTTTTTAATTTGTAAAAAGTGAAGTTCGCTTCTATTTTCGTTTTCACCCAATATCAGTATGTTTTTCATAATATGAAAAGGTTATAAGATGTAGTTAGCGGCAGTGTATTTCTATATAATAGGGTATTGTATTTTCCGAGTCGGTTGATTACTTTTATTACGAGAGGCGACGACAATGTAACCTAAGTCATGTTTATTATGTACTTTGGTTAAAAAAAGAAAGGTTAAGAAAGTGGTTAAAATATGGCTGCGGAATTTGTTAATTAGAATATAAAGTTTAAAAGTAAAACGGTTACAAAGAAAAATATTGAGTAAAAGCGACGTTATAAAAATAAAAAAGAAGAAAATTTAAGATTATGAAAACATCCGTATTCATAAATTTTAGCGGACCAGATTCGATTGGAGTCACGTATTATACGGGGCATTATATAACGCGTCCAAGAGTACGTTATACGATACCGGCGACAAAAAAGATATATTATACGGTAAGTTAAAAGAGCGCATTATATAGTGTTAACGACTTAGTGTCGAATCAACTAATACGTTATACGGATCGTTTAGGAGCGAGTTATACGATGTTAGCAGCTCGGGGTTAAATTGATTAATACGTCATACGACTTGTTTAAGGTCGCGTTATACGACGTCGATGACTTAGGATCGGATCGTCCGATATATTATACGGTTCGTTAAAAGATACGTTATATGATACCGGAGGTAAAAAGGATATATTAGACGATATGTTAAGGGACGTGTTATATGACGTCGATGGCTTGGGGTTCAATTTGATAATACGTTATACGGCATGTCAAAGGACGCGTTATACGATGTCGACGGTTTAAGGTCGGATCGACTAATACGTTATACGACGTGTTAGACGTCGCATTACCGGCCTATACCTGGTTCGCGTATTAAATGGATAAAGTCTGCAATTCGTATTGAACTAGCGTAACGTCGTAGCCCTTATAGTATCTAGGGTCAAAGAGGGTATATTATAAACTAAATCTATTAAATATAAAGTTAAGACGTTACGTAACTGATCACGTAGCGGGATATATAATACCCGGTTTGAGCCTAGTCTTGGCGCGAACCGGGTATAGTCAATATACAGTACGTATAAGGGCACGTAACAGGTTGAGTACTGGATATAACCATAGGTCTTGTATGGTTGACCATGGTAGCCTCTTCTAGTCTCCCACCGCACCTTAATATTAAACTCCATATGGCACAAACTTTGCTTACTATCGTAGGTCGGACCATAACATTTAATAGTTGAAGGATAAGGAGATAAAGGTGAAAACTCAATCCTTATATAGTCGTCAACAATTTTAAAGATAAACCAACTTTCAATAGTTCTTTTAACAGAAAATTTACTCATAAAAGCCAAAAAAGAGTTTCCGCTTAATAACTGTAATAAAAAGTAGATCAATACGTAATTGGCAACAAATTTACAACAGATTATATTATTAAAATCACCACCAAAACTTCGTACTATTTACCTTGTAAAGACGGTAATACGATATATTTAAATAGCCTATAAACTGGTTCAAACGAATTCTTATTGGTTTCTAGCACATTACTCATACTTTAAAGCAAGATTTGATGTAAAGTCTTTATTATACGACTCGTACTTGGTGGTAACGTAAGAAAAAGACTTCGGCCTAATCGGTATACAAATTAATGATAACCTTTTCGTCAAAACGACTAACTTTATAGTATTAAAACAGTAAACGACGAAGAACTTTGGGTTTTGGAATAACAAAACGATACTAATATTCGCGAAAGATAATTGATTTAATTTTAATAGATCTTTAATCCGTATTTTTAATATTAATATTAACCTTAGTTTTCACAAAAAGAGTCAAGGCATTAATTTGGTCATAATCGATAAGATTAACATAGCTAAGGTCAAATGTTACCTGAAATAGCGTACCCGTAACAGATATGTTGCCACTCTATGTTAACCAGAGGCCTTTGACAATCGTTTTATCGCGACCTAAATACAAAAGCCTACAAGTCACAACTTCAACCAGGTTAATAATAGAATTGAATAGTCAATACACAATTTTTACCAAGGAAATGATATAATTTCAACCGATATATGAAAAGCTAAGTTCTTAGTTTTCTCCAATAGGTTTAAAGTAAACAATACCCATCTATTTTTACAAATGGACTTCGTGATACTTCTTGTTAACGAAAATAAATGGGGAAAACAATTCAACATTATTAGCAACCTAATTTACTAAATCTTTATCAAGTATTATAGGATTATACGAAACGTATTAACTCTAAAGATTTATTATATAATAACAGGATTTGACATAAAGATATAATTTTGAAAACCCTTTAAGCTTATTACTAGGTAGCTGAAGATTCCTTTTATTTAGATGATAATTTTTATTGAATCGAGGAGTTTATTCGAATATTTTCGGAAGTTCGAAGCTACTAGCAAAAAAATCCTTAAAATGAGCTAAATAACCATCATTCAAACTTATGAAGAAAGTAAACTAAAAAGTTTCGATAAATCAATGGAATCATCGTTTTGCTAATACTATAACGAAGGTATCGTCGAATGAAGCAATGCAACGGTTTGCAAATAACAACTAGTTAACTATACATATTAAACGCTATATTAATAGGCATCCTGAAAAACTTAAATTACGTAATAGCGGTTAGGAATATACTGGCTAACTTGAATACAACCCCCCCCCAAAAATTGAGGAATTAAAGATGGTGACCGGTTTAATTAGTTCGACTAAGGTAGAGGTTTGTAAAGACCTATAGCGAGGCAATGTTTTATAGGAGTCGATAAAGTTGGACCTGGGAGCCCTAGAACAAATGACGGCAATTAGAGTTAATTTGAATGCAAATAGGTGCATTTGAATTTTGAGGTTAATTAAAATTAACAAAGGTTTGAGCAGTTAACGAGATCGCAGTTCAACATTGATCGGAAAAAATTAGTTGATTACACCAGTGTAATCATATAAACTAAAAATCTGTCAGTGTTGAAATAGTATTATATGCAATACACTAGGTCAACTTTAATTATAGTAAAGTTGACTATATTGACTACAAATTCAGAATATTATTTTGTATGGGTTTCCAGTATTGTGTATAAGTCAATTTCAGTAGGCTACAGTTTATACTAGGGTACGGCCAAGCAATTAACTATATAAATTACAATGCAGACCGGTTAGTGGTCTGTCAAACCTAGAACAATACATTACACCACTTGCCCACGTAATACTACTGTTACTTTAACCAATCAAATCGATAACATTTCAACGTCAAGAGCTCTACCAACAATAATAACGTTTTAGACGAGCATACTTTATTTATAAGCTAACATAACGTCAATACAGTAATTACATTTTCAAAAATAATTCAAAATATCGATGTTATTATAAAATTAAACCGATACCCCTCCTTTTTTTCCCCACAAACATTAACCAATATTTACAGGCTATGTGGTTTATCAAATTCGACGTTAAAACCTCGTGTATTGGTAAAGGTAACAGGTGGAAGACCGTATTTCATATCTGTTTCGTACTTTATAAATGATTAGTTACTTCTCTTAGTCTATTAGTAGTACCAGCGAATTCTTAAATATATATTAAGAATTCTTCCTGTCTATTTACCTATGTTTTTCATTTAGTTTGCGTTGAAGATATACTAGTATTTTGGAACGATACTTTTCTAAATTTCTATATTCATTTCAAAAAAGTATCACAATTTGAACACGTGATTAAATTTGACCTTAATGTATTTCAATATAAGTTATTCTTTCAGTAAACCAAATATTTGAGGTTTATTACCGATTACGGATTTGAGGTACATATCAATTCAGATACAATATGCGTTATTTGGAAATCGAGAGCTTTTATGTCGTTATTAAGGATAAAAAGATTTTTAGGGTTTATCAACTTTAACTTGCAGTTTATTGACAATTACTTTATAATAACTTTCACTTTGCCTATATCAATTACATGGGGAGTTACCTGTTGCTAGGGACTAGCAAGAAAATTTACGTTAAAACGGCTTAAATGCTCTTTTTTTCAAACACTATTTTAGCTTAATAAAACCTTCAATAAAAATCTTTATTAAAATCTGATCAAAAATCTTCGATCTTACATCAAATTTCTTATCATGGGTACACTGACCTCCTTATTAAGTAATGTAGGGGGCCTACATTGTAAACTCTAACAGTGTCTACTTCCAAGAAAAATTTTCAGGTTTAGCCGCTCTCAATACCGTCACTTCACATGTATCTTATTCCACCATCACGTCTTTAATAGGCTTTATCACCACTTAAATTTCTTCTGTTAACCCCTTTTTGGCTATAGAGATGGTCGTCGACCCAGCATATCGCCCGCACAGCGGTGCATCCAGAAAATATCCCTTACAATCAACGATTTCGTCACTCGTTACTTAAGTCAACGTGGTCTTTCAGACTTAAACTTTCATAAAACTAGTTCCATTCATTTTTCTTCCTATTGTCTTGAAAAGAACTTTATTATAAGCGCTTGTACTTGACGGCTATATTTACCTAATCATTTATTTATTTATTTTCAAGTCGTTACTACCTATACCGATGCCACTTTCGCTTAACGGAGCCCCCAACTATTATTTGGATACATTTCTCTCGCTGTTAATAGAAGATTTTGACCGGAATATTACCTGTTTATTGATGTATCTTTTTACGATTTTTTTACGCTTTGGGAGATTATGGTTAGTGGTAAAAGGATTGCTCAGATTGAAAAATATTTCTTTCTCCAGATTTATAAAGCATTTCTCCCTTATCGTTATGGGAATTTAACCAAGATATATGTGTTTTATACGCCCGTTACTCTTTTAGGGATATTAGATCCTAGATAAGAGTAAACTTTGATCAGAGACTATGATAGTCGCATAAAACAGCTCGGCTAAGGTTACAGTTTTCACGCACATTATTAAGGGTCTTTAAACTGTATGGTACGTGAAGGCCTTAATTGAAAGGATGAATTAAGGTTGGGTTTCCCGTTAAAGATTTTATTTAATAGTTTTTTTTGTAGGAAAAGGCTATTTTTCTAATGTTATAGGTATGAAGTTAAGAACTCTTATTCAATACATCTAGTGCTAGGTACACTCTTTCATCGCGACCCCATGTAGAAAGCCTTCACGAATACGGTTTACATTCGTTGAGGGGAAATAATTCATTAAAAAGCGGAGATCTATATAGTTAATACAAGACTCCCTTGGCAGACATTCAACAGTATATATACCTCAAGGTTTGGTAATTGGTTATAGGTATGGAGCGTACGTTTTTCTGTTAATAAACATGGGGTACAAGTAATAGGGTGGTGGTTATATGAGGTAAGGACTTCAGATTGCGAGATTTCCCGCCGGTATATGTATTTATTTTTACATTAGCGAGAGTAGTACTATACTGGCTAAATATTGGGAACTGCCTAGTGATAGTTAATTAAAAAAAAATCCAATTAATATAGATAGGCGTTAAAAGGTTACCGAACTTAACATAACGACTGAGAAGCCTTCAATTTTGGGGCGTGTTACTCGAGTAATTTCTTACACATCAAATATAACTACGAAATTTACGATGGAAAGCTTTCAATAATTATAAATTGTTAAAAAACATGAAACGCCTAGTTCCATGGCATGGAACACACTTTTACCATATTTACAAATCATAAAAACTTCAAATACAATATCATAATAAAACAAATTTTCGAAAACTAAATTCACTAGTTAAAACGTCTCTTTCAATTACGATTAAACTTTATTCATAATAAAATCGTAAGTTACAAAAATCGAATATCTTTTTCAATCCAATTGAGATCATTTTGATACCTGTTTTGATTTTTTCCCTGTGAGCTCAAAACTACAGCTCCTTCACTTTGAATAGTTAGCTTTTTAGCCGATCTTGAACTTGTGTATTTTCCAACTTAATATCGCTAGCTATCTTATCCCTAAACTCTGCGAGCTTTTTACTAACAAATGATTTTGAAACGATTTGGACGCTTTTGGTAGACCTTAATCATTGTAATGTAGTCGATTTGAATCGTCGTTGATGTGACTGGTACATTGCATAGAATTCGATAATGTGGTGACTTCTAAGTTTCGAATACCTCTAGCTTATCTAGACACTAATTTAAATGGTTATTTGTCTAGCCAGTGTGGTAACCTAAAATTGAAACATACTGTAATTAACTTGAAGTTAATTTGAAGTTGGTACAATCGACTCAATGACACCATAATTGACTTATTTGTACTGAAATTAACTGCTATTCCAACGGACAACATAATTACCTGGAACGCCATTTATCTCCGCCAAATTTATATAATATAAATAAATACTTTTGGTTTTCCCGCCAATATTCACGTTCATCACAATGAAATATTAAAAGCTTGAATTTTAAGATGTACTGTGAGAAAAAAAAAAGTTTTAAGTTTAGGAACTATGTTGAGGTCTATTTACAAACTGTTGACTACCACCTCAATCCAAATTACGCACGATTCATTCATTACCAGAAACTCGAGTTACGATGTTGCTATTTTTATATTATCAATTTCGTACTTTTTACTTGTATCAAATTGTATTATTCTATTATGTCATCGTAATTATGATTTTTGTAAACCCACGGTTTATCGGAAATATTATCAAATATCATTTCTTAAATCATTTCCGGTCTTGGAATAGGTTTTCTGAGAGTTATTTATTAACTTCATAATCAATTTTCCCCAGGATGAACTTAGCAACTTACTTTAATTTATATTTAATATCAATAGCCGAAGTAATGTTGTAACTTTAGAAGGAATAGGGTCTAAAGATATCAAATCTCATATAAATCGTTTTTTGAGAAATTACTAATGATTTTGCGGGGTTTTCTGTATTATCGTTATCAACTCGAGCTCAAATTTAACAGGAGGCTTTTGGAAATGCATATATGACTTAAATGAGGTAAAAAACATCTAAACACCGCATTTTATTCTGAGACGAATAGCGTTACCAAGAGAACTTACCAAGAAGTTTTAACATACTTAGGCTTTTTGTTATTATATCCTATTTGATTGCAGTTGTTTATTTTTTAGCTAAAAATTACCGCTAAATCATGAGTATATTTTGACTATTAGTATTACGTTTTGTTATTAGGTATTAATATGGATTTTCCTCTTTATAATCAGTTTAATATTTTAATATCCGGGTTATAAAGTTTCACATAAATATTGAAAACTTCCTTCAATATATTCTTAATTCAATGTAATTCGCATTAACCGCCGAAATGGCTATCCAATAATCAATAGAGGAATTATTTAACTATCACCATTCTCCATCCAAATGATTTAAAGTCGATGATAATATCTAACTTCTTTTCAAAACCCATAAATAAGGCCAGGTTCGCTAAATAAGAACTAGATGAGATTTACGACAAATATAGAGTGATAAATGTTATCGATGTTCTTGTTATAGAGTCTAATATTTAGGATAGAAAACACACCGACTTCATATCGATTGATTTATTGAAATAATTACCCATGTTGGTAGGTCTTTATCGTTGCAATATAGTCGATTCGAATCGTTACGGTCGAGGTAACTGGTGTTGCGCTGATATTGTTGATTGATGTGTCTAAGTTCTAAGTTTGGCAGATCGCTAGCCTATTTTTACACTAAATTGTATGGCTAAACGCTTTGGCTTGTGCCGCACTTTGAAGTGGGCACCTTTTGCACTGCACTTGTAGTGCAATCCCACAAACTGTAGTTAATTTGCAGTACGTACAATTAACTTTACTTGTAGTAAAGTTGAATTGGTTGTACTGTATTTGATTGCTATTTCAATACTGGCGGCTTTTTTTTTGTGCTTCCACGCCAGCATGGTCTGCTCATAATTCGTGGTAGCCTCTGAAATTCCTCCTTAATTTACAAGCTGACAACAAGCTAGATCCCTGTCAATTCCAATTAATCTATAATCAAATTGACATTAATTATGGTCCCTTATGGCCCTTTTTCTTTGTTATTTCGAAGCATCCGTTCTTTAAATCCCCTGTACAAATCTTTCGCCATGAATTTTTACAAATCAAGTACGTAACTACTTGCGTACTTTTTACCATTAGCTTAAACTACTGCTATTACACTGGCGGTCTCTCAATTTGCCAGCCTGTTTTTCCACGTTACTTGCCGGGAGGTCCACGTATCCCTCAATTCATATAGTTAGCATATTGCTGTTTACAAATCTTTTCAGGGCGCCATTGGGCGTACCCTTAGTTAAGGCATCAGCAGCGTTCTCTTTGCCGTTAATCAACCGGAATTCATCGATTTCCCGGTTTTCATATGCCTCCCTTAACATTATTACGTTTATGATCAAGTGTTTCTCATTAGTTGTACCTATTTTTGATAGGCATTCGTAAAGGCTTCGGAAGTCGGTATATACCATTACAGGTACTGATGGCAAACCCAGCTATTTGGTAACAATCCTTAATGTGCTTTTAGTTATTATACGGATATCAAAGCTTGCCATCATGCTGTAGACTTTCGAAACTAGTATATTTTGAGTCATACGTTTGCATTTAGCAAATATCCAGTACATAACGTTTATGGTAATCTTGAATTATCCTTTCAACTTATCCTTATTGATGAGTATTATTAGGAAGCCAATTTGCGATGTAAGGTTGGTATTATTAGCAAATGACCCGCCCGCAAAGATTATTAACTTAATCATTTTTTCCACGTAATACATTTGCCATTAAACCTCTTTATTCAACTTATTAAAGTTTTCGTTTTACGGGTCTTATATCGATGTGTTAATACCCAAGAACCAACTGCAGGTCACAGAACAGGCCAGCGTTCCGCTATGCCATCAAAAGCCTGATGTCTAACACATCAAGCCAGGGATCTCTATTATGTAAGCACCCAGGGTTAGGGTTTGGACAGACAGAACCGCCCGTATTCCAGTCGACAACATTGAGACCGAAGGAAGCGATATCGACTTCAGCGTTCTAGTACTAAAGATAGTATGAAGGCTATAAGATATAAGGACACAACCATCACCACATAGATAGTATTTCCTTCATAGCTCTTCAGTTGTCAATCTAAGTATTCAGTCTACATACCTGAATAATCCAACGGCTAGTGATCATTCTACAGCACGAACAAACATCTTCTTGATATTATACCTTTGTTACCTCTATTACCGTACTGCTAACATAAACACCCTGACACGTTCTATTTACTCATGGGTATTTAGTGTGATCATTACATATATCTTCTATCTTTACTACAATATTAATCTTACGATTACTTTTCATTTCAATCTACGTAAATGAAGACATTACCGACATTAATTAACTGCCCATTATGTTGATTAGAAACAATGAAGGAAAAAAGATATAAACCGAAAGTAAATACCTAAAATGGGATATAATAAATATTCCAATTATTTGTAATTTTTACAACATCTTATGGAAATCATGAAGGAATGATAAATGACGCGAAAAAGACATTAAAACTCAAAACGTAACAAAATTAAAAAAAAATATGAAATAAATTTTAAAAAAACTATTTTAATACGATATTATTAATTAATTAGTGCCTTATTTACCGAAAGCCCCGTTAAATTTACCGGTAACTAGTTCTAGCGCTTTGAGATTACTCGTACACTTTTTTAAAAAGCGTTCTATTCAGTATTATGCCACTCAAAACAAGACTACTAAGTTTCAGAACCCTTCGTTATCATCTATCCGATTGAAACATAATATTTCAATCGCTTACAAAACTTAAAAGCCGCTACAAATATAACATTTACGCCGCTTACAAAACTGAAAAGCGGTTACCTATATAATACCCAAACCGCTTACAATTACCAAAAATAGCGATAATACGATAATCCAGATCGTTTACTAAACGAGAACCAAAACACATATACTGAATTACATAATACACCTTCTTATACCCACATTTTCCCCCCCCTTTTTACGTTTACCCTACCCGCCTTTCTACGGTCGCCCTATAGCGTATATTCCAAGTTAAGTATTTCTGATATTCAAGTTTTTTAACTAATTAGTTGATATAACGTTACTAAAAGTTAATAATACTATTTTAAAACACCTAATAAGTTTATAGTTACGTTTCGTTTACATTTTATTCAATTTTATATGTACTTGTAAACTCCAAATACTTTTTTCCCCTCGCATTTCCGTATTTTTCCGCTTTTCCTTCAAGCCCCAAACTTACTCGAGTTCAATCCACAATATAAAACGAATAATTTACGCCCCTTAAATATTAAAAGTACATATCGAAATCACACATACCCAAATATACAATGGCTTTACCAATAACGGATTTGGTAAAAGCTAAAGAATATATAAAATACTTTTTTACATATACATCATTTCATTACGATATTTTAGAAAATTTAAGCCTTAATCCATTAAATACTCAAATCGATGTACTAGTAAAGGATTTAAACCTTTATACGGAAAATACATGTATTCATAATAAAATCCGGAATGATTATAATGGCGAAATTAATGGAAGTACTTTATTCTACCATTTTTAAAAGAATTCTACTAACTGGACGCTAGGGATGAAATGTATAGTTGATAGTACGATTTCAAAAATAATAAGAAAACATATACGAAGCAAACGTATTAATACAACCGGTCAAAACAACAACTGCAGTACAAAAGACCTATGAGCAACGGCTTAACTAATGGAAACACCAAAATAAACAAACGATAAAGTAATGGAAGTGAAATTTGTAAAAGTATACTAGTGACAAAAACGCTAGAAACGCTTATTCAAGATAACGGACCGGAAACGAGAAAAGCCTTCGTAATTAGAGAAAAGGCTTTTAACGGGGCTCAACGGGCGTCACGAAATGGAAACGGAATTAGAAAAGTCTACGGAAAAGTAGAAATCGCCGTAACAATTATCCATAATAAGTGTTAAATATAAACCCTTTACGGAACGCAATTTTAAATAATGACTAAAACAAAACAATGCCGAGAATACCGTTAATAACCAGCCTAATTACGAAGAAAAAACGGCTTCAATAAAAAAACACCCTGTTCTCAAAAAAGTTAGACGGAATAAAACCTTAATATGTAGCTTATAAATCAATAACTACTAATTACGACTCCTACTGTAATCTTTTATCGTATCGCGTTCCTAATGATAGGAATTCCCTTATAAAGCTCATCAAGTTCGCTAAAATTTATGATAAAAACTAAAATCATAACGGTAAATTATACGATATACTTGATAATAAAATATGTTTTATACGTAATACGTATCGAAAACTAAATATCGTACCGTCCTAGTTTCATGTTATTTTGCCAGGTATACTATTTAGGCGAATTGACAAATGATATATATACCATGTTATCTAGTTAAATGCATTTTTAATATACTATAACCATTAAAATTCATATTTCGATATAAAAGCCAACCACGAATTTTACAATAGGGACTGAATGAAAATAATCTAGAAATCAGTAGAAAATCGGCGAAAAAATACTAATAAAAACCTATAAGAAGTATTTATTACCTTGATAACTAAGTTCCAAAAGTGTTAGGAATCTTTTGGACTGGAATAAAGAGGTAAAAAAATTATTTATTCAATTAGTAATAAGAACATATTGCGAAAGGCTTTATTTCAACCTTATACTATTCAAGCCGCAAAAAAGACGTAAAAGACTTTTATATAAGTTTCAAAATATCGTTCAATTTTTTATACACCAACAAGAATACCTAGAATCATTATTGATAACCGATGAAACAAGAAATAAATATTAAATTACGAAAGTGAACCTCGTTGAAACCCATTACCACGTTTTACATTGAAGGTTTAAAATATATCTAAAGTAAAGTAAACGTCCTAGATTCAACTATTAAAAAGAAACACACTAGGAAAGGAGCCGAGGAAATAGAGGGTAAGGCAGATATTATTGAGAAATATTTTACAGCTATGGACGTAGCGTATTACGGTTATGACAATAATTACGAGAGGGTATACAAAGCCCCTCGTTTTTTTAAAAGCGTTACATTCTAAAAAGTAAAATTGATAATTGGTTCACTAATCACTAAGCTTGGGAATTAATTCGGAGGTGACGAAAGGTCTAAGACAATAATATATTTAAAACCCGGATAAAAGCTCAATCAACAATATACGTAACCGAGTACGAAGGCAAAAATAACGAGCTTAACAATTACACCTACGAATAAATCTCTAAAGACGTAAACTCTAAAGGTAATAATATTTACTTAATAGTCCAAGACGATGAAACTGCCCAAGTCATTTTCAGAGGCTTATAAGACGCCTTCTTCCTACATATTATAGGTTTCGACTACGTAACCGAAACGTCAAACGCATATATAACGTTATAATTTACGCTTTTCAATAAATACGGTAACCATTTTTAGGGAATTATACCTAATACTAGTACAACCGAAACCTTTCCAGCCGAAAAACGATAATTTGACGCGCTTGTAACCAAGTTTCCGAAACTTCAACCAAGCTGAATAGGAAAACCCCAAAAAGTCCTATTTAGTAAAAGTGAAACATCGTTAGTCGGAACGGTTGTTATCAACATACGTTTTGAACCAAATAAGTTATACGTAATAAAATCTAAAACATCATTTCCAATTTAATTAACTAAAATAAATAAACTTAGAGTGAGAGTCTGAAATATAATCAATTAGCTTATTTGCGTCTTAGATAACGTATTCGTACCGCTTCGTGTTAAATTCGACTACTTATAGTTTTTCCCTAAAGCATATACAATCAAAGCTATTTATTTCACGTAACCGGAATCACGGATTTTACACCGCCGATTAGAATAACCGATTACAAACCGCTTTTTACGACTACTTTACGTGGTAAGTTATACGAATATAGGAAAGAATATACTCGTAGATGTTAAGAAGTTGTACTATAAATATTAGGTATGCTCATAAATCTTACGACTGTTTAAGTTTCACGTTTAAATCGACGTAAACTTTAATTATGAGGTAATTATTAATATTATATATTTAAATAGCTAACTAGTATTTTACGCCATCAATGCGACAATCCGATTTTAATCCGCTTAATTGATACGAAGCGCTTCCGCTATAAATTCCTAGGATGTTTTAATTGACTACTAGCTAAACATCTACTTAAGGACTCCTGATTGAATAATATAAGAAGTCAAAACAACCTTGGACTTTACGAAATAGCGTATTAAAGCTAAGATAATCGGCAACGAATACAAGTAAATTCTAGTAAAAATACCATTAAGCATTGAAAAATGAAAACAATACCATTTACCGTTTGAAAAGGAATGTACAGTATTATCCGAAAAACTAAAGGGTAATGATTGTAAAAATTCTATTCTGTAAATAGTGGTTAACAACATCAATAACACTCTTAACCCGAATAAGATTATCTCTTCACTCCATATTTTAAATACTTACGTAAAATTTTAAATAAACTTTACACTATCATCCACTAAGATACAAAAAACAAATACTGTAACGAAAGCTACGGCAATATTACATCTCATATAGGCCAAAAACGAAGTTTCCAAAGCGTTGACTACAAGAAATAGCCCACGTAAAACCAACGTTCTGAGCCTATTATTACAATTGAAAATACTCATTTCAAAAACTTAACATGGATAGACTAGCTCT
Source organism: Anisogramma anomala (assembly GCA_038502455.1). NCBI lineage: Eukaryota > Fungi > Ascomycota > Sordariomycetes > Diaporthales > Gnomoniaceae > Anisogramma > Anisogramma anomala. Next base: position 32,667,304 of record JASMMZ010000005.1, read on the forward strand.
TAAAATATTAACGAGTTGAAAGTCAATAATATACTCGTTAATTGACTAAACGATACAAGTTTTTTTTTGATTAATGATTGTACGAAAATAGAAATGAAAGATAGAAAAAAACGGCCTAAAACAGTAATTCGACTGAAACGACCGACGGGATGCTACTTAAAACGACAAATCTAAATCGTTTCCAATTTTAGCCTTCCCTCCGAATCGCACTTCCGGCCCGTTCTCATTAGGTAAATGCGACCCTTTTATGGAAACCCTACCAATACTTCGCTACCAAAGCCGTTATTTTAGATTGAAGATAAAATAATGCCTCGAAACCTTTACCGTAAACTCCTTTATTACTCAAAAGAAGATGGTAAATCGCAAGATTAGCCTAAAGCTTGAATACAACGGTATTATTACTACCCTAAACGCCCTATTAAAATAATTTACCTAAATAGATTTTTTTATCTTAATAGACTTATGAGTTTTTGGTTTTAAACTATTCGATCTAACAATTTACGGCACTTACAAAAAGTTTCGTTCTTACCTCCTTCATGAATTTGAAGACAAAACCGGAAAATTATACGAAAATACCCGTCTAATTATAAAAGGTTATAATGACGACAGTAAACATGATATTATAACTTAGTTGCCTACATTATAACACGCAAGTTACCGCTTAATTCCTACATTTACAGCTGTTTTTAATAAATTTCATATTCTATAGAGTAAACATCATAACATTATGTAGGTATACACCTAATTTAAGGACCTGTTTAAACGATGTATTTATACCGATATATGTATATATTTAAAGCAACATTAGTTAATGAAAATTATCTTACGTATTATAAAACCGTTTTACAGCCTAGTTAAAGCTAAGGTTTAATAGTACAATATCTACCACAAAGAATTTAAAAACGTATCAGAATAACTAATTTAACTTTCTATGAGTGCTTATTGATATTAACGGCCCGTTGTAAAGGCTTTATACTAATGGGTATAGAAACGGATAATATATTAATGTTATTTTAAGCGTCGTCCTCCGCATTTTAAAATCGGAAGCTTTTAAAGGCCTGCATAAAAGTAAAACCCAAAACGTACCTAAGGGTGGACTATATATTTAACTTTAATGGAACCACCATTACTTTCTGTAACAGTGTTTTAGGCCTTATACAAAAAGAGAAGTTAGATGAAGTTACGTTTGTTATTTTAAATAACGTAAAATAGGCTGACGACTACAAATGCTAACGCATATATAGCATTTGGATTGCTTTAATAACACAACCAAAAGCAGTATTTAACCTTTCAGTAACCGCATAAGGTTAAATTACCCCGTTGAACGATTTATATAAGCAGTCAAAAAAACGCCTGGTATGGAAAATATATGATTTACAACGCGGTTTTAAATTTATAACGCTAAATATACGTATTAAAAGGCTATTTATTTTTACTAGTAGCTTATTTACCAATGATAACGACTATAATTCGCAAAGAGACTTCGTCTTGGTTTTCGGAAACAAAACTCCGATACGAAACGACTTTACTATTCGTAAAAATATTATCTATTCAAGTTTTACAAAATGTAAGAGGGTTACAAAAAGCGTCCTGGTTTCGAAAATCTATAACATAGCTAAAAGTTCCGATTTAGGAATCATTATAATGATAAAGATCTGAATAATTATCCCTAAACTTAGTTTACACCTTATCTTTTTCGTTATATATACTAATTCCTTTTCGCTTTATAAATAACTCGTGAAGCTTGGTACCATAGACAAAAAAAATGATAATCGTTATTATAGCTTTATGCGAGGTATATAAGCGCCGGAAAATCGTGGAAACGAGGTCTATCGATAAAATTTCCAACACAACGAATGTAATAATAAAAACTACACCAAAAGAAGTATTAAAAACGTTTATATCGATATATATACTATTTATCATGATTTTTTCAAAAGTTTTACAACCCTAATGAACCATTATACTACATTTAACGATTTAAAACGGTCCAAAACCAGTATCCGCACCGCTCCCCGAATTATGCCACAGTCTGTGACTTATACTTACGTTGATCTTACTAATTTACCTTTACTTCAATATACTATTTCGTGCCGCTTACGACATCCTATAACTTTTTATTCTATGCACTTTATCCTTATTGAGTATTTTACTATTTAACTTTTTTGATTTAAATTTACGATACCACACCGCTTTTAACATTTTATACCTCTATATTTTATATACTTTAACGTTATATTTGTCACTCGTATTACAAGTATTTCTATCAAAAGCAATAACATTACTATATTTTGTCCTACACTATAGCCGATTGTGCCGGCCCGAACATAAGGGGCAACTATTGACTGCCAAAAGCAAAGGGAAAAGACGACACTATCGCGTCCCTACTATTCTTCCTGTTCTCCCTTCCCTTTATACTAACGTCACCGTCATTACTGCTATCGACGTCGTCATCGGCGCTAGTGAAAAGGTAATGCCGCACATTCGGCCGTATACCCTGAAGTAAAGGCATGGGGGGAGGGGTCTTTACCCTCTTTACAATGACTCGAAATAACGCGATTGACCTCGCCTACGCAATATATATATAATCCCTACTTCCAAGCGGCAATAACTGTTTTCGACTTCATAATCCGCCAGTTAACGCTTACTATGAATTAATATCAGTTTATTTTAATTATTTCTAACCGCGGTTGTTTCTTGAAACACCGGAAACATTATTTTTTTAAAAAGAAATATTTTGAAAAACCGGTTAAAACATACTATAAAGCCGGCGGACGCGTAATACGTCCTTTGCCTATGGCTTTGAAGCCAATGAAACGGGGGTTTATTTGCTACCAATCTATCAGTAACAATGGTAACGAGCCGAACAACCCCTGCCTTCGTGGTAATCGCTAATAACCTTGCTCGCGGCCACGGATGCAACACACGACACGTAAGGCGTATCCATTAACGGCTCGAAGCTACGAACTCGGGTACGCCTCTCCAACATTTTACGCGTCAAAAAAGCTCGCGGCACACTTTAGCGAAACGGAGTTTAAGGCGTCCACCCTATACTCCTTATTTAAAAAACATTAAAGGTATACAAACGGGTGGATTGGAGAAATACGAGCCGCGGTAAAGCTCTGCCAAGCGACGTTTACGATACTGGAGGATCTTCGCAAGTAAGGGTTATTTCACTCGCGGGGAAAGGGTAAGGTTTATAACTTTAGAATCCCCACACTCCAACCCCCTAAAATCGGAATGGAAAAGGAGATAGGGAAAAAAAAATGGGGGGGGGGGGACATCTTCGGCGGCGGCGGTAGCGGGCAATAACGAGGCCGGGAGAGAAACGAATGTAGAAGAAATAATACTAGACGAGGGCGGACTATTAATGATAGTGGAGGTATTAGAAGCTGCGGCGGCGGCGGCGGCGGTAGCGCGGCGGTGCTTACGTGACAAACGGTGCCTTACAGATCTGTTTTTACGCGATATCTTTGTAAAAGTAAGGTTGATATATATGTATTGGTAGAGTAACTTACGCATCGAAACGGTTTAAATTAATTAATTCAAATGAAGAACATGTTAAATTGAAATAATTACTTATTTTAACTTTAGGTTCGCGCTTTTAAAGTGAAAAAAATGAGTTTTTCCTATATCGATAGCTATATATCTTTTTATATAAACCTTAAAATACGTAACGCCATAAATTTCCTTTACTTCATCACCTCTATAACACCTACATAAATACATTCCTGTTTTAAACAACCAAAAACTCTATTAATAACCATATCGCTGCCGATTAATTACACCAACCAAACTTTTACTATAATTACTACCGCGGCTAAAATTTACTAATTTAAACCTCTACAATTAGTACTGTAACCACACTATTATTACAAAAGCTACCAATTGGAACCTCTACAATTAGTACCGCGATTATATCATTATTATAAAATCTACCATTTTTAAATATTTAGAATGTATATCGAATTTACACTGTTACTACGAAACTACGTATACAAACTCGTTAAAAATATACAGTTGTTATTTGTCCTTGAATACGAAATATATAAAGAAAGAAGAAAAAAAATCCTATATGGATATTACTATATACCCCTACAGCTAGTTTATATATGTTAAGTGATAGTATGCTATATTGCAAGGTGGATTCCTGCAAAGTCATCTTAAAATTCAAGCCTTTAATATTTCATTATGATGAACGTGAATATTGGCGGGAAAGCCAAAAGTATTTATATATTTTATACAAATTGGGCGGAGATAAATGGCGTCCCAAGTAATAATGTTGTCTGTTGAAATAGCAGTTAATTTCAGTACATCTAACTACTGCAATACTACTGTTACTTCAACCAATCGAATCGATAACGTTGCTACGTCTAAAAACCTGCCATCACTGATCAGTGTTGGTAGGCCTGCCTATAAATTTAGGCCTTTCGTTGCAATGAAGTCGATTCGAATCACTGTGGTCGAAGTAACTGGTGCTGCATGGTTGAAATTCTTAGTTGTAAGTTCTAAGTTTGGCAGACCGCTAGCCGGTCTGCACACTGATTTGTATGGCCAAACGCTTTGGCCTGTGCCTCACTTTGAAGTGGATACCTACTGCACTGCACATGCAGTATAGTACCACAACCAGCAGTCAATACAGTCAACTTTACTGTAAGTGGAGTTGACTAACTGCACTGGAATTGACCTGCTAAAAATAGCAGCCAATATTGTTCCAACACAACCATCGAACCATGAATGGACCTTCCATAAATATGTATATCAAATTTTTTAAAAAAAAAATTGCTCGTCATCGTTGACCTCAGATACATATAGTTTAAGTTTATTACTGAAGATGGCCGGGAAAAATTTCATTCAACACATTCGTTAAAAAATGATATAAGAATACAAATTTGTATAAGTATAAAAAGAGGTATGAAACAGACACTGGTAAAAGTAGTTACGACCGCGACTGTGAAAAACATGATATTCAAGACTTTTGTAAAGATTACGTTTAGGCAAGACGTAAATCTCACGATAAGAATAATGATTGTAATCGTAATCGTCACGATAATAATCGTATTAGTAACTGTAAAGGTCGATGCCGAAATAGTAATGATTATCGCCGCGTACGGATTAATGAAGTATATAATTTGCAGTCGGATTCGAAGAATGGTAATCATTCCCTCAAAAATCATGATAAATCTAAACGTTTTTAATTGCATTTTGAAACAAATAAAGTAATATTTCTAATGAAGTTTCTTTCTCTTTTATCCAAGCCCATTTGTGTAAGTCTTAAAGCCATTCTTCAAGTTAAGCTAACTCGAAAAGGGTTTTTATCAGCCTGGTCGAACTTTTCTTCAATACGTCAATCCTTCGGTATTAAAGTTTAATTGTTAATTTAAAATGAAAGGTTTTTTAAGTTATCTTTTACATATTAATTATCTAGTTATTAAACAACTTACGACATTTGCGTAAAACGTAGTGATAATCTTCGTCACCATTATGTTCTAGGATATAATAGTTGTTGAAATTGGTGAAGTACTTTTCGGTTTAATTTTAATTAACATCTTATTCCTAAAAGCCGTAGTTATAATACTTAGCAAAGATATTTCCTAGGTTTTTAATTACCGTATTCTATACGGGGTTGATAATAACTTTAAATTAAGTACTTATTGTAGACATTTCGATGTTTGAGGTTATATGGAGCTTAATAGAGTAGCATAGAATAAACTTAGCTATTTGAAAGCGTAAAGAATTGGTGTTTTGATGTGAAGTCGTATTTGAACTTTGTAATTTAGCGTTGGACCGAACGACGTGGCTTTTTTTAGTATAACTTGGTGTTTTCGTTTAAAGTAGCGATCTTAACGATTAATTTAGAGTAAGAAAAGTGAAAAATGTAAAGTAGGGGTGAAGGTTTAGTAAAAAGGGTAAGGTCAAAGGTCGTTTATTATTATAGGTAAAGTGCGAAGGTAATTTGTTATCTGAGTCGTAAAACTTAATAGTTTTTCTTTGAGTAACAATACTTATTGTAGTATTAACTTAGTCGTTTGCCAACTTACTGAACTTTAAGACTTTTAACAGTTAATTATAACGTTTTTTTTTTTTTTAAAAAAAAGAAGGATTCGTGAAGATTTTTTAGTGTTTTCGATAACGATACTATTGTTACCATTAAACTGTTATAGAAATTGGTGTAACTTAAAAGTTTCCTCTAATTATTACCATTGAAACAGGCGTAATAGTAAGGGCTCTACGCAAAATATTTACTTTACCCTAAACGTCGTTTAAAACAAAACGTAACGGGAAAGCAGCCTTTTCTTTTATTTAGCTTATTTATGTTGAACTCAATAAACACTTATTAGTATTAGTAGGGCATTTAACGTTATAACGTTGTCGATTCGATTGGTTAAAATAACAGTAGTATTGTAGTTAAGTGGTAGATGTATTGTTTTGGGTTTGGCAAATCGCTATCCGGTTTGTATAGTAATTTGTATGGCTAATTGCTTGGCCTGTGCCCTAGTATCAAGTGTAGCCATACTACACTTGACTTGCAGTCAATTACTATAGGCCCGCACAAAACAATACACTCAACTTGCAGTTAGTATAGTCAACTTTATGTAATGATCACACTAAATACCAGTGAGTATATAGAAGGTGTCAGAGGGTTTATGTTATCAAGAAGGTAGCAGGAGGTGCTGAGTGAACAATATCGCTACCGTGCAAGTAATGATCAAAAGCCGTGAGGCTATTCAGATGTGTAGACTGAATACTTAGATTGACAACTGAAGAACTATCTAATGAAGCTACCTAACGTGGTGATGACCTTGTCCTTATATCTAGTTCCTTCAGTTGACGTGGTGGCGTGGGATATGTTGGATATGTGCGCGATCCAACATATCCAAACTGGATCATTTGGATATGTAGCATATCCAACATATCCAGTCTCCGGTTCTCGGCGTGCCGAGTGAGTCCCTAACAACCCTAACCCTGGGGGGTCTGTGGGACCAGATGCCTGCCGTCAGGCTGTGTCCAACTGATTTCCTTCATTAGTGCTGTGGGCCGCTGCTGGTGTGACCTGCAGCTGTTGGGTCATAACACTTTACTACAAGTAAAGTTGACCTACTGCACTTTAAATACTACTATTCCAATAACATTGCTTTAAATGAATATATTTCAAAGTATTGATCCGCGGTCAAAACTAATATAAGACTGTAATAATGATAGTTATCAATGAAATTTGTCCAGTTTATACACTATAACAATATATGTATAGCTTTATTCAATCTAGTTTCAAGGTTTCGGTTTCCGTTACTTAAACTTAAGTATTTCTTTAGCAAATCCTAAAATGTACACTGTGTAACATAAAAAATATATAAAAAACAACTGGTTTTTGTATATCATATAAATATTTTCTCTTTTTGATTTCTCTTGTATTTGACTCAAGGCTTAATTGAAATATTATTTTTAACGCACTTATTTGTCCTAAATTCATCTTACTTACGTCTTACTTGTGTGCTGTCAATGTAACACCTGCTGTTTCACAGCCTAAAGTTTATACAACACACTTGCTAAGTAGTTGGCTTTGCTGTATAGACAAGCGCTATGCACATTGATCTGTTTTTAAGAAAAATCTTGTTCAGAAAGGTCGAGTGTGGTGAAGTCGGCATTATCTGCTGGATAATTCCCTGAGATGTTCCCTGGTCTATTCCGCACCCATGCAGGGGCACCCTCAATGGAGCTTCAGCCGCCTCAACGTCATTGACTCCCAAACGCGGTTCACGGCCGGGCTGTACTGTAAAAGCATTGTATAGATCCTCCACCACCTGCAGTGCTTTTGCGCCACCCACCTCAACGACAGTGAGCAGCGTTCCAATGGTTACGGTGCCGTGGATATCACCAATTTTCGCCCACAGCCTCGGCAATCTGTTCCGCAAAGCATCTCGCTTGTGACCTCGTCACACGCGCCTCGTCGCACCAGCCCTTGCTGCACATCAATGCTGCTTCTTTTCATCCTCACTCATCCACATGTCGAAGAAGCGTGAACGCTCGCCCTCTGACGAGGACATGCTCAAGCACCCTTCTACCAAGCGAGCAAAAGAGATCGATGCCAACCCTCCACTGGACATCCTGCTGGGCAAGATGGCCGAGCAAACAGCCAGGGCACCACCGCGGAACGTACTGCATTGGTTCAGAAGCAAAGACCTGCGAGCCGAGGACAACCGAGCACTGGAAGCTGCCTCCAAGAAGGCCAAGGAAGGGTCGGGCTTCCTGTTGGCTTGCTTCCTGTGGGCGCCCAAGGATATCGAGTGGCACAGCACCAGTCCCGCGAGGACGGACTTCATGCTTGAAAGCTTGCGGCTTCTTCAGAAGCAGCTGCATAAGTTGAACATTCCGCTAGTGGTCCTGACGGCGGAGAAAAGAGGAGAGAAAGCGGCGCAGGTGTTCGACTTGATCCAAAAATAAGACATCACACATGTATACGCCAATCTCGAATACGAGGTCGATGAGCTGAGACGGGATATCGACTTTTTCAAGAAGCTGGACGACAGCAACTCGGATGTCTCGTTCCATCTCGTGCACGACCAGACCATTATGGAACCAAAAGCCCTCAAAACAAGGGTGGGCGGTCCCATGAAAGTCTTCACGCCTTACCACAAAGCTTGGCTGGCCAAGGTGGAAGAGCAGCCAGACCTCCTCGATCTGGCCGACAGTCCAGCCGCCAATGAAAAGAAGGCCGCGACCAGTTTCCAACGTCTTTTCCACTCCAAGATCCCCCCCCTTGCCACAGTCCAAGCAGTTCGACCCGGTAGAGGACAAGGCTCGAATCCGCCAGCTGTGGCCCGCAGGCCACAAGGCAGGAATGGAACGCCTGCATCACTTCCTCGACAACAAGGTCAAGACATACCAGCGTGACAGAAGCTTCCCGGCCGACAATAACTCAAGCCGGCTGTCCCCCTATTTTGCCGCCGGCGTTATATCCGTTCGCCAGGTAGTGAAGGCCGCTCTGGACGCCCACAACGGCGACGGCTTCGGCTCGGGGGACGACGGAATCAACAGCTGGGTGCGCGAGATCGTCTTCCGGGAGTTCTACCGGCACATGCTGGTCATCACCCCCCACGACTCCATGAACCTGCCCCACAACCTCAAGTTCAACTCCGTGGAGTGGGAGGACGACGAGGAGGGCTGGGCGAAGTGGTGCGAGGGCAGGACCGGCATGCCATTCATCGACGCCGGGATGCGGCAGTTGCGAGAAGAGGCCTACATGCAAAACCGCCTTCGGATGAACACCAGCAGCTACCTGCGGACGAACCTGCTCATCGACTATCGGAGGGGCGAGCGGTACTTCGCGGAGACCCTGGTGGACTGGGACTTGAGCAACAACACGCAGGGATGGGAGCCCAGTTTCACGATCTTCAACCCGGTCGCACAGGCTGAGAAGTGTGATCCCGAGGGCCAGTACATCCAAAAGTGGGTTCCGGAGTTGAGTAGAGTCCAGGGCAAGGCCATTTTCGACCCATACAACAGGATGAAGACGGAGGACTTCGGGAAGCTGGGGTATCCGGCGCCCCATGTGGACCTCCGTCAGAGCAAGCAACGGTTTATGGAGAGGTATAAGCACGGCATGGCCGATGCAGACTCATAAAAGGCTCATAAACTGGTGCCAGACATAAGCAAGATCTTAGGGCAGGGACGGATGTACTCAGAATCACATCATACCACAACGTTGCAGAGTGATCAAGTTGCACCAAAAGCGGATGGGCCGTGAGTCGGAATGGCTCAACCCCATACCAAGCTGAGCCACGCCAGGAGGTGTTACAGACGAGCATTTTGCTTTTGTCTCCATGTCGTGTAACTTACGCCGCTTATGTGCATCCACTGATACGACCTGCAAATAGGGTCACTGATGGATTAGCGATGTAACTGCATAACTAGCAGGCGCGAAATATTGAGCAACGTGCATTACACCTATTCATGATAGCCTACGTACACTAAAGCTTAGTTTTAAATAGAATATTCTACAATATATACTAGTTAGCGTTAACTTAATGGTATTAATGCAAAAACCGACGTCAATATCTTCGTATAATACTTTTATTGAATTTTCAAAAATATTACTTTTGTTTAAACTGTAGTAATAAAAAACATTCAGGTATATGATTTTACAATATTTCAAAAACGAAAAGGAAATATGTTGTTGGTTTTGCTGGTGGTGGTGTGATTTGCAGTGTATTGAAAGATGAAGAAGGTAAGTCTAGGTCTGAAGCTGCAGAGTTTGCAGCAGGTATGTATGTACGTACAACAAGAAGGCAGGTGGGGGTTAGTACCCCACCTAGGTTTAACAAATGCCGGGGGACAAAAGAAGCATAATGTCCCCATCATGAGCAGGTGTGAGAATTCCATTATGTCTCGTGAGAATGGCTTCTTACGAGAAGGGGTACTTGCGAGAAGCAACTTTCGTAAGAAAGTCACAGGCACTCGTAAAAATGCCACAGGCATTCTCGAGAATCATCCTAAATTCTTTTCAAACTCTTTAATAAATTCCCCACAATGTTCCAAATTCTTAAAATTCACCCTTTGATGATGTTTGAATGTGAATCCCTTTTATCGCACGAAGTACTAAACTTATTAACCTATTCGACGACGGCGATTAAATCTTTTAGCTAATATTTTTTCCACTTTCTATTTATCTTTGTTAGCCTCGAATTTAATGGGCATTAAAACCAAAATAACTCACTTGAAAATTACCATGCCTATTATATATTAGTTGCAAAATACTAATAATAGGATTGAAACTTAAATTCAAAGGAATATAGAAACCAAAAACGAATTTTTTAAATTTATCTATAATAGTAAACGGACTTAAGCGAAAAGGATCGAGTTTTTTTCAATGATATAAAAGCTTATATATTCGACTAATTTTAAACCAAATTAGGTTATTAACCAAAAAATTATATTATTTGTAATTCTCATCGTATTGTTTTCTAGCTGCAAAAGCTATAATATAAGTTACGAATAAAGTATTTTGTTTTGAATATTCCTATAAAAAACGTATATTACAGGGTTAACAAAATATTAATGAAAGATGGGAATTTCCAAGTAATCATAACTTCAAGCTGAAAATAAATTCGTAAAAAATTACTTTTATAATTTGAAAATATGCGTTATTAAGGTTTTATTATAAAGGTGGGATATATTCGATTTATTACTATTTGAAATACTTTACCATAGAATAACCTAATGCTAATTTCATGACCTGATTTTTCATTCCAAATTCACTGTCGACTTCAGAATTATAAGCTATTATTACTATCAATTTTATTGTGAAATCTATGCACAATCTTTGCCAAAACACAAAGAAGTACCTCAAATTTGGTTTAAAATCATTTCTGTATAATAAGACAAATTTAAAAGTAATAAGTGCGTTAATAAAAAAGCAGCACATTTAACAAACATAGAGGTTATGTAGGTTAAAAGAAAAAAAGTTCGTTCAAGAATTTTACATATTGCTGGTAGAATTGTGTTTGGAATGTTTTTACTAATAAATATCACGATATATTTGAAAAAAAAAAAAAAAAAACGTGGAAAATTCACGATAAAATACTTACAAAGTCTATATATCGAGTCCCTGGATACGTATATCCATTATTAATTTCTATCAATATTTTAGTAATGATAATAAATTTACTAACATCGTAAATGATATTTATAATGAGTTTTGACTAATTTACGTTTTTTTTTTTTTAAAAAAAAAAAACATTTAAAATAGCTATTATACCTTTTAAAGTAAGTAATAACGTCTATTATTCAGGTTGTTAAGGAATTCCTATATCACGGTATTTGGCAATATCAAACATTAACGGCTAATTACGTTTCGATTAAACGAAAAACGATCGACAAAACGAAAAAAGTACTCTGGTTTTAAAATCAAAATGAAAATCCTGGCTGCTATTCTTTTTAAACTTGTTTAATATGATTTGACATATTATTTCTACTTGATGGCTGGCCTATGAACATAATCTCAATTTATCCAGCATTCAAGCTTTTTCTATATATATGGAAATATTCGGATTATCCGCGAGAGCTATATAATTATCGAAAATTCTATCGAAAACCAGACGTTTCTTTTGCATAACTTGATTGATTGGTAAAAAAGGTTTTAACATAATATTGAAACCAAGATGAAAGCTGCGTAAAAGATGAATAACAATGAAATTATATATATATATATATATATATATATATATATATATATAAGTGAATGAATATATTAATTAAACCTTTATCAAAGGGATTTATTACTAGGATATGAAATAAAGAGTGATTTACTATATCTTCAGGAGATTCATGATCCGTTAAAATGATAATTCAATACAACTGACTAATGAATATAACACGTACGCGTTGACAAACCTACACATAGTAAATGACTTTATATTAAAAAGGTTGGTAATATAACCCTACTATTCTTAGGCTTTACCTAATAGTTCTTTAGATGTTGCAATGTTGTTGATTCGAATTGTAGTCGAAGTAACAGCATAATTGCATTGGTTAAGTGGTGGATGTATTTTTTTATATTTGGAAGACTGGTAGCAGTTTTGCGGAGTAATTTGTATAGCCAATTTCTTAGCTCATACCCTAGTGTGAAGTGCAGCGTACGGAACTCGACTTATACCCAATGCGGTAAGTTCACAAACAATACACTCAATTTTCAGTACAGTAAACTTTACTATAAGTAAAGTTTACCTACTGCACTGTATGTAGTACTATTTCAATACTTACCTTAAAGATTCAATAATTGAAGAATATTCTTTATTTAATGACATGAGCTGGAATATATTAACTAAGATTTCGAATATAGCTTTTTTAAAAGTGAAACTCATTACGTTGAATCCACGTTTTAAATTCTGATCAATTTTCAAAAATTAAAACTTTGTGAAATTAAGAGAATATAATATTAAACGCTGGTAACTTTTTTAAATTAGGAGAATATAAGCGTAAATGCCGGCATATTCATTTTACAAATTCATTAAATCAACGTTATTGTTCATTTGGAAGCTCAACTATAGTAAATTTTGTATTATTCTGGAGTTTTCCCTCAATTCCGGTATCTAATTTCGCTGTTTTCACTTTATAAAAGTAGGTTAACCTTAAGTTTTGATGATATGTTCAGGAATTCGGCAAAATGTGTAATTATTGGTCTTAGGACACTTACCAAGCCCAAATACGTTTCTAGAGCCTTGAAATTTATTTTCAAAGACAGTATATAATAGCCTTAAATACGTTTTTTTTTTTGGTTAATACTAAGCCGAAAATATCAACGTAGAATCCAATGAACATAACTAATGAAAAGTAAATATATAACCTTTTTAGTGAAAGTAACAACGCTTGTAGCAAAGTCAAATTGAATATTTCCTTTAAATAAGTAAAAATAAATGTCGCACATATCCTCAAAAAGAATAATACAGTTATTTATCGCTTTATAAAAATAATGAAATGACTTCAATATATAATATACGTATTGAAAGCCTCAAACAGAGAGTTTATAAATTCTATAAAACAACTTTAAAAGGTTATAATTGATTGTAGATTACTACCGTAAATAGATCCTTGAATTAAGGGTAAAAATGATCAAATTTTTAATAACATTTATTAATATAATCTAACAATTTTAAGTAATAAATACATAATATGGGTTCATAGTAGTGAAAGCAAACTATTGAAAAGACTTCATTTATTGAATTATTTAGAATCAAATATAATGCGTCTTTTTATAGGCTATGAATCATATGCCAAAATATATAAATAGATAATGCGAATAATGAAATATCGTATGAATATTTTATACGATGTTAATCGTAATGATTATGAAACCATTCATTTGGAAATCATTTTTCTCGCTTTAACAGAGGATAAGAATAATGATCAAAATTGGTATATTGCTAATCTCAAACTAATATTACTTTTATTATTAATTATTTGTAATTTTTGCTAAATTAATATACTTCTATGTATCAGAGTATCATTCATAAAGTTCCTAATTTGTAATATTTATATTTCATCAATTACGTTTATGGTAGTGCTTCATACCGTTTATATCATCAACATATAATTTGCAGTTTTAATACAGAATAAGTTGGATAATATCCTAGTAATTTTTTTTTCAACTTTAATAATATTTGAATAGTTTTTCTAAGTCTATAAAAGATTCCTTAATTTGTCAAATCCAGGAAAAAAAAACTGTTATTGGTATCATAGGAAATCTTTATTCAAACTTAACTACTACCATTTATAAAAGCTCATTATCTTATAATATACTAAAGAATACAAAAATACTTGATACATTCCTAAATTTATTGATTATACTACCATTCACGAAGTCATTACGACTCAATTAACGTAAGTTAAAGCTTATAATTAACGGTTCCAATTTACTTTAAAATAAGCAAAATTTTCGTATTTTGCCATGGTTCCACATCGGTCGTATTAAAATAATATTTACTATTTCTTTGGTTAAATTATAAAATGATATCATATAAATCATATTAACGTTGAAAATAACATTGAAAACAACTAGATATTAAGAGGTAAATATAAATAAGCAGTATTTAAGTAGGTCAACGTAATTTACTAACACCTGAATCATTTTTTTTGGTTATACTATGAAAGGAACTCAAACTCTTACTTTTCAAATCAACAGATTAACAGCTTCTTTTTAAATAGTAAATAGGATATATGTTGGTAGGTATTTAGATGTTGCAACGTTGTCGATTCTATTGATCGAAGTAACAGTAGTATTGTAGTAGTCAGATGGTAGATGTACCGTTTTAGGTTTACAAAACCGCTAGACAGTATGTATAGTAATTTGTAGGATCAATTGCTTAGTTCGTTCCTGAATATAAAGTGGGCGTATACTGTACATATTTTTCATCTAGGACAGTAGGTTCGCACAAAATAATTCACTATACTTGCAGTTAGTATAGTTTACTTTACTGTAGGTAAAGTTGAACTTATTTATTACGAATACTTCTATTCTAATACTGGCGGCTTTTTAGTTTGTACGCGTACGCTAGTGTAGTTGACAAATCTTTTCCAGTAAACGCTAAACTACCTCCTTGGTAACGAGCTAAACCTTGGTTAATTTAAATCAACCTCCGTATATAAATGTGCACATTTACATGAAAATTGACACTAAATGCTATCAGGTGCTTTATGGCTCCAAGGTCCAACTTCATCGACTCCTATAACAAGTTCTTTAGTCACAAACCTATAAAATCTTCTACTTTAGCCGTGCCAATTCAACCATTGAACATCATCGATCCCTTGGTAATATTTTAATTTTACAATACATTTTTGATGTCGTTTAAGCTTACCATGTCTTTTATTAACGTAACTCTTGATATATGTAATTAGCATATTACTATTTACAAACCGTTATAAGGGGTTTCTTTGGTAATACCTTCGTTAAAGAATTGGTAGGATTATTTTTGTCGTTAATCTATCGAAACTCTTTAATCTCTTTCTTTTTATAAGCTTCACATTGTATCATTACATCGATTATCAGGAGTTATTAGCTAGTAATTCCGAGTTTGAAAATGTATTCAAATAAGTTCCTCGAATCGGTATGGATTGCCACCGAGAATGAAGGAATTTTTAATTGTCTGGTAAAAAAGTTAAGAGTTTTTCATAATGTTATACCTATATTGAAAATTGCCATCATATTGTAAACCCTTCAAGCTAACACATTCTAAATAAATTTTTACATTTGACATAAGTTTAGTAAATTAAGCTACCAGCAATGTTGAACTAGTCTTTCCTTTTATTTTTATGAGCAAAGGTTTTTGAGAAACGGATTCGTAAATATGGGTCTATGATATTTACGAAAGATCAAGTTATAAAAAAAATCAATTTAGCTCTAAATGAGTCACATTTAAACCATATAAATTTCTTGATGAAGATTTCGCTTTTAACATGAAATCCTTTTATTAAGCTGCTTAAAGTCGTCATTATTGGATTTTTTGTTAACGCCGCGATAAAAACTCCATGAAAAGCTTTCTGCTATCATAAAGTGGTAATATAACTATCATATATTCGTTATTTTAGGTACCGTTAAACCTGAACCACTTTAGCTTTTTCGATTATCACAAAATCTAAAACTTATATCAATACCAAGTATATATATCAACAATCAGTAAAAGTTAAGTTAATTATCTTTCATTAACATTATTACCAACTAATAATTTCAGAACTTAAAGTCTCTTTTTACATATTGTTATAATATTTTAAAGTTACCCATTCCAATGAAAAAAGTATTGTTAGTCTATATACTAATCAGGCCAAAATTTCCTTTTTTACATAATTCACGAGTATAGATAGTATATTAAAAAAATTTACCCAACCATAATTTCAAAACGACTAATGAATGAACATTAAAAAGACCTATATCAAGCTAATACGTATAAAGTCTTAATATATCGTATTACCGTTTTTAAAAGATAGATAAGTAGTAATTCATATATCAATTCAAATCATACAATCCGTTACAAGTTGGATATTCATTGTAGGTAAGCTTACATTATATCTCGGTTATTAAATATAAATTCTCTTTTATTTTTCGCTAAAAAACTCATTGCCAAAACGACCACTAAAAGTTCATTGATCTTTCAAATGGTTAACTATTACGTAAAGATTTAGTTCTTTATTTTATTCATATATCTTGAAACGGTTAGGTACAACTTTGTATCCAGGCGCCCTATAATCTTACTCTTAACCTCGTAAATAATCATCGATTTGAAAATAGTGACGTTGAGTTTTTAAATGTTAAATTCAGATTTCGGCATAAATTATATAAGTTCTCGAATTAGTAATTCATCAATCTCCATCTTATCTTTTTTTTTAATAATGTTTACTGAAAGTGTTCATTATAACTGACGTTTGAAGCTTTAATATTAAGTCTTCGTTATCCCTTCTCTCCTACTTACTCAAGTAGTACTATAGATAAAACCCGGTATATATTTTTTTCTATTCAATGTTTCTCTTTTTCATGAGTCGTTTGCATTGGCGGCGTTCTATAAGCTTATCGATATCGTGTAAAGAAAGCTTACATAAGCCTAGTCGTTTAGCTTAAAGATTTTCATTATTAATAGCCTTGATATAAAAATTGATTGATATAATACAGAAATATATAAATCCGTTAGTAATTTCAACAATTACTTTAAAGTTAAGGATAATAAAGGTTTTATATAAACTCTTGTATTTTCCCGGCTCCCGCTTTTCGAATGCTTTACTATGTAATGTTAAAGTAAATACGTAGATTGTTAAAAGTCCTTTTTTAGTGTTAAAGGTATAGATAACTTAACTGTATGCCAATTCCCTCGTAATTCCTTTAAAGCTTTACCGTAAGCTATAAATAGTTTTAAATATTAGTTAATGGCGGAAATTCACTCATCAAGAGTAGGTACGCTCTCAAAACTACAAGCGTTAACACTAGACCATCCTATCCTACAATGTTATTCTAGCTCTTTACTGCTAGTTAAAGGCGTGCTTCCAAATCCATAAAACTTTTAATCTCCAATATAAGAATATTATAGGCTTGTCGAAGTAAGACATATGCCTTTTCAACTTTTCCAATACTTTAGTAAGTCACTACAGGTATTTTTTTACACTAAATTCCTATTATATGAAAGTTTTACAAAATTTCCCCACTGTAAAGTTAATATGAACATAGTAAATAACGACGTTGGGTAAAACAAAGTAAATGTTAATCCATAGTATCCTTAAGACCTTTGACGTATTCTTTTTCAAAAGATATTGAAAAAACTCGACTTTATAAAAAGGGGTTACAAAGTTAATTACATAGAAAAAAAGCTCATTTTCTAAGTGAAATTCATCGAAAAAAACATTATAGTTAAAGTTATTATCGTTTTTCAATATAAACTTCAATCTTCGCGGAAATTAAGCATATATTTAATAATATTGACAAAGCTTTTTAATGAATTTGAAGATAAAGTATCCTAAAGCTTCATATCTAATAGTTTGCAGGATATTCTAAATCTAGTTAACAATAAAATAATTCAAACGTTGATGAAATTTACGTATCTCTGGTTTTATTAAATTTAACACCATGAATTTAAAGAGTTAGATATAAAACTATAAATACCACTTCTTTAAGTCGAAGAAAAATCTCTAGGTATTTTTAACTGGATTTTTGCGTTAACTTTAACATTAATATGAAGGAATCTCTATACTTGAAACAAAAAAAAAGTAAGGTACTTAAAAATATAAATCGTTTTCGATTCTATAACAATTTAAATTGTTTTTTTCTCCAAAAAATATGTATATTCGCCTGATCCGAAGCCAAATTTTGCCTTAATATTGTACTGTGTGTACGTATGAATGTATGATGGTATTCCAGTATGTATTTCAAGGTAAAAACTAAGCTAAAGGTAGGAATCTACTAGAGCATGATAACAATAAGTACTATATTCATAAGAAGAGAAGGCGCACTGATAAGTAGGCAACCTCATAAAAAGAAACGAGACAGCTAGGTAATCTATAATGCAATGGAAGTACCCCCCTTCATAACCAACAAATACCGGTGCAAAAAAAAAAAAAAAAAAAAAACAATTATGTAGTCATCACTTTATGTCAATATTCCCATAGTTCCTCTCAAAGACCTTAGTTAATTCCGGTCAATTCAATTCTAATACCGGTCTCTATTCGTTATCATGAGCTGTAAATCCTTCTAGAAAAATATTGAACTCAATCCCCTTTGCGGCGGCATCGATCCACTCGATTGGCCAATATACATTCCATTTCTCAGTTCTTCACATTAAATCCGTTTTCTTCTTATTTTACCAGCTTAAGTGGTGGTATAATTATGTTTAATGAGTCGTTTGTTAAGTTCTAACAAGGTAGTACATAAGTAATACTAATAGTTGGATAAACTTGTGAATTTGGTGGGAAATTTGAGGTAAAAGCCAAATTTTTCATTTTTTAAAAAAATTCTATTTAGACCTATACGTGGTAGTAACAATTTTTTTTAAAAGGGGTTAATAGGTTTTTCATAGCTTTAGCTATACTTTGTTGCTTATAGTAAATTTATACCAACGATGATTTTAATCGTATCACTTTTTTACTCTAGTATCTATAATATTCATTGTTGATTAAACGTTTTGTCGCAAATGTTGCCGTATAAAACGAATTTTTACTTATTAACTGGGTATAATTATTGCAATAATATCTACTGGTACCGTAAGTTTCAATCTGAATAAATACTCGTGAGGATTAGCTTTTGAGTTATGTAGGTAAATATTGTTAAGTTTTTATTATAAGGCCAACATAATATTAATCGAATGTTATTGAAGGTATTTATTGATGAAGTGGCGTAAAGCTAATTTGACTAATTAATTCGTTTTTTTTTTTGTTTACTCGTTCGGTTGAGGATAATAGACTGTTGTTATTATTCGACGTATTTTAAACCTTGTTAAAAAAATTTGCCAAAAGGTTGACACAAACTTTAAATGTTTATTTAAGATAATTTATCGTGGATAAGGCTAGTCGTACAATAAAAATTGTCGTTCCAAAACAACTGCATTACCTTTTACTATGTATGTTGTATAGTTAGGAATAAGGAATGTTTTATTGAAAGTATTATATATAATAAGTATTACAGTATCGAAATTTTCCCCACCAGGTAGCCTCTAAAATATGTCTTTAAAGGAAACTGTTGGAAATACGACTATAAAATACATAAAGATTGTATATATTAATTCCTTAGGTATTGAAATAGGTTTAAGGCGATTAAATAGTTTTAAGTTATCATTGCGTAGTTTTCTGTAATACATGATATTTCTTACGTATGTTTACATAAGCTTGAATTTCTAACAAAAATATATTTCGTCTGAGACTGCTATCGTTTTTTTGGATCAAAAATCGTGTTGTTTATCGTATGCTTTGGCGTGAAGTTTTTGTACAAGTGTTATCAAAACTAAGTCTTTCCTAAACACTTATATTACAATTTTACAGCAAGCGATTAATTAATCGGAATAGTTATTAAATATTGAAAACATTGAAAAGTATATCCTTATTGTTTTTGTTGTTTGCAAGGTTTGACATAATTTTACGTTAAACGGCATTTTTATAACAACCGGTTTAAAAACGAAGTCTTATATCGTCGGGTATTTAGGCCTTAAGGAGGTGTATTATCTGATAATATATTGTTTGATAATCTACCATCGGCAAGCTATTCAAAATCTGATTTAGTACCAGTATATTGGTTTTGTAGGGTTTTCGTTCCTCGTTAAAATTCAAGCCACTAGGAATATTTAATACCAAGTTCAGGCGTCCCAGCAAATTAATTATATTTAAATAGTATAAATTAAGGTAAATTAACGCGTTAATTAGTCGTTGATTTGCCTTTTTCATTCATTTTCTATTTAGCGAACTTTGGTTTATAATTCTTCGAGTAGCTTAGTAATTCGTAAACAACAATGGTTAGAAAAAGATTGATGACCAAATTTATACGTAGACGTTTACGTGTCTTTATGAAATACGTAACCTTATATTTTAAAAGATAATAGTTAAGTTGAGCTCGAGTTAGGCGACTACTTCAAAATATGATTGGTTGAGTAATAGTTGTTGAATATATTGCCTCTGTTATTAATAATAGCTTTTTTAATATGAAAAAGTATAATCCTGAATCTGGGTTTAAGACTTCCGTTAATTTAAAAAATAGTTAATTTTTTGGATTTAGGTGATGTAACTCAAGTTCTTTATATAAATATGCTGTTATATTCTTGGAAGATTTTATTATTGAGGCATAAAATAAATGAGTGTAAATATGTATAATGTATTTTTTTTCGGTTGCCAACTTTAAGTTATCCTTGTTTTTTTCCTTCTATTTTCAAATCTTTTTAAGTTCCTAAAATGGATATGATAATAAGGCGTAATAGGCTATTATTAGTCTTAAAAACCTTGTTTCTCCTAGGAATCTCTCGAGAGCTTTCAAGTTACTAGGAAAGGAAAGATTCTGAAAACCATAAGTTTTTTTTTAGTAGTAGAAAGTCTGAAGGCTTTTACGTAAAATCCTATAAGTTCTACTAATAGGAAGTTAATATAAGATTTGTTCAGTGATGAAACAACGACTTTTCTGATAAAAAGCTTGAACATTTCACTTAAATAAATACGTTTTTTTTTTTTTTAGAATGTATTAAGAAAAATTATCATGGATAAATGTACAACAAAAAGGTCGAAATTCTTTAAATGTTCAATTTATAAAACGTTGGGCGTGGGATAGTAAATTGTGAAAACTCATAGGAGTGATTTTTCTATATTCGAGTCCGCTATTGCTGACGAAGGTAAATCGGTTACAGAAATATGGATATACGAAAAGTTTTAAGAAAAACTTGGTAGCGTTGATAATATTAATTCATTTTTTAACCGTGAATAAATTCAATAATATTCTTTTTTGAGGGCCATTGATATAAGTCTTTAAGTGGCCTTTTTATTGAATGGTTGCAAGTCTATTACATTCGATCTTTATCCACTCTTTATACATTTTTTCGCATCATAAATACTGTCAATGTAAATGGCAAGCGTTTTTTTTGAAAATTCCATACATTACTATTTAAAAAAAATATTGAAGTATCGATCGTGTATTTTTTCATTTTGTTTAAATAATAAACAAGGATAACGGTTAATCTTGGTATATTTTTAGCTGTTAATTAATGAAACTTTTATTATTTGACTTATAGGAATTTTAATTTGACTTAAATCTTTTTAAATGACTGGGTATTGTTTGTAAATTCTTCACAATTAAATAGACTTCCTCGTATTGGTCGCGTTAATGTGAGTACCGTATATGGTTTTTACCATAGGCATATTCTAAAGTGTTTTTATACTTAACGAGGCATTTTTGTAACGTAGCTTGTTGCGGGGTTTATCGAAACCCGCTTTTTTATTAGTGAGGTTCACTACCTTATAGATTTCAGATTTTTAAATTAAATATGCCACTACGTTGAAAAGAGAACTGGCTAAGTGAGGCTTAATAAAATTTATAGTGAAAGAAGGCTTTCTTGCTGATGCGATGACCGTACGAAAAGTTGGAAAATACAACTTAAATTTAATACTAATTACCGGAATTATTGTAAATTCATATAAAACTTTAGTAAATGTAAAATAATCTCTATAATTGTCAATAACTATTTTGGTAGGTTATGTTACTACTGATAACACTTCAATAACTTTTGTAACACATATAAGGGCCCCGTATAACTTCCGTTTAATTTACCTAAAAGTAAGATTTTTTTCGTATTCCGTAATGGTTTCCAAACGCGTATGTTTTCTGGGAGGTATTACCTCTGCGGTAGGATTGTAAATTTATATAATACAGGTAGAAGTAGCATCAATTGGAATATGATGAATATATGGATCGTAGGCTGTAAATATACAGGATTTGCCTTTAGAAAGAGTAGTGTATTTAATTGTAACGTGTATCGTTTGTCTATGTTGGATAACGACTTTAAGATTAAGATTAACTTTGCAAATAATAGGTTATATAGTTACTTGATATGTGAATAAAGCAATCTCTAAGTGGCTGTTTTTAAAATAAACTATATTTTTCGATAATAATACATCCCTGTCACGAGGATTTTCTTAGTAGTTTTTTAATAAAGCTCTAGCATTTAAATATCGATAATCTAGGCTTTAGTTGTCTTTTGTAATAAGGCAGGAGTGTCGTCGGATTTATACCTAGAAGTACAAAATGTTTAACACGTTTTAGTGGTAAGGCGAATAGGAGGACCTATTGCATCGCTAGTTGTTTCGCGTTTAATTACCAATTTATTTATTTTGATATCATGAGGAAAGTTTGAGTTTAACAAGAATTCAGATACGAGGTCTTGGCGAACACTTATGTAGAAACAAAGCGTATGATTTTAACTTATAGGACATATTCGCACGGAAATTTATAAGTAGCTATAGCTATCTATAACGAATGTCACCTCCTTATAGACAGGTTTTTCTATCATAATATTAAGGTTATTCGTATTATTTACGATATAATTTAGGCTATTTACGGGTTGTATAGTGTATAATTATCGTATACGTTTCCTTATATCGTTAAAAAAATCTTATTTCTCTAGATATAAGCTTTTAAATACTTAAATAAAGTATTACACGAGTTGAAATTCTCGTTACAACATATATAAATACATCGACTAGAAGGCGTAAGGGTAGGCTTCATTACATTACCCACCTTATTACCCGAGTAGTACGAACTTATTTATAAGGGCGCTCGTAGGTAATTAAAATAGTCCTAATTTGAATGGTTAGCATTGCTTTTTTTAATAGTATATTGTTGACCTTGTGATTGTGATCCCGATCGCGATATCGATTGTTACGAAGACGGTTTTAATCGCATTCTCGCTTATTAAAACTACATTTTCCCTTATTTTAACCACAGTCTTGGTAGATATACTTGCGAGGGTGACAGTTATAACGTTTGTGATTGTATTTCTACAAAGGGTGTTTTTCGTATCTTTTGGTATTATTTTGGTATTCATATTTTTGAGGTTGATACTTATACTTACAAAAATACCACGAATTGTACCTTTGGCGTTCATTTCTCAAGGAAGGTTAGTGGTTGGGTTACCACTGTATTGTTATTATTAGTAATATAGGTTTTAATTTTTCAACCTTATCCAAATATCTTTTCATATTTTGTTTACGATATGGAGGCGGTAGATATTATTCTATGCCCAAGTCTAGTATGGATTGGATATAGATCATAATGCTATACTAATTTTTTGTATAGCAATTTTATATACCTACTGCTTTTACCAATTGTATTTTTGTCTAAATATATTTACGTAACCTTATACTTATTATTTATTTAATCAGGTAAAGCGAAATTGGGCTCTTTAGACTTTGTAGTAACTAATACAAGGTTTATATTGAAGCGGTTGATGAAAATAGCTATACTAAATACGAAATCGCGACAAGATATTTTTCGGCGTTCGAAAAAAGTACCCTTGATATTTCACTGGTATACAAACGATCCTTATAGTAAAGTAAAAATTTTTTTTACGACTCAAATATTTAATATTGAACAGATGTTTATGAGGGTATTTAAACGTTGTTACAAGTTTCATATTTCGGTATATCTTTTCCTATTGTATTAATGCCTATATCTTAAGGATTAGGATACTCGTGATTAAATACCCTAATTTCTTTACGTCTTAGGCGGCGATTGTTTCCGGTTGAGTATTGCGTAGCTATCGTGTTTGAGGTTCTGGAAGAATCGTGATGGTATCGAAAGGGCTTGCGGCGGTGAGAGGATTTGCGGTGGTTGCGAAAAGGCTCGCGGTAGCGGCAAAAGGGTTCGCGGCGATCGCGAAAAGGCTCGCGGCGGCGGCGGTCGCGGGAGGGCTTACGCTTCTTCCCTTTATAATAAGAAATATGACAAAAGGTGTAGAGCTTGCGACAATAATAAGCGAATGGCGAATCGAGGTAGGTAAAGAATAAGTTAAAGGGGTATACTAATGTAAAGTCGTAGGTGAAAATGTTATGAGTAAAGGTAAAGGTATACGTATAGGCGAAAGTAGGATTTTTTGGTAAAAATAAAGGGAAAGTAATGATTAACTTTAGCGTAATAGGTGTAGGTTTTTTTAAATCTCTTATATACGAGTTTCCTTATGCGTACAGCGAAAGGTTTGAGGATTATTTGGTATAATGCCCAATGTTTGAAATTTTCTCTGACTTATATGTCAAGATTAATGATTTTTAAAACAAGGGTCGATGATATAAGGTAAAGCTAGAGGAAAATAGGGAAGGTTAGTAGTAGGGTTATGTGGTTATGGATTCGTGTTAGTATTTTTCTAATTGCTTTATAGTAATTAATCGGTTTTGTGCTAAGTAAAATCTTAACTTACAACTATTGTTTGTTATCTTGTATGTACTTACGAACGTATGGTGGTATTTGGTCTGTATTTAAAGGTAAAGACTAAGTTAAACGTAATAATCTACTAGAGAATGATAACAATAAGTATTGTACTTATGAGAAGAGAAGGTGCACTCATGAGTAGGCAGTCTTATGAGAAGGCGCGAGACAACTATATAATGGATAATACAATGCAAGTACCCCCCTCCGTGATAAACACTTACTAATATTGTAACGATTAACTTCTGTAGCTGTAATACTTGTTCTCTGCAATACTACTTATTATAAATAATCTTTTATTAAGTACCCTACTACCGTTATATCTAATATAATACCTTAAAACATGTAATCTGCGTAAGGATTAAGAATATTAGAAGTGTTTCAATTGTTAAGGGTTCAATTAACGTAAAGGTAAAGGTTTTTACTACCTTAATAATATAGGAAGGCGTAGTTGACAAATTACTAAACCGCGTTAAGAGAATATCGTTGTACTACTTAATATACTTAGGGGTATTATTGTCGTCAATTAGATCGTTATCTTTGAAGTGTACAATTTAATTTAATCATTTCATTTCAAAGTTATAAGGTGTTGAATATAGTTTATTACCTTTTTATAATTTTGCTAGACGGGGGATACCGATTTAACTAATAATCAGACTTTCTCTAAATTTAATATCTATTCCCATTACTATGATGATAATACTTTCAGTTAGTGAATCCTCTAAAATTTCAGCCTTATTGGTATTAACGTCACTGCTACTTCCAGTTTATAGTCGATAAACTAAATCTTAAGCGTTGAGGACGCCCGTAACCGTATTTACAGTTAACGTAATTAATTACCATAAGATTTTTTCCATTTACTTTAGCGAAGTTGCTGGCGTAAGGGTATATACTAAGCGATTTGAGTATAAGTGTTATTAAAATTCCAATCAAGAAACGTAATTAGCTAAAGAAGCCATTATAGGAGATATTTAGGCATTATAGGGTGTATTCGAACTTGTTAACACCCATAACTACTGCCAGCACCTATGTGCAAATTGTAACTTTTTTCATGTAGATTTTCCCTATTTTTTGGTAGTATAATATTAGCTTGTAAAGTATCTGATTTAACACATCTATCGGTATTTCACCCTTATTCTTTCTCGCCGTTATTCTAATCTACCGTATAATAGTCCAGTTTGAATCGTATGAAACAAGGTAAACATCGTATTCAAAGTAGTTTTTAATATCATCTTAAACTTGGGGAAAGGTGTTTATTCAAATTAAAAAGTTAGGTAATAGTTTTTGGCGTACCTTATCAAGATTTTAGGGAACAGTAAATGAATACCCGAGGAAAGAACTTTTATTTTATTGAAAATGTTCAAAAAGAGCATTATCTTCGTGTCGAAAAGGTTGTATGACTTCCCGTCATACTTTTTTACATTGTTTTAGATTTTGGTAAAGTCCGTAAGGAGTTTGTAATTGATGTTACCTATTTTAACAGGCCTTAAGGGTTGATTGCGATAATTATCCTAGTCTTTTTTAGTGTTTTCTGACAGATTAAACTTTGAAGCCACTAATATGCTATAAAAGGTAATTACTAGTCGTCTGGTCCGAGAGGTAAAGTCCTGTGTTAAAACCTATAGTGAGCTTAAGCGTGTAAGAAAACCTTCCGAAGGAAGGTTTTTAAAACACCTAAGAATCAAAATTCTAGTGACTGATAGAGATTTATGAGTTTTGAGGGACTTAACGGTTTCTTTTATAAATTGTTTTAAAGCGCCAACATTAATATGTTGAACCGCATTGGCAACCATTGATTTACATGCACTGTCGCTGCTAAATGCATACTTCGCACTATGATTTGAAGGCGTTGAATTTCCGAATAGGTAGATAGTTTTTTGAATCGAAAATATATAAATAAACTTAACTTAGATAATAGTATAGAGTTAGTTTCTCAAATTATCTATAAGGGCGTGAAATTTATTGATCGCTCTTTTCCATAAGGTGTAAATCTTATAGATTTTCCTTATAAAAAAAAATGTAAAGGGTTTTTGATTGCTTGTTAAAGATTTTCTTTCAATCTTAACTTGACGCACTTTAAATCTTTTTCTATATTTTAATTGTCTAGTTGTTAAAGAACTTATAGTACTTATAAATGATACGTTTTCTGCATTCAAAGTCTTTTTCTTTATCGTGGTCGATGATGTATAAGTTAATAAAGTCGAGCAGGTACCTTTTCGTTAAGTCTTTGTCGATTTATAGGCTTAAGGCTTTTTATCAAAACACTTGGTCAACTGGGAACCGATGGCTTTCATTTCCTATATTTGCTTAAGACTCAATGCTATGTTAAGGTTTCCATCTGCGTAGAACTTGGTGTTCGTATAGATTGTGTAGCGCGAAAGACTTTGCGATCTTTAGTTTAGGAACTTATTGTTTTAGTGTAGAGTCGTGTGGAAACTTGGCAACTTAGCGTTAAATCGCGCGACATAGCTTTTTGTAACGCGACTGTGAGTTTTCTGATGTTTTCAATGTGGATATCAATGTAAACGATTAAATTAGCTTAAGGGGAAAAAAAAAGGTAAGAGCAAAGTTTCGTTGTAAAAATTAAGGTTGGAGGTCGTTTATTATTATTAATAGATGGTGAATATCTAAAGTCTTAGGTTGTGGGACTTAAGAGATTTTGTAATAATAGCATCCACAGTAATAATAACTTAGTTGTTTGCCAACTTGTTAATTTGAGACTTTTGACAGTTAATTTTCGTGTTTTTAAAAATGATCTGCAAAGATTTCTTAGTGGTTTTCATAGCGATATCGTCGTTTACATTTAACTTTCCATTGTTAACTAGCGCAACCTAAAAATATTATCTGTTTTTTTGCCGTTATAAACTGTCGTAGTACTAATAAAGGCTTTTCGCAAAAAAAATTCCTTTAACTTAACCGCCGTTATTAACATATAGAGTCATTAGAAAGTGGCTTTTTCTTTTACTTAGATTATCTATACTTAAATTCATTAGCTCTGATAAGTGTTGATAGGGATTTAAACGTTGCAAAGTTTTCAATTTAATTGGTGGAAGTAACAGTAATATTTCAGTGTTCAGATAATAGATGTATTATTCTAGGTTTAGCAGACTGTTAGCCGGTCTGTATAGTAATTTGTAGGACCAATTGCATGTCCCGTGCCCTAGTTTGAAGTGGGCACATACTATACTTGCTTTGCAGCCAATGCAATAGGCGAGCACAAAACAATATAATATACTTTCAGTCAGTAGAGTTAACTGGAATATAAGTAAAGTTGACCTACTGTACTTTCAATACTACTATTACAAAAATATTGAATTTGATATCGCTAAATAAGATAACATCTCGTGATGTGAAAATATGAGCCTTATAAGGTTTCAACTACCTATTAATAAAAAGGACTTTCAAATTGAACTTATTTATAACCTAGGCTTCTGCTCTATTGTTTAATAGCCTAAGTATACCCTTAATCTTATAATTAAGAGCTTAAAAGTTTTATTCAACCTTCGTTTTCAGTGAAATCAGGGTTTCTATAACGCCTGTCATTGTTTCGCTTCCTTATGATAACACATAAAACATGATAAAGTCGGAAAATTATTTGTCGAAAAAGAGTAACTTCACGAGATATTTTTCTTACGTTCGTATCAGCATATACCACAACGTTCTTACTCTTATTTATAATTTATGTCCAGTTGAATACCGAAATGATCATATATTCATACCTTGTTATTATCAAAGTAGCCTCGTTATCAATAATACAAACAATAATAACTTAAAACTTTTTGAAATTATTTATACGTAAGTTTAAGGTAAATTCTTTGACTTAACGTAATTACTTACATATATTACAAGTAATATTGGTACTGTAAGCCAAACAACTCTTTGGGTAAATAAATAATTTATTAGGCGAGTTAACAAACTTGAGATAACCGCTGTAAGTTCTCTTACTTTGTCTAGATATATCAATAGCATTACCTACAGTACCTCTTTCCGATTTCATGAAAGAAAAACATAAAAAAGCTCCTAAAGATTACGAGGTCTAATCATTATTTGCATATAAATCGATATTATAAACGCGATGATCATGGTTACGGTTACAGTTAAGGTTATGGTAATGTTTACGACTTTCTTAACGGCGTTTACGACTGCCTCAGCAACGTTCATGACTGCGTCGGCAACGTTTACGATTGCTTCGTCGACGTTTACGACTGCTTCGGTGAAGTTTACAGTCACCTTAACTTTTTTAATCTTGATTTTGCGGCCGTTTATCTCATTTTCGCTAAAGAAAACGATTTTCAAGGTATTGGTAATTTTATTTACAGTTTCAGTAACAGTAGTATCAACAACTGTATCTTTGATCTCCAGTTTTGTGAAGATTATCCAAATAATGTATTTCCTTATACCTGTAACGTGTATTTTCGTGGTAACAGTAAAAAATGTAACGTTTTTTAACATTGTCTTTTAAGATAAGCCGATAATAAGAAAACATACGTTCTATTACCGTACAAAACATGGTTTTATTTTCCTTGATATGACCTATATACCTACGTATTTATTTCACTTTCCTAGTCAAAAAAGAGGCTAATGATACTTAATATATATATTGAATAAATATAAGATATGAATTATAACTTCAAATTCATTCTTATTATACTCATACAAAATGCCAATCACTTGTATACATTGTATATTCATTTTAACATGGTTTTTAATCAACATTGAATGTCTAATAGATTGTTCAAACGAAAGATATATTTCCTAAAATCAATTGAAATTAGTATAAAGTTAATAGCGACATGAAATATAGAAGTATTTATAATTTTACCGAGGGTTTAACAATATCGCTTACGATGGTTCAATGGATGTAAGCATTATTCATGTTCATCAATAACCCATCTTGAAAGTAAATATAAAATCATTTTAACCAATAAACTCTCAGCTTCAAAGTTAACGTCAGAAAATCGATCAAACTATTATTAAATAAAACAGAACGTCTATAAATATAACGTTATTATATATATTTGCAATACCAAAATCTAAAGGATTGGTATGTTCTAGGTTAAAGAGCCTCACTTCTTTCCTTTTCAAATACCTTCGTCTTACCGAATATTATAAGAAAGGCTATAAATCCTCGAGTTTGTTGGCTTATCTGCGTTCTCGCAACTCGCAATCGTATTTTAGGGGGCAGTCGTTTTCTTGAGGAGATAATATTTGTAGCGGCTATCAGTAGCTTACTCGCGAGTTTAACGGTAGTTTTAACTGGGAATATCATTATCCTCAAGAGGACGACAATCTGTTTTATAAGAATGGAGGACTATATATGGAAATTGAGGCGATAAACGGAAAGCTTAGAATTAAGGAAAATTTATTATATATAAATCAGGATAATTATAACTCCTTTAGTTACTGCTGTATTAATGTGATTATTCACCTAATGCCTACCTAGCGAATATTACTATCTAAATCATTGAAACGCTTATTTACATCAATAAAACGATAGTTAATTTGTTGCTTTATAAATTTGCAGATGTATACTCTAATGTGTCCACCATTGCCGCTGTTATTACCGTTGTTGCCGCTACTACTTAACAGGGTAGTGTTTTAAGATATTGTTTATATTAGCGTATAAAAGCGAGCTGAATCTGGTGAAGAATTAGAAAAGGGATTCGATATAGCTGGTGCGTTTTGCGAAAAACGGGATTGGCAAGTAAAACTTCCAATTACTGGTTTTTAGTTCGTTGTAACGGTGCATAAGAAAGTAACTGATCTACCAACAACGCTTGTAGCTATCTACTTGTTATAAAACCCAATGGAAAAAGGAGAAGTGTTCGCAGATCTTTAGATCGTTGCAACGTTGTCGATTCGAATCGTGGTCGAAGTAACAGCAGTATTGCATTGGTCAAGTGGTGGATGTATTGTTCTAGGTTTAGCAAACCCCTAGCTGGTCTGCACAGTAATTTGTATGGCCAATTGTTTCGCTCGTGCCCTAGAGTGAAGTACATCATACTGCACTCAACTTACACTCAATGCGGTAAGTCTCTACAAAGCAATACACTTAACTTGAAATTCAATATAGTCAACTTTACTATAAGTAAAGTTGACCTACTATACTATATGTAATATTATTTCAACACTAGCGACCTTTTAGCTTATACGCGCACGTTAGTGTGACTAATCAATCTTTTCCGGTTGCCACTAAATCACTTCCTTATCAACTGGCTAGACCCGTATTAATTCCAGTTGACTTCCATACTGAAATACAATCAATTTCATATAATTTGACCCTATTTGGCCTCAATTGCTCCGCTGCTCCGAGGTCCGAATTCATCAACTCCCACAAAATGTTTTTTTTCGCCATAGGATTTTACAAGCTTCTACTTTGAACGTGCTACTTTAACTGTTCCACTTAAACAAATCACCATGAATAATCTCATTCCCCCAGAAGTCATCCAGTCTGCTAGTATATTCCCATTCGAAGTTACGTTATTTATGCTCTCTTGGCAGTCTATTAATGTAGCCCTAAATACGTATGGTTAGCCTGTTTCTATCTACAAACCTTTCTAGGGCGTTATTCTGTTATACCTTTATTATAACATCAATAGGGTTATCTTTGCTATCGATTTATTGTAACTCCTGATTTTCCCTCTCCTCGTAGGCTTTACGGAGTAACATTATGTCGATTATCAGGTTTTTTTCACTGGTGGTTGCAAGCTTCGAATGTATTAGAAAAAACCTCCTCGAATCTGTATAATTTATCACCGGAATAGGAAAAATCTTCAACTACCTAGTAATAATGTTAAGGGTTTCTTATAGTACTGAAATTACGTCAAAGTCCATTATCATAGCATAGACCTCCAAGGCCAATACGTTTCATGTAATTTTTTTAAATTTCCCGAAGACCTAGTAAATATAGATACTGATAACATTAAACTGGTGTTTCATCTTATCTTCGTTCACGAGTATTATTAGAAAACCGATTTGTAAAGATAAATCGATGTTATTTGTACAAAATATGTCCTTAAAAATTATTAACTTGTTCCTTAACAGATTGATTGGGATTATATTTATCTCGTGGACTAACTTTGGCTTTTTCTATTTAAGTCTTCTATTTCACCGGTTAAAGTCCTTATCCGTTGGTTTTTAAACTTGAATGGCGATAGAAAAGTCGCAAAAGACTGTTGGTTAATATAAGATAGCAATATAACTGCTTTGGATACGCTATTCCAAGTATCTTTAAGCCCTAACTTCGTTAATTTTATTAATTGTAGCTAAAACAAAGGTTTTTTACTTTAGCGGTATCTTAACCCAGCGTCAACACTAAGTAGGAGGATTAACGATTTATTAAAGTTGAGTTAATTGCTTTCGGTCAACAATGTTACAAGCTTATAATTTTAAAATTTAAAGTCCTTAATCGATCACCATTTTTATACCATAAAGCCAGCCGTTCCGATAAAAAGAGTATTGTCAATTTACATACCTTTTACGCCGAATTCTTTCTCTTCGAGTACCAATAAATACGGGTTGTATGTTAAAAACTTAATTCTTAACCGTAACTAGAAATACAACAGGTTAAGAACTAATAAACACCAACTTTAACCAATTCTTATAATAGCTTAATAAATCGTATTATTGTATTTGAATGGTTAATCAAAGAAATTACTACAAAAGTTTCAATAATACTATTTACTGTATATTTGTTGCTGTATATATATATACTTACATTATATTACGTCTATTGAGAGTAAACTTGCCTTTAGCTTTAATTAGAAGAGCTGATACTAAAATGACTACTAAACATTAGTTAATTTTTCAAATCGGTGGGGACTATATAAGGATTTCAATTTTCCTTTTTTTATCGTATCCTCAAACAATTAGATGTGATTTTTCATACAGCCGCCCCGTAGTTTTTCATTTCACCTTGTAAATAATCTTCGATTTAACGATCGTAACGTTTGTGGTTTAAAGGTATAAATTGGATTTCGGTACGAACTATATAACCTTTTAAGTCAATAGGCCGTTAATTTTGACCTTGTTGTTGTCATAAAAAGGTGTATCGAAAGTCTTGATAATCCCTTGCATTCGGAGATTCAGTACTAAGTTCTCGTTATCATTCTCTTTTCTACTTACCTAAGCAGTATTATAAATACGGCTCGGTATATATTACTACTCTCTCACGTTAATTTTATTTAGGAGTTGTTCGTGCCGGTAGCGTTTTATCGGTTTGTTAATAACGGGTAGAGGGGGTTCTTTTTGTCTTGGTAGTTTTACTTAAGTGTCTTTCTGGTTAGTAGCCTTAGAATAAGGCTTAACTTGAATAATTCAGAAAGATACAAAACCGTTAGTAGTTTTAACAATTATTTCGGAGTTTGTTATACTTAATATCTTTTACAAGCCCTCTTATTTTCCAAGCTTCCGCTGTATAAGAACTTCAATTTTCAATGGCGAAGCGAATACGTCGATTATTATAAGATCTCTCCTGTTATTAAGAGCTTCGTTAATCTAGTAACGTGCTAATTAATTTAGTAATTCCCTTAAATCTTTGTTATAAGACGAAATATATTTTTCAATATTTGCCCAAGATAGAGATTCACTCGTTAGGCGTACGTAACCTCCAAAAGATAAAAGCGTTAATATAAAGTTTTTAAGCCTACAATGTCATTTCAACCCTTTACTTCCATTTATAAACGAACTTCCGGACCCATAAAGCCTTCGATTTTCAACGTAAGGATATTATACGCTCGGGGAAGTGAGGAGTATTCCCTTTAAACCTTTCTTATACTTCAATAGGTTTTGATAAGTACCAATTTACACTAAATACCCATTATTTTAGCATCCTTTTAAAACTTCACCGCCGTAAAGTTTGTATCGCTAAAGTAAACAACGACGTTAGTTAAATTCAGGTACGTGTTAATCCATAACATTTTTAGCGTTTCCCACGTATCCTTTGCCGAAAGGTACTTCAGAGATCTAACCCCGTGAAAAGAGGTTGCAAAGTCAATAAAGTTATGAATGGGCTTATTATTAGAGAAAAACACATAAATGAAATATCGAAATTGAAATCCTCATGGCTTTTTAATATAAAAATAAATTTCCGGGGGATTTGTACATACGTTTAATAGTAATCATAATGTTTTCCAATAGTTTTTGAAGTAAATTACTCCACATCTTTCTATATAATTAACTTTAGGACTTTATACAAATTGTTAATGACTAAGTAATTAAATCTCCGGTTAATTAACGTATATTTAGATTAGTCAGGTTTATTAATGTTACTTTTAGGATCTAAAGATAAAACCGTAGGTGCTTTTACTTAAAAGCGAATAAAATCATTGAACTGTTTTTAATGAGTTTGTTTACGTTAACGTCGACGTTGACGATGAAGGTCTTTATATCCCTTAGGTAAAGTAGGAAAGAGGTAGGTGATTTAAGAATGTAAAACGTAATTGCTCCCATAATAGTATAAACTATCGTTATCCAGAGTAATTATAGTAATTTTACTAGGTCAAAACCAACTCTGCCCTCATTAGAATCGTAACTATTAATCTTATTAGTTATAGTATTTTCTTTTGGCAACGAAATATAATGCAAATAGCCCCTTATTCAATACCATTTTTTCCTTCTACTCGATATAATGCCTTGAAACGTGTGGTCCGCGTAATGATCGCGAAGGTTAAAGATTTTTCAGTGGTTAGAGGTCTAGTTAAGGTAAAGGTAAGGGTCTTTACCACCTAAACGGTACAGAAAGACGAGGCCGCCTAATCACTAGACAGCGTAAGAGGTAATATCTTCGTATTATTGAATCTACTCAAGGGTATTAATGATATTAATTGGCTCATTACTTTCGAAGTTTACAATTTAATCTAATCATCCTGTTTAAAAATAGTGGGGTATTGAATGTAATATACTTTTCTTTTGTTACTAGGTTCGACTAGAAGTTTCCGAATTAACTAACAGCTAAACTTACCATAAATCTAATATCTTTTACCCCTATTACTACTATAGTACTAGCGGTCAACAGGTTCGCCTAAATCTTAGCCTTATCAATATCAACATAATTACTAACTCTAGTTTAAAACCAGTAAGCTAAACTTTAGACATTGTGGACACCCGTAGCTATTCTTCCAATTGACGAAGTTAATCATAGCAAGTTTCTTCTTCTCTACATTAAGGAAGTTGCTGGCTTAGGGGTATATACTAAAAAAGATTGATATTCGCGTCATTACGGTGGTAAACGAGGAATGCAACTAGCTAAAAAAGCCTTCGCAAGTAGTATTTAGGCGTTGTAAAACGTATTCAAACTTACTAAAGACTGTAATCACTACCCGTACCTCTTTACGAAGTGTAGTTGCGCAAATATGGACTTTTCCTATTAATTTACAAGACAATATTAACTTATCAAGTATTTGATTAAGAATGTCTATTAGTATTTCCTCCTTTTTCTTTTTCACCATTATTATAATCCATCTCGTAGTAACCCAATCTGTATAATATTATGTAAGGTGAATGTCGTATTCGAAGTAGCTCTTTATACTATCGTAAATCTCGCAAAACGTGGTGGCTTTAATAAGAAAACTTAGGTTATAATTACGGACGTGCTGTATAAAGATTTCGTGGAATAGTGAGTGAAAACCTGTATCTATTTAAAATTTTCAAAGAGGGCATTATCTTCGAGTTGTTGAGGTTATGGAGATTTCTGTTATACTTCTTTATATTGTTTCAGATTGTAGAAAAGTCTCTAAGCAATTTGTAGTTAATGTTAACCATTTTAACAAGTCTTGAAGGAAAGCCACGATAGTTATTATAGCTTTAAATGGTGTTTCATAGTAGTTTAAGTTTTGGAGTTTTCGAGACACGGTGTTTAGGGTAATCGATCGTCGCGTAACCTAAGGGGTAAGATCCTATAGTAGGTCCTGTGATAGGATTTCGCGTGTAGGCAAATTTAAAGGGAGAAGAGTTTTAAGGGGTGTGACGATTGAATTATTAAGGGGCGATAAGTAATTAAGAGTTTTAGGAGGCTTGACAATCTTATATGATTTATTGGTGTAGAGCGTCAACATCAATACCCTTGGCCGTGTTAGTGGCTTTTGATTTACATGTTTTTCCTCTACTGAGAGCGTATTTTGCGCTGTTATGTAGAGGTACTAAATTTCCGAGCAGGTCAACAGGTTCCTTATTACTAGTACGTAAAGAGAATCAACTTAGCTAAGAGGATAGAAGAGGTTCCCTAAATCGCGTATATGAGCGGTAAAGCTTTTAATGTTTTTTCCTTTAGGCCGTCAGTCTTAAGAGTATTTCTTAAGTTATGCCAAGTTGAACAAAGTCTTTGCCAACCTTATAGAACTCTTCTTTAGTACGTCACTCCCTTGTCGTTCAAATTTTTCCTTTAACTTAGATTTCATAACTTTTTGGATCTTTTGCTCAATATTAATCTTTTAGTCGACCAAAAACTTACGGTATTTTCGAGAAATACATCTATCGCGGCTACATCTTTCGCCGCGGTCCTACTTAATAATATAATAGCCGATGAAGTTGGTAAGGTATTTTTCCGTTAAGTTTTATCGATATTTAGTATCCAAAGATCGTTGTCATAAAACTTTGTAAATGTAATTCCGAAGGCTTTAATTTCCTTTTTTCTTTCGGAGCTGGTAATAGCTTTAAAGTGAGCGTTGGCGGTAGAAATTTCAATGTTTTGACTTGTGTAGGAAGTGTAAAACGCGTAGGGCGAGAGACTTGATAATATTGAATGTGAGGAACTTCGTGATTCGGCATGAAGTTGCATGACGTGGTTTTCTTGTCGTAACTTGTCAATTTTTGATGTTTTCGCTTAGAGCAGCAAGCTTGACGATTGAATTGGTGTAGGGTAATAAAAAGGAGTGAAGTAAAAGCAAAGGTTTAATGTGGAGGGTAAGGTCGAAAGTTGTTATTGGTGATAGAGAGCGAATATTGTTTGTTTTGATTGTTTGGCGTAGGGATTTAGTCGTTTTCTTATAGTAGTAGTATCTGTAGTAATACTAACCTAGCCGTTTGTTAACTTGCCAAATTTTAAGACTTTTAACAGTAAATCTTAACGTTTTTAAAAAAAAGGTTAATAAAGATTTTTTGGTGTTTTTCAATAACAATACCATCGCTTACTTCTAGATTACCGTGGGGATTGACGTAAGCCAAATGTCTTCTTTGTTTTCCTGTTATTGGAGACTGGCACAGTACTAATAAAGGCCCTTCGAAAAAATCTTTCTTTTACCTTAGCCGCTGTTCTTAACGTAAAGTGTAACGAGAAAGTAGCTTCTTCATTTACTTCGTTAATCTGTGCTTAACCTAAGAATTACTAATCCGTGTTCGCAGGTCTTTAGATTGTTGTAATGTTGTCGATTCGAATCGTGGTCAAAGTAACAGTAGTATTGCAGTGGTCAAGTGGTGGATGTATTGTTCTAGGTTTGGCAAACCGCTAGCCGGTCTACACAGTAATTTGTAGGGCCAATTGCTTGGCCCATGCTCTAGAATAAAGTGCAGCGTACTGTACTCGACTTATACCCAATGCGGTAAGTCTCTATAAAGCAATACACTCAACTTGTAGTTTAGTATAGTCAACTTTACTGTAAAAAAAGTTGACCTATTCTATTGCATGTAATAATATTCCAACAAGCAGGCTAATATAAGAAGGATAAATTAATTGGAGAAAAGGCCAAAACGACAACCTAAGGGATTGATAATCTTTTCTTATAGTTTTGCGTATTATGAACTATAACAGCAACAAAGACTAGCAGCAATTAAAGCTTGGTGGCAATTAAGCCTGATTTAACTTAATCATTTGTATTTACAGCTACCATTTCTTTTTTTTTGCTGATGGTGGTGTGATTTACAGTGGATTGAAAGATGAAGAAGCTAAGTCTATGTCTGAAGCTGCAGGGTTTGCAGTAGGTACGTATGTAAGTACAACAAAAAGACAGGTAGGGTTGAGTAACCTACTTAGGTTCAACATATATTCAATTCAAATTGAACTTGAAGTATAGTAATAAAAATAGACGAACTGTTCACTCATTATCCAAAAACTCAACCAAAACGCAGATAAAAATACCCAATACGTTTTTCAATAAACACTTGTTACGGTTTTGAATCAGTGCTTTCGGACGAAAGAAGGGTGGAAGCTATAACCCTTACATTACAAAACAACTTACAGTACGAAATTGAAACTATAACTGTTGAAATAGTGTTCAAATGCAGTGCAGTCAAAGTTGATTGTACTTCTGCAAGTCAATTGCAATAGAGTTCAATATAGGGCACGGGCAAAGCCTTTTTTTTTTTTTTTTTTTTTTTTTTTTTTGATATTTATGTATTTATATTTTGCTATCACCGGGCACTGTCAACTATGATATGTTACACTAGCTGCTACAAAATAATCCTGTAGATACCGGCGTGAGAGATTGTAACACGGGTCTGCCGGGAGCTTATACACGACTCCAGAGTCCCGCGCCATCCCCTTAATAAAGATCTTAGGGTACCTTATAGTTCAAAGACCTGTAGGCGTGTAAACTGTAGCCTTAGACAGGCCGTGAAGCGCGGCCATCTCAGTCCCCGCCCGTTGCCTACTTGCGCTAGGGATAGGATTGTGTAGGCTTTTGGAAAAAAAAGGGCTCCATAAAGCAAAATGCAAAAAAGTAACCTGTGTGAAGGGCGTAAGTGAAAGGCGTAAAAGTAGCGTGTGCGCATCACTGGGTGGGATGTAATCGTTGTTGTTGTTGGGGGACCCCAGCACGCGCGCGGTGGCCCGTGCATCGCATCCCTAAAAACAGATAAAATGGACCCCCTGTCAATCCGGGCCAAGCAAATGGCCATACAAAAAAGTGTGCAAACTGGCCAGCGGCCTGTCAAACTTAAAAGTAACAATTTACCACATGAATACGCTATACTACTATTACTTTAATCACGATTCGAATCGACAACGTTACAACATCTAAAAACCTATCCACACTAATAAGTGTTTATGTGGTTCAGGACAAATGAACTGAGTAAAAACAGAAACTAATTTCTGGTTACGCTTTGGATTATAAGATAAAAAGAAGATTTTTGCGAAAATCTTTTACAAACTACGTCGGTTTTAACCGGATTCAATAAAATAAACATATGAATTACGTAGATTTTACAGTAGTTTAAAAATGGTTTTGGTATTTGTATTGGAAACACCAAAAAATCTATTGAATTTTTTTATTTCTAAAACAAAGTTGAAATGAAGCACCAAAAGTTTCAAATCGTCAAATAATAACTATCACTATATCAACACTTATACAATGAAAAAAATCTAAGTTATTATTACTATTGCTACATATTATAAGGCAAAAGTCGCTAGGTTTCAAACTATATAACAAACAACAATTCCAATAGTAAAAATTTTTAAATTTCACTTCCTATATTAGCCTTTTCTTTCATATTAATCTTCATATTATTCTGATTAAAAACGTTCATTCGGTAAATAATATAACATTTTTCAATCGGTATGATAAACGAAAACATAAAGAATCGTGAAGTTACGCTAAACAACTACGTCACATCGCTTTCAAGTTGCTCAACCCTATACCAGAAATTGGGAAGTATCCTCATCGTTTAAATTAATAATCACTTCCCAACTGAAAAGGAACAATACAAAAAAAAAATAAAAAAAATATAAAGATAATTCAATCTTTCCAACCTATTTTAATTAAATAATAAAATTAAAACATTTAATATGAATATATTAATGAAACTTTTATAAAAAAGATTCAACTGATTATTTGAGCTAATAAATCTCCGACTAAGACGTTAGAGAAAAATTGAGTTGTAGTACCTACACCGTTTACAATGTCTGTAGGTTTATAAACAACTAGATAATAAATACAAAAAAATTACAATATAAAAAACTGTCAAAACCAAATGAAAATCGAAGGTACGAAGGTAAAAAATCTTGATAGCACACAAAACTACAAACGAATGAATAAAAACACTTTTCTAGTTAACACAATTAAAAAAATACCCTTGAGATCATTATCCTTAATATCTTAAACCGAACCCCCTTAAGATTATTAAAATAAAAACCTTTCCTAAAACTGTTAAACCGATAGCACCCAAAACCTTGAGAATAACAATGCCTTTAAAAGTCCTTAAGCCAAAAACCCTTAAAATCCTTAAAACCTATCATTTCAAAATCCGGAAAAAGCCAACCAAGTAATTAAACAAAAAGCTAAGGTACAGATGAAACAGGCACTACAAACTTGACAAACTCAACAAGCACAATAAGCCTTATATGCTTAATAAGTTAAGTAGGTCCAATATACCTAACAAATCTAATTAGCTTAATAGGCCAGATATGCTCAACGAAACCAGCAAGCCAAACAAATCTGGCTGGATTTAGCCTGTAAAGATCAAAATACACACTCCAAAGGCATCGGTTAAATAAAAAGCCACATAACAAAGCCATCAAGTAAGGCTAAATCACGTACCGAAGGACAAAAGAGAAAGCAAAGGTACTTGAAAAAACTTAAAATCTACTAGGTAAGCGAGGCTACTATTAATACGAACTCAATTGACTGATACGGTGAAATTATACGGGTATTTAACGGTTAAATTATATGAGTATTAAGGCATTGGAACACAAAAGTGATACATCACTTGTTGGCGGAAATGTAAGTGGTAGGAAGTAGGGTGGCCATACAATTAGCAGTGGAAAAAGCAACGGGATGCACTTACATTGCTGAAAACTTTTCTTACCAAACGCACAAACACTACAAAAAAAAAAGCCGTTAGTGTTTAAACAGTGTTCAAGTGCAATACAGTCAAATTTAACTGTACTAATACAAGTTAATTGCAGTAAAGTGCCCAATTAAATGTGGGGCACGGGCCAAGCAATTGGCCATACAAAGTCGTGTGCAGACCGGCTAACGGTCTGCCAAACATCAAAGTAACCATCCACCACTTAAGCACACTATACTACTATTACTTCGATCACGCTTCGAATCGACAACGTTGCAACGTCTAAAGGCCTATCAACAATAACAAATTTTTCCAAAGTTCTAATCTTTTGTTGTTTTATTGATCCAAAGCTTATGACCCATTCCATCCAAGTGATTTTGGAACATCAATAAAACATTTGGATTTTGTCCTAGCTGTGGAGCACTTGCTACAGTACGGGCTCCTAAGCGCGCTTTCTTCTTCTTCTTTTTTTCTTTTTTCGTTTCTCTTTTTTTTGAAAAAAAAAGGCAACAACAAAAGAACGCACAAGTGATGATTCGGCTTGATGTCATCCATCGTGACTCCAGAGTGGGTGGAGATGCTTTTGCCCGGCCCGCATGAGACTCAACAGCCACACCGTCGGTCGAGTTGAGTTGGCCCGCGTCCGAGATGAGTCAATGCCGTTTCTTACTTAGCCAGGTCGAACCTTCCCTTTGTATGGGATTGTATATAGGCGCGACCTGTCCGCACCAGGGAAACCCACCAGAGCAAGCTGGCAACTACACCACAAGAAGCTGCTTACCAGCCACATCGTGACTCAAACACCCCGTCAGCTGTCTTCCAACGACAACAGATCGACTGGAGCATGGCCATCGCGGACCTGCCAACGTCGTCGTCTTCATCCAGCGCGAAGAGCTCGACTGGGCTGGGCGGCGCAACCGGCTCAAGGACGAGGGCAGTGGTCCAAAACAGCGACAACACCGAAAACACCTTGCCTGGGATGCCTGGGACCGACGACATGGAGTCGGCGCGGCAGGAGAAAGGCAGCACATCGGCAGCATCGGCTCTGCAGCACGTCGACACGCGGCCTGATGGCTCCGAGTATCCGTCGGGCCTGAAGCTTGCGCTCATCACGCTCGCGCTGTGTCTGGGCGTTTTCTTGATGGCTCTGGACAACTCCATCATCGCCACTGCCATTCCGCACATCACCGACGAGTTCAACAGCCTCGCCGACGTTGGCTGGTATGCAAGCGGCAAGTCCCTGCCCACTGCCCACTGCCCACTGCCCACTGCCCATGGTCCATCTGAAGACGGATGCTAATCCTGCCTTTCCTCGCAGCCTACCTTCTCACGACCGCGTCGCTGCAGCTTCTCTACGGCAAGTTCTACTCGTACCTGAACATCAAATGGGTCTTTGTCGCCGCCATCTCCATCTTCGAGTTCGGCTCCCTCATCTGCGGCGTGGCCCCCAACAGCACCGCCCTCATCGTCGGCCGCGCCATTGCCGGCGCCGGCGCCGCAGGCGTCATGTCGGGCGCCATGATGATCCTCGGCCTCACCGTGCCGCTGCGCAACCGGCCCGCCTACGGCGGCGCCATCGCCTCCATGTACGGCATCTCCTCCGTGGCCGGCCCGCTGCTTGGCGGCGTCTTCACCGACAAGGCGACCTGGCGCTGGTGCTTCTATATCAACCTGCCCATCGGCGCCATCGCGCTTGTCGTGCTCGTCTTCTTCTTCGAGGCCCCGGCCCGCGCCGGCGCCGCCGGCGCCGCCGGTGCGAAGCCGCGCGCCGACAACAAGACGTGGCGCGCCGTTCTGGCCGAGTTCGACCCCGTCGGCACCGTGCTCTTCATGCCGGCCATCATCAGCCTGCTGCTGGCGCTGCAGTGGGGCGGCACCCAGTACGCCTGGCGCAGCTGGCGCATTATCCTGTGTCTCGCCATGTTCGGCGTGCTCCTCGTGGCCTTCGCGCTGGTGCAGATCCGCCAACAGGACAACGCCACCGTGCCGCCGCGCGTGCTGGCCATCCGGACCGTCTGGGCCGCCGCCTTCTTCGCCTTCATGGCCGGCGCCGCCTTCTTTATCACCATCTACTACCTCCCCATCTGGTTCCAGGCCGTCAAGGGCGTGTCGGCCGTGCAGAGCGGCATCGACAACCTGCCCATGCTGATCTCCGTTGTCGTCCTGAGCATCGTCGCCGGCGCCGGCGTGTCCATCTTCGGCTACTACACGCCCTGGATGATCGCCAGCAGCGTCCTGATGGCGGTCGGCTACGGCCTCGCGTCGACGCTGACGCCCGTGTCCGGCGCGGGCCGCTGGATCGGTTACCAGATCGTGGCCGGCGCCGGCATGGGCTGCGGCATGCAGCAGCCACTCATGGCGGCGCAGGCCGTGCTCAGCCCCCGCGACCTGCCGACGGGCACGTCCGTCATCGTCTTCGCCCAGACCATCGGCGGCGCGCTGTTCGTGTCCATCGGCACCAACGTCTTCAGCAACAAGCTTGTGGCCTATACGCTCGCGTACGCGCCCGGCATGGACACGGGCACCGTGCTGAGCACCGGGGCCACCAGCATCCAGCATGTCATCAAGGACCAGTATCCCCAGTACTTGGCTGGTGTGACGCGGGCTTACAGCGACGCCATCATGCAGGCCCTGCTGGTCAGCGCCGCCGTCGCCGCCATTTCCATCCTGGGGAGCAGTCTGACGCCTTGGGGGAGTGTCAAAGGGAAGAGGGTCGAAGTCGGGGTTGCCTAGTGGGCTGGCACTAGGACCCGCGTCCATAGAGGCGACAGGATGGGAACGGTACATCGACGGAGGCCTTCAGTGCCGTGGCAGCATGGCTGGAGCCGAGCCCTTGGGCGGATGACTCCTGGTTGACATCGCATAGTCCTGTGGAGTGGCTACTATGGGAGGAGCATGACCATGTAGACTCGTCACTTACAACGAACAACACACATCATCGCATCACTTGAGTCCCCGGCGGCCTTGCAAGCCTTTTGTTGGATACCACATGGAAATCACGGGATGGGTCTTGGCTACTGGAAGCACCGGGTCGTTCCGCCATGGGGAAGACGCACATGTCCAACACTCCGTTCAGGGAAATCGGATGTCGGGCGGGCATGCGATGGCCAGCGGCAGTTCAGGCGGCCGTCGGTGCGGGCGTCGGGCCATTCGGGGCCTGCCTATTGCGATTTTCGCTGGTGAAGGTTGTTGGAAAAAGAAAAACACTCGGGATCTGGTGTGGCGGTCATGGCGCGTGTGCATCTCCCTACATCGTCACACAGGTTTCGGTATCGCTGCCGTGGCCAACCACGCGAACATGGCGATAGTTTGCCCGTTCC
Source organism: Anisogramma anomala (assembly GCA_038502455.1). NCBI lineage: Eukaryota > Fungi > Ascomycota > Sordariomycetes > Diaporthales > Gnomoniaceae > Anisogramma > Anisogramma anomala. The sequence goes on from JASMMZ010000005.1 coordinate 32,711,257, forward strand.
CGGTCCGGGAAACGCCTACGCTTATGCTTCCCAGAGACTTCTGCCAGTGCTCAACCAGTCAGCATCCCATCCCTCGATGTGCATGAGACTCCACGTCAGCAAGCCCTCGCGAGACCCGAGAGGGACATGGGGAATAGTGCATGCGTCTTGCATCGGCTGAGTGCGTCCGCCGTGGAGCCAACACCCCCAAACTGCAGTCGACCCACACCCGCATCCTTCTGGAAGGTTGTTCTAGATCGGTTTCTCCATGGCCCGGCAACCGCCCTGCTTGCATGAAGACACGAGCTTCGACGACGACGGGGACCCTCTGCGATCCAAATGGTCGGCCATGACTGTCTTCGAGTCCCGACTGCGAGCTTGCCGGCTTTGCGGCGCCACGGGGGGCCGTGTCCTGGAAAACCAATAGAGGGCAATGGCGATGGCACATGAAGAAATGCCTACTGCCATCAGGATGTGGTCACCGACTCTCCTCTCGATCCACGCTCGCAACCTGGCAGCCGACCCTGTTTACATCCCAGAGTTCCGACCAGCACATCCAACCTCCCATTACCATTGGGACGTCTCCCGATGCTGGTCTAGCAAGAATAGGCAACCGCCGTCCTCACAGGCACGTTTCTATGCCCACCCCAAAGGCGACCCCGCCACAGGACCTGCCACGGGCCGCCCACGATCGTCTCTTGCGTTCCCGCCGCCGGCATACACAACGCATTGCACGGTCCGAAGTCGCCGTGCCAGAGCTGACGGTGCCCTCTCCTGGACCCAGAAAAGTAACTGAAACATCTAGATCGGAGTTCTGTCATGTTTCAGCCACTCCATTGCTCACTTGTATCATGAGCTTCGGATTCTGGTGTTGTCGGTTCGTGCTATGCCCGTTAGGTGCAGAGTACGCAGCAAACTCCGAGCGAACACGACCGGACCGTTACCAACTCGACACCCCCGGACTGCCGTCTTGCTGTCCACAACGTATCACGAAAAATCGTCTCAAAGCGTGGTGCCCACAGTGGCTTTCATTGCTCTGTTCCTAGTCTGCGGGTCCTCATGAGTTCAACCCTATCCCTGTGCGGCCACGGTGCGTGCACTGATGGTATTGTGGCTCGTGCGCCGTAACCACATAGAATAGCCTCGAGTCTCAATGCCAATGAGTTGGTTTTGCTTTTATAATACCAATAATTGAACCTTTTGTATGCGTACTTGTGAAAGGATTGACTCGGAGGCTCTCTTGCAATAGAAGTCTATATCACTGACTATGATTCTCGATAAAGTGGGGGAGGAAAGGGCGGTTTTTATTATTTAATTGTTTAGGTATAAAGTAGTGCGTCGATATAAATAAGTTACACATTTGGGTACAAGATTGATTTGAATATATAATATATCAGAGGTAAATTACCTGTGTTGATTAAAAAGACACAGTTCAGTAATAATATATTCTGTTTATTAAGTCACCTCTAATATTTTCAAAAATCATAAAACGGATGAAAATGTGGACCTTCTATACACAACGCATATATTCCAAAATCATTCTCATTCAATAAACGAAGGATTATATTCATTACACAATACTTTCCCATTCTAATATCTGTATTACTTGACGTAATGTAATATTTAATATTGTTGGTAGGCCTTAAACGTTGCAACGTTGTCGATTCGATTGGTCGAAATAACAGTAGTATTGCGTGGTCAGATGGTGGATGTATTGTTCTAGGTTTGGCGGACCGCTAGCCGATCTGCACTGTAATTTGTATGGTCAATTGCTTGGCCCGCGCCCTAGAGTAAAGTGCAGCGTACTACACTCAACTTACACCCAATGCGGTAAGTCCGCACAAAGCAATACATTTGCAGTACGGTCAACCTTATTGTAAGTAAAGTTGACCTACTGCACTGCATGTAATACTCTTTCAACGAATATTATATTTACAACAATTGCGAATAACCAGTCCATCATTACAATGACCAACGCCTCGTTTGGTCGGCCTTTTACGACGCAAGTGGCTGGCTTATTACGGTCTCTGATGCGTTACTGAGGCAACCGGAAATACTATTGTCGTTTCCAGTTAAATTAAATTGGAATTTGTTTATGTTCAACAGATGTGGTTTGTATGCAAAACTTCATACTAGAGATAAGGAATACTCCAAACATGCGGATTTCAACCGGGGAACTAGGAATGAGTATTCTCAAAGAAATGGGGACATCAAAATGAGGACTACAACTAGCATGAGCTGTTGGTACTGCTAGTACTTATTAGTATAAGGTATTGATCGTAATAATACTTATTTATTATACATCATTTCCGACACATTTATGGGCAGCACCTATATTTGTTAGTGCTGCCACCAGATACACATACGATATCTTAACATCGCAAGAGAAATTTTCAATGGCTCCCTCCATAGCCACCGTTGAAAGAGCCAAATAAACCACGCATGACCTCAGCCCGCCTGTAAAGGAAGCCTGGCCTTTAGAAAATACCTAACAGCCCTAATATAAACGTTAGGTAACTGGACTGCCTCTGACGGAAAAGGACATTACTATGTATTGATTTTAACGCTTTAATACCATGTCGCTTTAAAAGGCCGTCGATACATAAAGGCGCGACTTCGAAATTCGCGAATCCGTTTTTAAGGTCTATAAATAGGTTATTAATACCTTTGTTACACATTTTTACAGTTGCGACTTTAAGGAATACCGAATGTTAACATTATATATTACAGCGTACGTTACCAATCACCTTATTAATAAAGACATAAAAATAGAAATCAAAGAGTTTATACCTATATATACGAACTGTTATGGTCCAACCTACGATGATAAGCCAAGTAGGTTCCCAATAGAGTTGACTTTTAAGGTACAAGCGGAAGACTAGAAGAGGCTACAGTGATTATTCATGCAAAGCTCATGAGTGTGTTTATAGTACCGCCTATTACATGCCCTTGCACGTGTTATATACAGACCGTGTTTAGACCGGGCTCGGTTCAAGCTAGGGCCGGATACAATACTTCACGTTACTTATACAATTACGTAACCTTTAAAATTAATAGATAATAGTCTAAGTTTATAATATGCTTCCTTTTTTATTAAACGTTATAAGGACCGGAGTATCCCATTAGCTAAACGAGTGGCGCGGGCTGTATCCGCCTAGTATATGGGTTGTGTTCAAGCCGAACGCCAGCTTATAACGTACCTTTTAACGTATCGTATAACGTATCGGACGGTTTAACCTTAGGCCGCCGGCGCTATATAATGCGCCCTTTAACGTATCATATAACGTATTGGCTATTTTGGCCTCGGATTGTCGAGGTTATATAACGCGCCCTTTAACTTGCTGTATAACGTTTAAGCCGGTTTAAACCTAGGTTGCCGACGTCGTATAACGCGTTATTTTAATGTTTCGTATAACGTGTCGACCGTTTTAACCCCGGATTTCTGATGTTATATAACGTTGTCATGACCCAGACAGCAGTTGGATCAAGAAATAGGCCAGTATGCAACTGCGCCACTGAGAAGCCTGAAGTCCAACACATCAGGCAGGGAACTTCTCTTATGTCAGCAACCCCGGACAGGGAAGGACCGATGGGACCGACAGCGACTCCAGCGGTCCAGTACTGAAGACGGTATGAAGGCACGGATATATAAGGACACGGTCATCACCACACAGATAGTATTTCCTTCATAGCTCTTCAGTTGTCAATCTAAGTATTCAGTCTACACACCTGAATAGCCTAACAGCTAGTGATCACTCTACAGCACGAATAAACATCTTCTTGATATTGCACCTTTGTTACCTCTGCTGCCTTACTGCTAACATAAACCCCTTGGCAGCTTCTATTTACTCACGGGTATTTAGTGTGATCATTACAAACGTATCCTTTACTGTATGGTATAACATAGCTCTTGTAAATGGACTGAGGCCGAAGCTATCATTCAAAGTGGTCGGATTATGTCTATAAACCTCGATGAACAAGGAGAGTAGAAATCCCTATCAGGGAGCTGTTGTGAAGCTATAACGATGGTGCGACCTAGTTACGTGACGTATGGAAACGTATTTTTAAGCAATTTCCGACTTTCTTTAGAATATCATAAGAACGTAAAAAAATACCAGGATTGGATCCTTGATAATATTAGCCAGGTATTAGCCTATAATATTACCCCCACAGTTTACTTTTCCCTTTAAAGAAATATTTACTATATGAAATTACGTTTAAGTTTCCCCTTATTAAAAGGTTAAGCCGGGAATCAAATATTAAACCCCAATTATAAAAAGTAAACATTTTAATCGTTAAATCACGAAACCGGTGAGATACCAGGGGATAGAATAGCTATTTGGAAGCGCAAGATACGTTAGAAATACTCTGAGAACCCCTCGTTTTTGTCCCTATAGGGCGGTTCGCGATATACGAAACTTACGTGGGATGGTAGGTGCGAAATGTACGTTCTGAAACCGTTTGAACTGTTGTAGTTTTGTGTAAAAAGGATTAAGCCAAACAATTGTGTACTATATAAAAGGTTCTTTAATGACTTTTTCCATTATATATAACCCGTAAGTCTATCTTCTTGAAATTTTTTAAAACTTTATTCCATAATATACCATTAGTATTATGATACGAGCTAACGGTAGGATTGAATTGAAATAATTGTTTTTTACATATACCTTTGTGATTATTTTTATAATATACACTTAATTATCCATAACGGTCGATAAGGCTATTCCAAACAAAAGTTAGTCCTATTTGAAAACTGCTTAGTCCTTATTCACAAGCATATAGTTTTTTACCCTATGAATAATCAAAATACACCCAAATATACTTCATGAACGAACATACTTCGAATATATTTACCAGATAACCTACAATCCAAAATGGGTTCATTAGGAAACCAAAGGGAAATTATTTCTATAATCGTAACAAAGTCGTTAACGAGCGGCTTAATACTGGTATTCAGTGTCAAGTTCATTTGACCAATATTATAGGTCGTAATTCAGCTTATTTATATAGCCCTTTAAATTTGAATATTGATATAACTAAGGTCATTAAATAATTAGTTAAAGTTTATTTGTCCTTCGATATTTTAAACCGGGGTAAGTCAAGGTATTTCTAAGCCGTTTTGAAGTGTTAAGAAGCGTTTAAAAAGAGTGTAAACCTAGGTTATCGCTGCTAAAAATCTATAAGATTTTAACTCGCTATAAAATGAAAGGTAGATATTCGAAAGTGGGCAGGTTTTATAACCGTTACCCTTAAACATTTAAGCGATTTACGGGTTATATAAATGGTTAAACGAAAAACTTAGTTTTTAAATAAGATTTTTATGGTAAAACGAAAGCCTAGAAAATATAGTTAACGAACTATTAAGAAATAATAATTAAAGGAGATTAAAAAAGCCGTTGAGGTAGTCGAACGTAACGACATAAAGTAAGGCTATATTTAAGTAAATTTCGGTAAGCTATTCTTAATAAATAAAAACTTTGGGGGAAAAATAAAGTCCAGGACTTTGAAGATATATAGAGATAATTTCATCCCATTTAGTATTTGTTAATATGACAATATATTTTTTTCGATGCCAGTGAAGAAACGACTTATATGTCGTTCTATTTTTATAAACTAAAATATGAAATATTTCCTCCGTTTATATGACGAGCGTAAAGACCTGTTGTTATATTTGGTTAATTTGTAACATCATTCTAGAACATCAAATATTACGGTGTTAAAATGTTTAAAATCGACTTTTATACTAGATATACATAGTTTGTTTATTTAATCAAAACTTACCCTTTCAGTAAGTTCTCAAATCAGGTACGTCCGGTTCAAGGTTCATCACGAACTCGAAATATACATTTACATAATATTTTGTCTTTGTTTCGCTGTTGCCGCTTTTAATATTGAAAATATTCGGTCAAAATTCACGAGTCTACTAGTTTGAAAACGGATCAAAACGGCTCGAATAAGTGAATTTATATGAAATCGAGGGTTTTCTCCGCCTGATAAGTTAAATTTAATTATATAAGAGTCGATTACATATATTATATGATACTTATTGTGAATTTCATTTTACCTTTTTTAAAAATTCGTTCAGCTTTTAGTTTTTAAAAATACGCCAAACGTTATTACCAACCCGAAAATGTTTCGAAAAGAAACGCTGCTTATTAACCGTTTCCTCTATACATTTTTTTAAAACCCTTATTTTGGCTTCCTCAAGATTTATGACCTTACGGATAAATTGAATAAAATCTTCGACTCGTGTATGAAGTATTGTAATTAGGACAAGGAAAAGTTACATGGGTTATAAAAGGTCGATATAATATTCATAGGTCATAGATACGAGTTAATACAGATAATAATGTTACTATTCTTAATTAATAGTACTTGATAACCAGGGAATAAACATTCTTGGTTTAATGAAATATAAACTATAAAAACCGTAGATATGTTATAATTTATTAATAAATGTATTTGGTTATATCGTTCATTTCAGAATAAAATGTAGTATTTAGACGTTACTCCACCCGGGTTAAATTGTCAAGTCGGTTGTAAAATCCACTAATCTAATTTTATCCGTAGTTGTTAATAAACGTACGGTGAAATCCACAAAATCGGTAATAACCATTCAAAATCCGCTTTATACAGGTTTCGGCGTTTATAATAATTTTAAACTCAAAAATCACGGCCTTATTTAAGTGGATCCGGATAATCGTATGGTAACGTAAGTTACCAGCATATTTTTAGTTTTCGTTCACAATAATGTCAATAAAAGGTTAGTATTACAGCCGTTTAGAAAACGCAAGGAGTTTGAAAAAAAATTCAAAGGTATTTTTCATAGTTTATATGCTTATAAACGTCGTAAATTCGGTAGAAACAACAAATCACGCATTATATTACTGGTTAAAACTACGGTTTTAAAAGATTATAATGGTAACGTCACGACCCAAATAACTAATGAGAAGTAAATCTTAGTTAACTTAAAATAACGCTTTAGTAAACGACTCGTAAATAGGTATTTAAATACGTTCACGAAACTACAAAACCTTATCGTAGTTCATTGAATATTTCGAAATTAAAACTTTTAATACATAGTTGTTATTAATACGAATATCCGCGGGAAAATATTTATCGTTTATATGTATTATATGGAATAATCTAGGGTAAGGGGTATTACAAAGAATAACAACGTTTTAGTAACTTTAAAAGTTAATATTAGTAAAATTTTCGCGACCTTTGGGGATAAATTCACCGACGACTGTTAACTGGAAGATATATGTACGCTAAAGCGGTTCGTAAACTTTATATTCGAGGAATAATAGTTCAAATAGTCGATCTAAAGGACGGAAATAAAAAAAATTCATTGGGCATATTTTAATTTTATTGTGGTAATATATGACATTGAATATAATATACCACTATATGACAAATGAACTGAAAAATAAATTGAAGAATGAATTTAAATTAATAGACTTAACGTTTAAAAAGCCGTCGTGTAATTATAAAATATTTTTAATTATTATAGTTAATTAAAATTGTAAACTGGCGTGCTATGCCTCTAGCTCTGTGTTCCATAGTTTCAATTCATTTATAATCTAAAATAGCTTGTTATTGTATATCTCATAGTAAGATTTGGCGGGAGCCAAACAATGAAAGTAATAAATTATTAGATGTAGGCTACTACAGTTGTCATATTGAAAAGGAAAATCTCTTAAAGAATAGCTGAGACTCTCGGCTTTTACAAAGATGTTACGGTTGGAGTTCTATTGAACGAATATAATTTCGAGAAAAACATTAAGTCGATCGAAAATAGCCTTTTCTTCCAACCCCTACAGAAAAGCGACACCATTAAAAATTATCCGAAGAAATAGTTTCATAATTGTTCAATGATGGCGAATAAAATGCCGGTAAGAATTCGTAAATTTCAAAAAACCTTGAATATTTAAAACTAATGGAAAATATATGTATATCAGGATAAGTTGTAAGTTTTCCGAGTTTATACGAACGTTAATAACTATTTTTAAAACGAATTTTAGGTATTTGATTTGTCAAATTTTGAATTCGTATTAAAATAAATTAAAGTCAAATCCCAAGGTAATCAATACTTCAAGGATTCATTTAATGTTAACGCTATAATCTAGAAGGATCCCGTTTTGACAATGAAAATATCGTTAATATAGTGGACGTAAAAAATATTAAGGAAAAGCCATAAGAAATTATCAATATATCGTTTAACGGTAATGAACGTATTAAAAAATCCGAAACGTATACAAAATACGATTTTCCACTGATTTCCCTTTTTAATCTGAAATTGGTAAAACAAAATCCTTAATATCTAATATAATGAACCACTGAATTTGGAAAATATTGGTAAACGTTTTATAATAAGTAAAATAGGTAGAGATCTACGTTTAAAATAGCGTTAGATCGGCGATGATCTATATAAAAATGTAGGTTACTTTGAGTTATTTTAACGAAAAGAATTAGAGTATTCTTTAAAAAATTCTTTGTTTCATTGTACCTTTAATAGAATGATTTCATTCACGTCTTTTATAATACAAAGACATTTTTACGCGATGTAACGTATAACGAGTCTTGCATAACTTTTCAAGCCGTAATTATCGGTATAAAACCTATTCTGTAATTTATTTTAAAGAGATAAAGGGTTATTTCATGGTTCAAAGTTTTGGCGAAGAAAAAGAACAACTCTTTCAAATTGTTGGGAAGTTTGTCGTTAACAAAAACGAGCGGTTTCGGGGAGAGTGTTTTATTGATATCCCTGGGGAAAACAGCGGCGAGTCGCGTATTAAGGGCTCTTTTTCTACGGGATTTTCGTAAGATAACGTAACATATAACAACGTCGAACTCTTTCAGCGTTTTTTGAAGGGATAAAAACATATATTTCAAAATTCATTGAGTACCAACGCTTTTTACAAGTAATATATAATTTAAAACATCGTAAATAATATGTGAGTATTTTTTTTAAGTTTACTCAAAGTAACGTTATATGGTAAGAGTGTGACAGTATAAGTTTATATTCGGCGGTGCTACCTTTTAAGAACGATATAAAAAAGGGTTTCAAAATATTCGTAGGAAAAAAAGGGTATGTAATAAGTAATTTTACCATATTATTGTAATAAAAAAAATACATAGTAACTTCAAATGGTTAGTAAATTATTGATTCGTCATATTATAATATTTATTCTATTCAATTACTCAAATAAAAATAAAATCAATGAACTCATAAAATCATTTCTCTATAGAAGGAAAGTAATTAAATGGTAAGGATAAATTTATTAAGTCGAATTAAAGTCTTATGAACTTTGATACGCGATTATATACAAAAGTTACGTTTTTCCCTCTTAAAAGTTGATAAAATCTTCGGCCGAAATAAGGTGGATTTTGATAACTACTTCAACGTTAAAGGTCTTCGGGCGTCACACTGGATCGAATAAGTAAACATAAATACGATAACTATTCGCGTTTTATCTTAAGTATAACCTGAAATTTTTTCAACGTAAAAATTACAAATGGTTAATCTAAGCGACGCGCCGTTTTGAAAAGACTCTCAAAACTTCGACGTTAATTAAAAAAAAATTACTCTAATTATCCCAGACGGGCACATGGTTATCATTATATTTATTACGTAAAATAATTTCAGTAATAAAATTAATATTACCGCAACAATTAAGAAGGTTACAAAGATGTTCGTGGACAAACTAATTACGAATAATATATTCGTTGTGATCCGCGGGTATATTGTATGGAAGTAATATATTAACTAACGTGTTATTCATATCTCTATTTAAAAAAACAAATTTAATTGTAAATCACCAGGATATACCCCAAATTTTCGCGAATAAAGTTTTCCAAACGTATAAAAAAACGTAGAATGGTTTATGAATTTTTATTCTTTATTCGTAAACCGAAAGATAACAGCTTCAACTACGTTAAAGCTGTTATAATACACGTGAAACATCACTATAAAGAAATTAAGGTCGTTAGTACTACCGTCGCCTCCGCGGACGTAACAACTTTTTGAAACAGTTTTTAAAAAAAAATTTAACTATTAAACTAACATAAAAGTAATGTGTTTTAATATCGACGAAGTTACGGTTTCAATATAACTTATATGTAGTCGTAACATTTTATATCAGAAATTGTAATTGAATACTAGAGACTTTAATGAATTAATTCAAAAATTAATATTGCAATTATCAATGCTTATTAAAACTCATACCGGTATCATTATCGAAATTAAAACAGTTTTAGTTCGTATCTTTAAGTAAATAAACGTTATTCCCTATGAGAAGTGATGTATCAATTACGTTGTTTGTAGCTTAGATAGGCGAAACTTTAAAATAGTGTATTATCCGGAAACCATAGGTATACAAATATCCTTACACGGTCTAATTATTATGTTTAACGCGTTCAATACGTCCGTAGTTTTATATTTTAAATGTGAAAAATATTTTCGAATTGTTTCGATCCTTTGGATACATTTCGTTCGTAAAACTATGGTGAAACATTGATAATAAGTTGTAAGGTAATGGTATTCTGCCGCAGAACCATTTTGAAATTGCTTTTGAACGCGTACGTCGAAAATTTACACCGAATTGAAGGGTTTAAGGTATATAAGTTCAATAATAATGTTATCTTTCTACTTTAAATGCGCTTACAACCGGCTAAATATCATCGGTAAAGGAATCGATTTTTATATATAAAGGGATTAAGGTTGAATTAATCGTTTTAATTCATCGTATTTTATCTTTAAACTTTGTTCAAAAACAAATAGAGAAATACCTTCTAGGAAGATACTGAAGAGCTGAAAAAATAATGAGACCCGATTACGTAACGTATAGAAGCGGGTTCCCAAGCATCTTTCTAGCTGCTTAGAGAATCTTAAAAACGTGAACAATCACTAGAGTTGGATCCCTAGTAATACTAACTAGGTACTAGCCTGTAACAGACTCTATCGATTCCAGTACGTCTATATTTATAAATACGACTTTTACCGTAACTTTTCAAATCTTTCTATCTCTTTTTACTATTTTGTTAATTCCCTCTTTATATTACTCCTTTATGTCCAATCTACTACAATAAATTCTTTTATAACTGCTAGTTTCTTTAAAAAAAAAATTCATTCTCACATTAACATTTTTTTCGTTTTTTTATTTTTCTATTATAGATATAGCTAATATTTATAATGGTCTTAACTTACGTTATGTTTTTATAAGCGTTGTGAGTAACAATAATGAACCGCTTCGTAAAATATAACGCTCCTTCATATTCGAATACCTTATCGTTAATATATGTTATAGTCTCTTTTCATTGCAAATAACTGTTTTATCTTTAACAATAATGTAGCTGAAAGTAAATTCTTTTTAATTTTCGTAAAAACTACGTATACATTTCATTTTAATTATCTTTTAAAATTTGAAGTGTCCTTTATTAATATCTGTATTTACCGTACGAAAAGGTATTGTATTTATCGAAGTTATTAGTAGGTCTTCATAGTTGCAACGTAGTCGATTCGAATCACTGTGGTCGAAGTAACTGGTGTTGCGTTGATATTGTTGATTGAGATGGTATAAGTTCTAAGTTTGAAAGACCGCTTGCTAGTTTGCACACTAATTTTTATGGCCAAACGCTTTAGCCTGTACCCCACTTTGAAGTGGACACCTACTGCACTGCACTTTCAGTGTAGTGTATTCAAATCCCATAACCTACAGTCAATTTGCAGTACGTACAATTAACTTTACTTCAAGTAAAATTGACTTGACTCTACTGCATTTGACTGCTATTCCAATACTGGCGGCTTTTTGTTTGGTGTTTGCACGCCAACATGGCTTACCATTAATTTATAGCAATCATTGAAGTCTTTCCTCAATCTATAAAGTAATAATAAGCCAGACCCCTGTCAATTCCGATTAATCAGTACTGAAATTGATATTAATTACGGCCTTTCGTAGCCCTTTTTCTTTAGTCCTCCGAGGTCTCCGTTTCTCGAATCCCGGGTACAGATCCTTCACCTTAGACCTGCAAAAATTAGTTACGCTACCATTTGCGTACCCTTTGCCAGTATTTTAAACTACTGCTACCACTAACTTTGCTATCGCTACCATTACTCTGGTGGTCTTTCGGTTTATCAGGGAAACCCTGTTTCTCAACATCATGTTCCAGGCGGTATACGTATCCCTCGATTCGTATAGTTAGTGTATTATTGTTTATAAACCATTTGAAGGCGCTATTAGGCGTGGATGTGGTTATGGTATTGACAGAATTGTCTTTGCCGATATTTCACTGGAACTTATCGATTTCCCGGGATTCATATACTTCTTTCAACGTTATTACGTTTATTATTGGCTGTTTTTTTTTAGTTCTATCTAATTGTGATAGGCATTCGTAAAGGTTCCGGAAATTAGTATACACTATTATAAGTATGGTTGGTAATCTCAGTCATTTGGTGATAATCCTTAATATGCCGTTAATTACCATACTAATATCAAAGCTTACTATTATGCTATAAACTTTTAAAACCAGTATACTCCGGGTCATGGGTTTACACTTAATAAACATTCAGTATACAAGGTTTCTGGTAATTGTAAATTGCCCTTTAAGCCTATTCTTACGAACCAATATTATTAGAAAGTCGATTTACAATGTAAGGTTAGTATTATTAGAAAATGATGTATTCGTAAATATTATTATCTTCGTCTTTGTCAAATTTAGAGAAACTATATTAATTTCTATTTTTACGCAATTTAATTGTTATTTCATCCGTTCATTGAACTTCTTAATTTATTTTTAAGTTTTATGTCTATATCATAAAGGAAAAGTTGTATGATGTTTCTGGTTATCATAATGTAACAATATAGGTTACATTTGATCTTTATTCCAAAATCTTTTCTAGTCTTGCCTCGTCGGTTTCGTCGATAATTATTCAGCTTGTGATTTGCTCTTTTTAGCGTAGGCCAATATAAGTACCGTTTTTAACCTTAAGATTATTAATACAGATTAAATATTTATTAAAGTTAAGTTATACGCCTTTAGCCAAAGTTTCAACTTTCTTGTATTTTTAAAGGTCTAACTTTTTGATAACACGTTACTTTATCGCTATAAACCAAATATCGTCGAATGAAAGATTATAGTTAATTTACATAATTACAATGATAAAGTCTTTAACCTCTATGATGAATAGGCATGTTTCAAATATAAAAGCTTTTATATCGAGTTTATTCTCAAAATATGCTTAATACGTTAGGAATTAGTAAATGTCTATTTCGGTTAATTCATACAATAGTTTGATATAGCGTTTTTCCGTACCGGCTAGTAACTTGTCCTTTATTCATTTTTTGAATTTTTAGTAATATAATACGTTAAAGATCTGTGGCAGATTACATGTATGTTTACGTAATGTCCCGGCTATTAAATGTAAACCGGTCTTTTACACTAACAGTAAAATTAGTCGTAATATCCACAGTTAAACGTTGGCTAATCATTTGGATTGTAAACGATTAAGTAAGAATGTAGTTTTTACCTTTATTACGGTATCTTTAAACGATTAGCCGTAACGTTTCGTACAGCCAATCCGAGAATTAGCTTTTATACTCGTAAACTATTTTTAACTTGAAGATATTAACGTCTAAGCCTTTTAATTAGGTCAATGATACAAATAATATAACTCCCCTAATAAAAGGCCATTAATTTTCATTTATATATTTTTTAAAAAGCTTTACTTGACATGTTATTTATATCTTTAATACGTTACTTAAGGGAAAGTTTTATATATACCTTACCTTGTATATAATATCTATCACCGTCCTTCTTTTTAATATATATCATCCTTTTAGATAATCGTACACGTTTTTGACGTTTCATTAGCTTGTCAATAATCGGCTCGAAAGAGTTATATTAAAGGATTCGTTAGACTCGCAGCTTATGGACGTCTGGCTTATTATTCAACTTAAGATATCTGTGGGCTGTTCGGTGTAGCTTAACCTATATAGTTCGGAAAATTACAAAGCCGTTAACAGTTTTAATCATTACCTTTAAATTGGTAATACTTAAAGTTTTATATGGTTTATTCCATTTTTCTAGCTCGTGTTACGTAATAACTTTACTTTAAAAGTAAATAAAAGAACTTTTAATGTTAAAGGTCTATATTTGTTATTAAGGGTGTTATTAATCTAGCCACCTACCGCTTCCTTCCTTAATTCTTTTAAGGCTTTACCATATGCTATAGAACGTTTTTGGGTATTTAACGAAGATGGCGACTTGGGTATTATATGTGGGTAAGCCCTAAATACTAGCAAATTTGGTATAAATCCGTTAGGGCTAATAGTATCATTAAAATCTTTTACTACTATTTATAGTCGTGTTTTTTAGCTTATAAAGCTTACTATTTCTAGTCTAAGGATATTGTAGACTTTTCGTAAAAGAGTATATACCCTTTCTATTTGGCTAACACCCTGATGTACTTGAACAGGAATCTATTTATACTTAACCCCTATTAACTTTACATCAACTTAAAACTTTATCGTAATAAAGTTAGTATTAGTATCATAAACCAACATGTTGAATTGGTTAGGTTACATATTAATTTACAAAGTGCGTGATGCTTCCTATATTTCTTTCGTTGTAATGATTTGAAAGAACTTGGCGTCATAAAAGGTCGTAATGACGTCTACAACATGTAGCATTAGCTTTCTGTCCAGGTAAGACACGTTTACGAAAACATCTGAATTAAAGTTTTTGTTTTCCTTTTTCGTTAACTTAAACGTTAAAGGGTAGTGAAAGTATATTCAATAGTAGTGATGAAATCGTTTAACTGTCTTTAATACTAATAAATCTACATGCTTTTAAACAATTATCTTTAAGACCTTGTAAAGCTTGTCAATTGCCGCGTAATTAAACCTACAAAGCAACCAATGCAATTTCAACTCCATTAAGTGTAATATAATTGCCTTTAGTTTTTAAAGATAACATTAGAAATACCACTCCTTAAGGTTATGTAAAGTCTTATGACCGGTTTTAACTTGTATTAATTCGTTAATCTAAATGTTAACGTTAACACCGCAGTTTTTCATATCTTTCAGGCAATGGGGAAAAGAAATGGGAGGTTTTAAAATGTGAAAAACAATAGGGTGAACATCTATCTTTACCGTCATAAATCCCAATAAAGATAGCTCTTTTTCAAGATTAAAGCCAACCTTAGCTTTGCCAGCATCCGCATGGTTAAGTTTCGTAATAGTATTAGTATATCTTCGTAACGCAATGTATTACGAGTAGCCTTTTGTCAAGTACCGTGCTGCTTCCGTATCCGGCATAATTCTTTAAAAGACTTGCTTCATGTAACAGTTTTTAATGGTAAAAAGGTATGTAGGATTAAAATCTTTATCGTTATGTCGGTGGTAAGGGTCTTAACTTATTAGGCGGTATAAAAAAGCGTAATAATCCAGTTATCACGTTGATTCTGGGTTAGTACTAGTATTTTTGTGCCAGGCGATAGCCTTTGGCTTCCTTTTCCCCTCTTTGTTTTCACTTTCTTTAAATTATGTGATCCGTTCGATGTAGTCCTATTTAAAGGTAAAGGATTATTACGCATGGTATATTACCTGCTTTGCGTCACGCTTGGCGACAGTATTTAGTGTTTATCAGAAGCCCTGTTTGCCGTCAATCCAATATTTTTTTTGGCTTTTAAGGTAGAATTACTTAGCCGATTTGAAAAATTTAAGGAAAAGGAATACCTTTTTAGAAGGTAGAAGTCTGGACCTTCCGCTAATAGTACTATCCGAGCCTTTCGTACCGTTGATCAATTTAATACCAATTGGAAGGGTTTTCTTTTTCGTCATAAAATGCCCGAGTTTGAAGGTATATATCATTCGAGCCAGAAACTTAAGTAGTTACGATCGTTAACGAGAAACTAAATTGGCTAAAAAAACCTTCAAAGATAGTATCCGTGTATGATAAAGCGTATTCGAACTTTTTATAGCCTATAACTACTTGTCGAATTTGTTAACGTAAAGTGCATTCAATAACTCTTACGTTCCTTATTACTTATTCGCAAAGCTTTAGACTATTAAATATATAACTAAAAAGATTGAATTTGCTTCCCAACTCGTTTTCATAATTCAATAAATGAAACCACTAAATAATGTTATAGTCGGTATGGTACTGGGTAAAATTAATATCGTATTCGAAGTGACTCTTTATGTCATCGTAAATTTGGCAGAATAAGAAGGAGTTCGTTAGCTGCCACAGGTAGTAATCCTTAGCTTATCCGGTAAGAATATTAAGCAATAGCGAGTGAGAACCTGTTAATTTAACTTTTATCTGGCGGCAAATGTTAAAAAATAGGCGTAACTTGACATTGAAGAGGTTATACAGCTTACCGTTATACTTTTCTTTTTATCCATAAATATTAACAAACATAGAAATTACCGTATAATCTGTATCTACCATGGAAACGCATTGAGAGGGAAGGGTGATATACTAGTTGTAGGGACCTTTGTTATTTAGCTGGGGAAAGAGATAAGACTAGTACTGATACTGGTGGACATTATACTTACCTTTAGCTAAGTTTAGAGGGGAAAAGCTAGTAGTCTTGCCTACTATAGGCTCATGTGTAAAGCAGGTCCTTTTTTAATTTGGTTGTCAAAACTCAACATATAAAAGAGCTTAAGGAAAGTAGCTTTAAGGGTTTTTATCGCGGGAGACTTAACGATAACCCTTTTGGTATTAAGGGGTCCGGGGAGGTTCCTATTTAATTAATTAATGTTAAACGTCAATATCAATACCTGTTACAGCGTTAAATGCTCTTCTTTACGTACTTCACCGCTACTAAGGGCATATTTAGCGTTGTTATATAGGGGTACTAAATTGCTAAGAAAGTTAACGTATTCCTTATCATTAGCACGTGAAGAGGTTTAACTTAGCTAATAAGTGTGTAGGAGAGGTTTTTTGTATTGTGTGTAAGAGTGTTGAGGTTTTTCAACATCCTTTTCATATGGAGGTAGGTTTTAGAGGCGTTTTTAAAGCTGGGCAAATCGAAAAGGATTTATGCTAGCTTTGTACTGGCTTGTATGGAAACGTTAATCGCTTGTTTCTTTAATTTAAACTTAAGCCTCAACTTAACCCCTTTTTGAAAATGCCTTAAACATTTTAATAATCCAGTCGTCAAAAAAGTTACGGTACTCGTAAAAAGCGCGGTCAAGATCCTCGTTATTATTGTATTTAACGATAAAATATTTAAAGAAGTTGGTAAGGAGTTTTTCCGTTAAGTCTTTATCCATATCCCATACCTAAAGGTTTTCGTTGTAAAACTCGATAAAAGAAATTCCCTGGGCTTTAATTGCCTCTTTTTAGCGGGGTCGGTAATGGTTTAAAATTGGGTATTGATAGTAAATATCTTGAAGTTTTGGCTTGTGTAAGACTTGTAGGGTGAGTGAGGCGAGAGACTTGGTCATCCTAGGCGTAGAAACTTGGTAATTAGGCATGAAGTTTCGTGACGTGGTTTTCTCGGCACAACTTAGTGTTTCTTCTTAAAGTAGCGAACTTAACGATTAAAGTGATGTGGAGAGTGAAAAGAGTGAAGTAAGGAAAAGATTTAGTGTAGGGGGTAAAGTCGAAGGTCGTTATTGGTGTTAGAGGCTGTTTATTGTTTGGCGTAGGGACTTAGTCGTTCTTTTTCGGTAGTAGTACCCGTAATAGTATTTACTTAGCCGTTTGCCAACTTGCTGAACTTTGAGACTTTTGACAGTTAATCTTAATGTCTTTAAGAAGGATTAATGAAGATTTCTTAGTGTTTTTAAGTAATGATACCGTCGCCTACTTCCAGATTGCCGTTGCGGATTGATGTAACCCCCAAAATCTTTTCTGTTTTCCTACCGTCGTATACTAACGCAGTACTAATAGAGGTCTATCGTAAAAATCTTTCCTTTACCGTAACCGCCGTAACTATGGAGCGTAACCGTAAAGTAAATTCTTCTTTTACTTAGCCAATATTTGTTTAATCTAATAAGTATTGATCAGTGTTGATAGGCCTTTATCTTTACAATGTAGTCTATTCGAATCATGGTGGTTGAAGTAACTAGTGTTGCTTTTATATTGTTGATTGAGATGGTGTAAGTTCTAAGATTGGCAGACCATCAACCGGTCTGCACACTAATTTGTATGGCCAAACGCTTTGGCTTGTACCCCAATTTGAAGTAGGTACCTAGTGCACTGCACTTGCAGTGCAGTGTATTTAAATCTCACAAACTTCAGTTAATTTTGAGAACATACAATCAACTTTACTGCAAATAAAGTTGACTTGACTATACTGCATTTGAATGCTTTTCCAACAGAGATCTTATAATAAAATTAAGCTAAAAAATCAATGTTGTAAGAAATTCGATTATGAATGGATCTCTTGTTATGATATACTTAAAAGATACATGTACTTATAGTTTTATATGGTTTAAGTGTCTCACTAAGGTTCTCAATCATAACTTTCGGAAACGGTGATTGTTTTTTATCTCCTATTCGTATGATGTAAGGGGATATCGCAGATTAAAAGATGATTTTGGTTTCGCGTTTTCCGAATGAATGAATTGGTTCGCCCGGCTTTGAGATTTCACTCGTGTTTAGAGAGTCATAAAAGTTTACGTAATATAAATTATTACTACTTTTACCA
Organism: Anisogramma anomala; assembly: GCA_038502455.1. Classification (NCBI taxonomy): domain Eukaryota; kingdom Fungi; phylum Ascomycota; class Sordariomycetes; order Diaporthales; family Gnomoniaceae; genus Anisogramma; species Anisogramma anomala. Next base: position 32,729,900 of record JASMMZ010000005.1, read on the forward strand.
TACTTTTTCATCAATTATTTCCGGTTTCGTTATCTTGTAAAACTTATTCGTTAATATCAACCGTTTCAGCAGTTTATCGACATAGAACTTTTTAAATTAATCACATATTCATATAAGATGCCTTCGCGCCGATTCCTTTCAATATTCAATATATATTCGTGTAAGAGTTCAATTCGAGTACTTCAAAAAATAGCCACGTAATCTATATTTCTTTATAATGAATACATGATACGGTTTATAAAACCTCGCGAGTAACATCTAAACCTTCATTGTTAAAGCCATTTATTACCCGTATCATATTAATTAATTTTATTAAAATTAGGTTAAGCGAGCTGATCGTAAAAAAGTCAATGATAGTATATATGTCGACTGTGTTATTCAAGTATAAACTAATATGTTATAATATTTAATATCCTGACTAAAAGGTCGCTCTTCCCGCTCCGTTTCGGGTTATACTCTATCATAGGTTTCGTTTAATACTCTCCTTATTTAACGTTACTCGTTATCGTCTGTTTTATTTAAGACTCACCCCACCTTCCGCCAAACGCCCTTAGTGGTGCTTCCTAATATCCGTCCCGCCCCTCGTTACCCGCATTTATCGGTCTTTTTTAATTTCTAAGGTTAATATTAATAATGATTTTAACATTAACGACGCTATTATTTGGAAAACCCGCATAAAGATAACGATAACTAGTAATTCAAGCTTAATAAATTGTAATAGAATCAGCCTCGCCATCGGTTAATCATACATGGAAGTCGGGTAACATATACTTGGTCTCGTATATAGTATTATATTATCGTAATAATGGGGTTTTGCTTTTATTTATAAATATCAAATTATTACTTAGCTCAAAATAATTTGCTTAACAAAAGTTATGTAAAACGAATCCGACGTCGACGTCGAAACATCGAGTGATGATAAAATCGGATATCCCTTTATTTTAGCTCAAATTTATGAAAAGACGCCGTATATTAATAGTTTTTTTTTTTAAATAATGAAGAGTAATAGTAAGGCTAATATTGTTGTAAAGATAGATAAATCGACTAGAAAGAAGCATTTAAGAGAGTGCATGCCACAGATGGGAGGTTATAAATCTCTCATCCAGTCAGTGGCCCTTTTGACATGCACTCTGAAATAAATCTTCTAGACTGCGCCACGCATATTGCATTTTATACCTTGTAAGAATATAGCTAGCATCGTGACATATTATCGTAAATGTTGCAAAAGTACAACTTCTAATATAGAGCACTGCTACTTAGTTTATGTATACTAGCTAGAAGGGTATATAGTGTTATTCATATATTCACATAAGCAATCTTTTCTTTCCTCTCTATATTTCGTATCCAAAACTTAGTAGCGACAGTATAATTTTAACGAGTCTATATATGTATTTGTGTAATAATAGTGTAGTTACAGCATAAATTATAAAAGTTAAAATTAGCATCTTTTGTATTAGAAACATATTTAAGGTACCAATTGTAATGATTTAAATTTGCGAATTCTGGCCGCGGAATAATTGTAATAAGGGCATGATTAGTATAGTTAATCAGTGATTATATGTTAATTAATAGCATTTTTTTTTATATAGGGTGAAAGTGAAATTACGTAAGTGTTATATGGATCATTATGTAAGGGTAATGACGCTGTTACGTGTTTGAGGTTGGTACAAAAATATATCGCTATCGGTTTAGGTAAAACCTATTTTTTCCCCCTCCAACGATGGGTACTTATAGATAACATAAATTCTATTTTTTATATGATTTGAACATTAATTTAATGAATCACTTTAAATCTCTCCGATAGGTGGGGTTTTGGACTAATAGATATAAATTAAACTAGTTTTTAAATAGATATCACATAAAAACACAACTATTCGGCGCCACTTATCGCGTAAGCGCTGCCGCATTGTTATTGACGCTGACTCGATAGCTGCCATACAATTATCACTACCAATAGCCTGCCTTTTTCGGATACCATTTCCTTTATAGCCGTCTTTCTTCTAGCCTCGTTGCCCACCTCATCGTTCCCAGCCTTMCCATCTGCCGCCGCCGCCGCCGCTACCCACGCCATTATCACCTTTCCTCCTCCTTTTTCCTCCCCTTTTACTCCTAACTCTAATAAGGGCGAGTGGAAAGCTTTTAAGGTTATATACCTTACCCTTTCCCCGCGAGTAAAAACCCCCTTTTTTTATAGGGAATCCCAGTGTTATAATCATAGATTAGTCAAGTTATGCTGCAATTTACATATACTATATTTACCTGTTTATTTTTCGTTGATATTTTGATTTAAACAAGGATTACGAAACGGATCTCCTTCGCCGTCTCGAGTTACATATTGCTAACATGAGCTGCGATGCTCGTCTAACACGCAAAACGTTAGAGTGACGTATCCGGATCCATATCCCCGGGCCGCTAATAAGTACACCCTAAATTTCGTATATCTTGTTCGTGGCTGCGGGTAAGTATATTAGTCATTACTAAGGAAAAGGGGGTTATTTAACTCGTTATTACCTTTATAAATAGATTAGCTACGAATACGACCCTGTGCCGTTAATTTTAAAGTAATAAAATGAAGCGGTATTATGCGCCCGCCTACTTTATAATAAACTTTAAGAAATTTTCAAAAAATTAATTTCTTTCGAAAGGAATATTCAAAACACTCTTAAAAACTACCACGTTCGCAAATAACAACAATAAACTTATTTCAATTAGTCAAAAACGCTAACCGGCGGATTAAAAAGTCCGTGACCCTTATTACCGCCTAAAAACATGGTTTACGTATATACTATGTAAGTGATTTCGACGACTTCATATCGCGTCGCCACAACGAGGGTAAACCCCTCTACGTCTTTACCTAAATATATACGGCTTAAGTCACGGAGCTACCTCTTCGCTAACGCTGATAATGGCGTCGATAACGGTAATGTTGGTAACGTTAATACCGAGGAGAAAAGCGATGGAAAGGAAAATAAGGATACGACCACATCGCCTTTTCATTTAATTTTTAATAGTCAATAAAGACCTCCTACTGTATGTCTATCGCGCTCGGAAATCATTCAATACGTTACATAATAATATTATGACGTTCATAAACAGTAATCGTAAGAAAAACTCCAAGTGTACTTATGAAAAGGTTCAAAATATATGAAATGATAAGAAATGATACATTAAAAGTAATGCCAACTTGACAATTAAAATATAGAAAAACTAAAATGGAAGACCTGATAGAGCCATAACACGGTAAAAAATTAATTATATGTTGAGGGCGACGTGACATAGTAGATTGAAAAAAATAAATAGCAAACTTATAAGTTCGGTATAAGTATAAGTCGTAGACTGTAACATAATCCAGAGAGCGATGCGGATAATAAGTTTCAAATCGCTCCTAATCGGCAAAAGTGGCGTAACAGTTTATTAAGGATGAAAAACCTTTAAAATAACTTTAATAAACCATGTGTTTATGGATATAAACGTATTTAATATTTCCTTCAGGAGATTTTTAGTTGTTATGTCCGTTAAGTTAAATTTTCTATCGATTGAACCTGATTTTTCTTCGATTTCCCAGTATTTATAAAACTTGTATAAAATGATAAAAAAATTATTAAGTGTTCTTAGTCCTTAATATTAGAGTGGATTAAATGTATTTGATTTTTTTTCAAAAAAAACATCACATATAAAGACAGGAACAGAGTGTAAATTAAGGTTACAATAATTATTTAAATCGTTATAGCCACGGTAATTTCCGAATTGAAACCTTTAATTATACTCTAAATTTTCCAAATCGAAAACTTTCTCATAATATCATTTTACTGAGTAAAGTTTTAATAAATAATATTTCCCCGAAGGTTAAAATACTTCAGAACCGGTATTTCGTTACCGAAAACTAAAACAAAGGTTTTTTTTTATAAATTGTAATTGTGATTATGTGTAAAATAATCTGTGAACGAAACAAAAAGCTTTGGAATATGTATCTGTAACGGTATAAATTATAAACGGCGTTTTGAATTATATATTTACTATAAAAAACATCATTAAACTGTTTTTACTTATTGTTTCACGAGGCGGCTTAATATTATATTTCAACTCAAAGATTAAAATATGTTTCTGATTATATTGTGAAAATAACCTAAATATTACGTAAATGTTAACATTTATATTCGTTAGCCCGTTTTACTCTATTTAAACCGATGAAGGTGGTGTTATCTAATTGACCTTCTTACGTAAAGCCTAAAACGACGTTCTAAAAAGTAATAATAACGCCGTTCAAGTTGATAATAAAGTTTTTCATTAGGTACATCTTGCGTTTCACCTTCGAACCGGCCTTTAAAGGTTTAATTTCTTTAAAAACAGATAATGACGCGTTATATAATTTCACGATATCGTCCATTTAAATACATATTAGTACAAAGAAGTTAACACAGGCTATTAATATTAATAAGAACAGATTAAATTTTAAACTAATTATTTCGAACTAGTTTATATAATAACTTTTATATGATTTATACTATTAGATATGAATTTTAACCAAGCCTTGAAGAGATTTTATAATACGCAAAATCGTTTTATGTAAATATTACTTTTGGAAATCTCTAGATATATCGGTATAAACCCGTTGTTCAAACCTCTTTTTAACAAGGTATAAGCTTACGCAATATTATAAAGTTTAATATATAAGTTATAAAGGGTACTAAGGGAAGTTATAACTATAAGAATCAAGCGGTAACTAACTTTCTATAAAGTCGGCGACTAAATTATAATATTTTTCTTACCGTTATCATCATACCATTCTATAAATAAACGGTTTTTTCTTTTTATTTACCGGTTTACCCTTGACTTTTTATATTAACCGAATATAAAATTTCTATAAGCGCCATCAATCGTCGGGTTAAACCGTTTAAAGTAAAATACGCTTTGATCGATGAAAACAGATATTCTTATTTAAATAAACAAATTGATCGGAGTTTCTAAAGTAGCAATAATACCGTCGTAACAAAGTTTTACGTTAAACTAGCGGTCGACTATTTTATTTTGAGTAATAAAAAAGTTTACAGTAAATGTTTCAGGGCGTTTTTTTTTTTTTTTAGTTTTCGAATCAAAAAAGCGGCCTCGGCGGCAAAGTATTAATAGGATTAACATAATCGGTCGTTCTTGATTTATAAAAGCAGGTTGAAAGTACGATTCAAGGATTAGGCTAAAACTAAAAGAGGTTTGGATTCGCCGTTCCAAAAGGGTATCCCGTTGTTGATTTTAATCGAACTATAATTTTGGGCCGCTTTCATCCATCTCTTTTTTACATTCTTGTACTATAATCCAGCGAAACGAACTGGTACCGTTTAGCAAATTAAAAGGTATTTTGTAACCTTTAAACCCGTTCAATTTTGAAATATAGTCTAACCGTCTTTCTTTTTCCAAATTAGGATTTCCGAGTGTAATAATAAGTCCAAAACAATAGTTTTAAGTAAGCTATTTTTTTGTAGTTAAAGTTTTGTAAATGTATTTTTCAGCTGGCAGGTAACGTAACTCTACAATTTCTTTTTCTATAGCATTCACCCTTTTAATAGTAATTTGTAATGGTGAAAAATTGATATAAATGGTTGGGTTAATACTAAAAGAAAGGAGCGCAAAAATAGAGCTCGTCTGATTGAAAGAATTATTAATAACGTTAACCACTATTTATAGGATAAATCATTAGAAAATAACCCCTTATAACATTAGATACAATACCTTATATATCATTTCACGTGATTTATAATACCGTTTATATTTTCTCATACCTTATGGTCCTTTTATGAATATTTATTTATATTCGTTACCTACAATGTTAGCATTGATATGCCCTTCATTAAAATCGAAAACCGTATTAACTTTGTAAGTGATTTAATTCGAAGGCTTTAAAGAAACGTTGAATTAACAGTTACCTAAGGCGTTTGAACAATTCATAAAGCAACGTTGACGACGACTAGAAAGTCGAAGATATTTATGTTCTCTAAATAAATACGATACTAGATAAGAAACTTGAAGTTATAAAACGTAATCAGTTTAACAATGGTTTCAATAGTAAGATACGATGGATATTGAAAAAAAAACCAAACAAATTAAGCTTTATGAATATCTTGACGGTTAATCTCCATGGCCATACTTTTTTCCCTTCGCAATATCAGATACTACGAATAATCTACTACAAAAAATCTTATTACTACTATACTTATTATAACACCGTTTAAAGAATATTTTGTGTGACGATTATAAAGGTTAAAATATATAATGATTTAGGTGCTAATTTAAGGAAAATTTAGGGGTTTTCACCATTTAAAAGTTGTTAAAAAGACAGGGTAAGCGAATTACTTGTTCGCCCTAAAACTACTATCTTTATATCATGCAACTTACTTTGACAAATCGTTATCCTTAACAGCCCCATTACCATCATAATTTACATTATGTTTTCTTCTTGTAGTTTACTACCACCTGTTAGTTCTCAATATATGGCCATGTTTGGATAACTTTTTCAAATGTTAAGTTACATATGCCGGCCCGAAGGCTCGCAATTTAAGTATCCCCACTGAACACAACAACCACAATATTTAATTCCTAGTTTTAAGTCTATACCTTTGAAACTGTTGAACAAACCACTCTGTTCCTTATGATACCTATACATAAACTAAATACGTATCCCTCATACCTGTGGCTAATTTCTAAACCTTGCGCTATATATAATTATTTAATGCCTGCCAAAAGAGCCCCATATGAATCATAACGTCTCCACTTTATAAGAAACCCTTTCCTTCCAATGAATTTAGATCTTATTCGTATGGGTATTATATATGTGATTATATAAAAAGAGAGTACCCCCTGGTGGGTGTATTAAATAATAGTTTTCAATCCTACACATATGTCATCAGAAGAAACACCATGTTCCCGTAGCACATATTGTCAAGTAAAACCTTCGACTGAAAAACCGAATCTTAAGTTAACCTTCAAATTAAGACTTTAATATACCCTATAATTTAGAGATCCACAATACATGCGTGAAAAGTGTAGGTTACGTGAGATGTGTTATACGGCCATTTAAGTTCCCATTTAACGTTTACCAGCATCGAAGATCTGAAAAGCCTAAAAGAGTAAAGTGCTTAGGAAAGAAATATATCGTGGTCAAAACTCTGTAGCAATGAGAAAAATATACTCCACAAATTGTTTCACAAGTCACATTTTTTCCACGAGCTGTAAACGTAAGAAAGAAAAAGGTTATGCAAGGTATAATGCTGAGTGAGTAGTATAAAAATAAAAATCTCCTATGGATACCTGAAGATATCTAAAATAAATTGGTAGGCGCCACTAAACAGTCGTATCGCTAGCAGTTATTGACGGCTCCAAAATAAATAAATAAATAAATCCGTTAAATGCGAGCTTTTATAATAAAGGTTAATGAATCCTTTAAACGCAAAAACCAGAATTTATTTACACCGTAGTATAAGTTTGGAAGACCACGTTTACACAAGTAGCGAGGGACGGAATCGGTACTCTCAAAGCCTGTTCTTTGGATACCAAGCTGCACGGGAGATATGCCGGGTTAATGACAATCTCCTTGACCCAAAAGAGATTGGCGGACAAAAATCGAATGGTAAAAGAGAAGATTAGTGGTTTTGTGGTAAAAAAGAGAGCATGTGAAGTAATGGTGTTAAGAGAGGCTATATTTTTTTCTTCTCGAAGATATGTATTGTTAAGGTTTACAGTATGAGCTTCTGACCGTACTTAACAAGATGGTCTATACTCATATTGAGAGAAAGTTGAGGTTAGGTCTAAAATATAATTTACAATATAGCCCAAATAATTCCATCGGTAAAAAAAAAATAGGGTATTATATATAATATATTCTTTATTCTTTATAACATTTCGACTAAAAGTGGCGAGTTAACGAATAATTGAACATGTTGTTAATACAGTATGTTTTATCATTATTACGACGATAACTCATATATTCAATAGATACTGTTATGTATTACTTTTATTGATAATTTCAGTCTATTTAACTTTTTTTTAAAAGCGTTTAGACTAGATGTTGAGTATAATTGGCCCCAGTATTTGAGTCGATGTAACGTGATATCGGAAGGTGTTCGTTATCCTAATCGCTAAAATTGATAACTTATGCAAATATACCGACTGTATTTGGCGTGTAAGCAATTATAATCATAAGCGCGAATGGTAACTCGCTAAAGAAGCGTTTACTGGTGGAATTTAGGCGTTATATCGCGTATTGAAATCATTGACACCCGTAATAGCAACTTGTACCTGTTTGTGAAGTGTGGCTTAACTAACATGGAATTATCTTTTACTTACTAGTAGAATATAAACTTGTTAAAAATGTGATTAAAGATATTTTTTACTATTTCCTTCTATTTTTTCTCAATTATTATCTTCGTTTATATTCTTGTATCTAAGTTCATGTAGTATTATATCAGGTGGATATTATTTTCGAAGTTAATATTTATATTATCACAAATTTTCCAGAAACTTTCCTTTTCTTTTGTAAAGTAAGGTAATAGTTTTTGGCGTAAATTTTGAGGATTTCTGTAATAAGTAGGTCAAAGTGAGAATGTGGAACCTCCCTCAATTCACAAACATTTAAAAATGGTATTATTTTCCTAGGAGTTAAATTGTAAGGATTCTTATTATACCTTTTTACATTACTCTATATCTTGGCGAAATTTATAAAGAGTTCATAGTTAGTCGGTAAGGTCTAAAACCTATTCTCGGGAAATGAGGTATTCAAAATAGTAATAGTTAGATAGGTAAAGTTGTAGTAAAGATGAAGATTCAACGGAGAAGTATCCAGAGGTGCACGTCATAGGTATGAGTTTATAAGCCCTCGCCAAGAGCGTACCACTCTAAACCGCTCTAAGTATTGTCATTCGGTTTGGTATAGCTATTTCAAATCGATTCATGCATTACTATTCGGTTCTGTATGGAAATTCCTGACCGAGCCATGTATCAAAATTCGGTTGAGTATAACTATTTTAAACCAATTTATATATGATGTACTTAAAGTTTTGGAAAAGTATAACCTGTAACGAAATATATTATCCTATGCTTTACAAGATTACACCCTGCAATATAGTTTACTGTTAGTTGCCCTTTATATACTATTTATAAGGGTATATAGTAATATCTACGTAAGCATGTTTTTCATTCCTTATATATATACCGTACCTATAGCCCAGTAGTAATAGTTTAGTTGTGGTTGCAAAGGTTTAAATCAATAGGTTTTATAGTAACAGTGTTATTATAATTTCAAATTGTTAGAGGTTTAAATCAGTAATTTCCGTAGCAATAGTGTTGTTACCATATCAATTATAAAATGTTTAAATTTATAATTTTAGCTGAGAATAGTAAAGTTTAACCGAGGTGTTATTTACAATTATAAATAAATTGCTGTAGTTAAATAGTGGTGATATGGTTAGGAATTGCTCCTTTCATAATTTTTAATAGGGGTAATTGTATAGAGATAATTATATAGAGGTAATTTCATAATCATATATTAGGTTACTAAAAACAATGTATCGTTATAAGCCTAGGTAAACCTTTTTCCTTTTTCTTTCAAAAGCGCATCATCGAAAAAAATATATGTCTTTTTTTAATTTAACCTTTATCCCCATTAAATAAACCAAGCCGTTTCCTTACTTAACTTTTATTTCTTCAAATTAAAAAAAAATCGCTTTTATAGGTAGGTTACTTAAATCATACCCATATACTAACCTTTTGTCTTTCAATAAATAACGCGTAAAAACCGAACCATAAGACGCTGTCTAGCGCTTAAGCGGCGACGCGCCGCCGCCGCCGCCTCTATTACTATTGACGCCTATAACACCATCACTACTAATAATAATAGCCCGCCCTTTTCGAGTAACATCTCCTTCATCGCCGCCACGCCATCCGCCACCGTTACCACACTCATCGAAACCTTATTAAGCCCCGCCATAAACAAAACTTGGCGCAATTACGCTAGAGTTCGTATATCCCTAATTCGTTTATTTGTATATTTTTAATCTCATTTTTTTCAAATACGGAGTACGAGATGGATTTACCTCGCCGGCTCTAGCTCCCTGTCGTTATAGTACGCCGCAAAGCCCTTTTAACGCCTAAGGCATTAGAACAATGTTCCCGGATCCGTAGCCCTGGGCCGCTAATGAATACACCTTATGTGTCGTGTATCACGTCCGCAGGTCGCGGGCGAATTCGTTAGCGATTACTACGATAATAGGGGTTTTTCGGACCGCTACTACCGCTACAAACGAAATAATAACTCGTAAGACCCCATTCCGGTAATCCTAAGGTTGTAATCCGAGGCTGGATTACGCGTTCGATGGCTTTTGAAGAAAATTGAACCGAATCGTAAAAACTTTATTTAACAAAAATATATTATTCGTAGTAATTCGAAAAATAATCGTAATCGTCATTACACAAAATAAGATGATAATCATTAGTAATATGCGTTGAAAGGCGAACTAAGAAGACGGTAATAGTTGTCGTTGTTCAAAAACGTGGTTTAAATATATATTATACAGGTGAATTTAATGGTGTTATCGTACGCCGCAATAAGGAGTGTAATCCCCTCTTTACGCCTTTACTTAAAGGTATAACAAATGAAACGTAGGGCTATATCCTTATCAACGCTTATAACGTCGATGGCAGTAATAGCGGTAACGTTAATATAAAGAGGGAGAGCGACGTAAAGAATGGTAGGGACACGATGATGTCGCCATTTCCCTTTAATAGTAGATCAATAACCTTGAGCTGTGCCGATATACCCGGCTATAATATAATACGTCATATAGTAATATTGAAATTTTTTATGAAATAATCGGTTATAAGTAATAGAAAATGAATAAAAGAAGATGTTATATATTAAAACTAGTACTATATTAAAATTGGTACAATGTTATGGGTTTAAATAAAAGTAAAATAGAGGATCGATACGAGTAATAAAATTAAATAGAAAGAGAAACGAATATAGAAAATTCCGACGGGTCGAGGCGAATAAAAACAGAGTATTAAAATATCTGGAGCGGTGTAAAATAATAGGGTAAAATGAAGTTAAAGTTGGAAATTGATACGGATAATATACTGCAAGTAAAAAGTGGTGTAATAGTTTTTTAAGGTCGTAAAACCTTTTTAATAACCCTAATAAATAGTGTATTTATGAATATAAATATTTGTAATGTTTCATTCGGTGTAACTTTGGTTATCGTATTTATTAAGTTGAATTTGCCTTTGATTTACCAATTTCTTTTATGTTTTACAGAGTTTATATAACTCGTGTAAAGCAATAATATCGATTATTAAACGTTTCTCGTTCGTAATACCTTATTTTACTAAATACTTACAAAACTAAAAGGAGTTATTATATACAATGAAAGGGTTAAAAAGTAAACTAAGGTTAAAATGATTATACGAGCCGTTATCTTAATAATAATATACGAATAGAAGCCTTTGATTAGGTTATAAATTATGAAATATAAAAGTTTCCCGTCAATTTTTTCCACTTGGTAAAGCTTCAATAAATAATGTTTTTTCAATGTGTAAAGCCGTTTCGAACCGGTATTTCGTTACCGAGAATTAAAATAAATCCTATTTACGAATTACAACTGTTATTATTAGCAAAAATACCGTTAGTAAGAATAAATAGATGTGTAATACGTTTATCCAATAGTATAAATTGTAAGCCGTGCCTTGAATCATGTATTTGTTACGAAAATAGTTTATTCAACATCTCATATATATCGTCTTATGGGTAGGTTTCGTATAAATTAGGGATAAAAAGGTTTGATGCTATTTTCGTTATATTATAAAAGCAATTTAAACGTCGTATATACGTTGAGATTAATATTTTTCAACTCGTTTTACGTTATTTAAAACAATAGAAGAAATTTTGTTTAACTTTCTTTTTTATATAAGATTTAAATTTTTGTTTCGGAGGGTAATAGTAGCGTCATTAAGATCGATCAAGTGGATCTTAGTTAGATCCATCTTGGATTATTACTTTTAGGCCGGCTTTTAAAAGTTTCCTGTTTTTAAAAGTAGACAAAGAGGTATTATATAACGTTAAAATATCTTCTGTTTGTATACCTATTAGTATAAAGCTTTTCGAACAGGCTATTAATACCAACAGGCATGGGTCGAAGGTAAAGCTAATTATTTAGAGCTGTTCCTTATAGTGCCTTTAGTAGGTCTATTATTGGTAAACACCGGTTTCTACCAAGCTGTAAAGTGGTTTTAAAACACGTAAGATCGTTTTAGTTGAGTGGTATTACCTAAGGTTTAGGTATATCGGCGTAAATTTTTCATTTTAAACGTTTTTTAAATTAGGTATATACTTATGTTATATCTTAAAGCTGGATAAAAATGTTATCTAGTAAGTTCCAAAAGGACATAAATATGAAAAATAGGCGATCGCTAGCTTGTCATAACGTAGGTTATTGGATTATAATATTTTTTTCAACCTTTATCGTTATATTCTTTAACAATTAGGCGGGTCTTTTCGTTATATTTTTCGGTTTTATTTTTAATTTCGTAACATGGGACGGTTAGGAATATTTCATAAATTTCGTAAATATCTAGATCTAACCGTTTAACACAAAATACGCATTAGTCGATTAAGGTTAAAATTTCCGTTTAGATAGATTATGCGAATACGGCACTTAAAATGGTGTTAATACTTTCGTAGCGGATCTATAAACTAAAATCGTGGGTTTCCATTTTTTTTACCCATTAAAAGTGTTCGTAATAAAGTTCTTCAGGCGTTTTTTTTTTAGTTTTTGAGCTAAAGGAGAGCCTTTTATGGCACGGTTTTAGAGGTGTTCATATGGACAAGTCACTTTTATCTAATGTATTCAAGTTAAAATAGTGTTTTCGGATAAGGGATAGAATTGGGTTCGGCTTAAATTCTCCATTTCACGTAATATCTTATAGGCGTTTGAATTTTTTTTACGGTTTAAAGCTTGTTTTTTTTTAAAAAAAATTATTTGCATATCATTATTTAACGAAAGAAAAAACTCGTATCGCTTAGTTAATTAACAAATATATCGTGGCATTGAAACCCGTGGAATTTTTAAAGGATAGTCCATCTATTTTTTCGTTCCTTTTCTTAAAAAAAAAAAAAAAACCTTTCAATTGTAATAGTAAATTTGAAACATTAATTTTTCTTATTTTATTACTTATAATTAACGTTTTAGACATATCGTTCTTTGCCCCCATTAATCTTCATACCGGTATGGCTTTCACTATAGAATTGGCTTTTTGTATTATAAATGGTAATAGGGTAGTGTTTATATGGATCCATAGGTAGATATTAAAGATAAGGAGTGTAGTGATAGACCTATTTAGGCTAATAGTGTTATTAACGGTGTTAACCGTTATTTAAAGGATAGATTATCTAGAATCAATGCTTTTTAGTTTTTTCAATAATACCACATACGGGTTTTTATTAATCCGTAATATTGTGTTAACTTTTCAATATCATATATTTCTTTTTTTAAGATTCGTTTATACTCGGTACCGGTTATCCGAACTTTAGTACGTTATACGATAAAATTAAAAGCCATACCAGCGTAGTATGTAATCCAATTTAAGGGCGTGAAGTAGAAGTTTAACCAGGAGTTAACTCAAGCGTTCTTATAATTCATAACGGAAACACTTCGTGTAAATTCAACGGCTTGAAATAGCATTACCGTGCTAATAACATAACGGATCAGTTGGTTATTTAGATATATAATATGAATAATTACTTTGCAGTTAAAGTTTATATCGTTCTAAAAGCGTAAATCAAACCGTTGTAAGGTTTATAAGTATAATTGGTACTCGTGGTTAAACTTTTCGATAGCTTTCAGTGCGTCTTTCTCTATATTTATATAAACTATACCATGGAGTAAACGTAAAAGGCGTTTTAAAATTGGGAATTCGAATCGTCGATACAAAATCTGTAATTACAGCTAAGTTAAGTAAGTAACCTTAATTATACGTCCTTTGGAAAATACCATGGGTAGCCAAACTTAAGTTGGAACGGTATAGATACGCTATTTGAGACGCGGATAAGTTAATTAGTCGTATTCCAAATTTTAATTGCGATATTATTTTTCCTAGTTGATAAAGGTAAAAATGGTATTTTCAAGTTTATTACGTAAAACTTAATCGATTCAAAACGTGTATTTACGTTGACTCCTCTAAGTAATAACGTTTTGATTTTATTAAAGACAACCTTTCGGTATTTACCTATTCGGTTTATGTAATGATCACACTAAATACCCGTGAGTAAATAGAAGGTGTCAGGGAGTTTATGTTAGCAGTAAGGTAGCAGAGGTAACAAGGGTACAATATCAAGAAGACGTTTGTTCGTGCTGTAGAATGATCACTAGCCGTTAGGCTATTTAGGTGTGTAGACTGAATACTTAGATTGACAACTGAAGAGCTATGAAGGAAATACTATCCATGTGGTGATCACTATGTCCTTATATATCCGTGCCTTCATACCGTCTTCAGTACTGAACCCCTGAAGTCGATATCGCTTCCTTCGGACCCAACATTATCGACTGGACTGCGAGCGGTCCTATCTGTCAAAACCCTAACCCTGGGTGATTACATAAGAGAGATCCCTGGCTTGATGTATTGGATATCATGCTTCTGATAGCGCAGCGGATCGCTGGCCTATTACATAACCTACAGTTGGTACTTGAGTTATAACAGTTTAATTTAAATTTAGAAAACTTCGCCGGAAATACGTTAAATTGTCGTTTCCCAACCGTTGACATTTCGGTTACGCTAATATCAGCTATAATCCGTTGAAATATATTTTTGTATTTGTTAAAAAGCGTAAATACGACGTTATATCGGTGTTGAATACTTCGTTTAGATAGTTTAAACCTGTAATATATATAAAAAAGGTAACTTATAATCTAGTGAAAATTCGCTGTGCGGTATTATCGTCCTCATCTAGTAGGTAAGTATTATCGTGTTTAGTATAGTTTTTTTTTAATATGTTTTCGCAAAGATTGGTATCAAATCCCTTATTTATACCTTTGTATTCAGTTACGTATATTGAAAAATTGGCTTTTATCCGATTTTCAAAATTATACTCGGTTTAAAATTGTGGTTTAATATGAATGTACTCGTAAACGAGGTAGTTTATATACTAATAGCCGACTTTATCGTATACGATACACCGATTTTATAAACCTACAGGGCTTCGTATATCTTTTCGAAAGCATTCTTACGGTTTTGGTTTGTTCATTTTTATTTTTGAACAATTGTTCTTATCTTTTATTTCCCAAGCTCTCTCCTTAGTATTTATACTTTTGGTGTTCGTTTTACCTTGGGTAAACTTTCAATCATCGATTTGAAATGTGGTAAATTGTTTCGGAGAGGTTTACTTTAATAATTTAACCCTCGATTTTAGTTTGATCAATTACAAATCCTAATACGCAACTTATTTGTCGGCGTGTCGAAGATTTAAGTAAAATTTCAAAGCTTGAATAAAAAGCCTTTTAGTTTTTTTTTCGGTTTAAAAATTATAAGGTTGAAATTTGGGTTTTTACAGCAAGCTTTGATTATTATTTAAATGAGTAGTTCATTATATTTATATTCCGATTTAAGAGCTGCCTAACAATTTCGAAACCTTACTAATAAGTCGATAAGGATTTCGTATAAGTTTATATCGGAGTTTTTCTATTTGGTTTCTATGGACTTTTAAATTATATTGGTTAAGTTTTTATTTTAATGTTTGTAATGAATTTTTGTATCGATGGAGGATTTTAGTCGTTAGTTTTCTTTGGGGTTTCAATTTTTGGCTTAGGATAAATATATAAAACTTGGTTGTTTTATTCCTTATTTTTACTATTTCAATAACAGTCTTTTTTACTTCGTAAGGTAATACCCTTTTATAAATTGCGTTAAGTATAAATCTTCATTCTCCTAACCTAATAAATTGATAAATTATATTTTTTCGCATAAATATTTTACACATCGGTTATTTCTACCACTTGAGGTATTAATACTTTAAATCCGTAATTGAATTAGTAACATTATAGTAATGGTTGGATTTACAATTTATTATATATATAACGTTCAATTCGAATTTCTTTTTATAAAAATTAAATAATAAGTTAGGTCCCTCGTCCTTTTCCACCTATTACTGGATTAAAATGGCTAGAATAAATATATTTACCGTATATAGGTCGAGTTTCTTAACTAGCGAATTAATGGTATTATCTCAAAAGCTTAGGTCAATTTTGTGTATTATAATATTTTAAGTCCCATATTTTAAATTTGGATGTCGAAGTTAAGGTTGGCTTCCTTTAGTAATATTGGTTTTGAAGTTATAATCAAAATTCTTTTAAAATGGTTAGAGATAGTGATTTTTATACGTACTTGGTATATTGGAACGCTTTAAATTGGTTCTTGCGCGTCGTAATAAAATCCGAATAAGTTTGATTTTTTACGTTTAAAGTTTTATGCTTTATGAATAGCTAATATAAAGTAAATAAATCAAAACAGTGGTTGATATGGGGTTTATTAAGTTTTATTCATATAAATGTAACATAATTATAAAAGTTTAGTATCGTTACGTTTACCATGTAATTAGTATAACTTAAACGTAGTTAAAATTAAATTTAAAATATGTAATACAAACGTAGAAAGTCGAACAAGATAAAAGAAGTATAAGACGAATAAGGTAAAAGAAAGGTGATTATAGGGAGGTGTATTATGTAATCCGGTATGTAATTCGTATTTCGTAATCGGTTCGAATTATTATATCGTAACCGAACTTGATAAAGTAAACGGTTTGGTTGTTTTATTCGTAACCGTTTTTGTTAAAGAGATTTGTTTGGATAGGTATATCGTAATTACTTTTAAATTAAGGGAGCGGTTTCAATATCGATAATCGGATAGGTTTTGATTAAAAGTTTCGAAACTTAGTAGTTTTGGCTTAAGTAGCTTGATAGGTAATAAAATCTCTTTTAAAAAGTGATCAAGTAAATTAAAGCGTTAAATAAAGGTAAATAATAACGTAACAATACTCTCAAAGAATAAGACATTAAATAAAGCTTAGTAATAACTTACTAATGTTTTCATTTTTAAAGTTATTCAGCTTTTATAGTCTTTATAAACATTGGCGTCTAACGTTTGTAAAAACGGAATATTAAAGCACCGAAATTTGAAACCGATATAATATTACATTATAAATATTTAATTTATATTTGTGTCTTTTTTTTCCAGGTAATTCATAGTCGACTAATCGGCTATTCATCAGTATCAATGTGGGTTAAAACTCATTTACGTAAAAGAAGGGATTTAAAAGAGTAATTGTTAGATTAGTAAAGTTAAAATAAAGATAAAAATGTAACGGGAAAGCATTCAAAGGTGTACATTACGGGTAAGCGCTTATAAACCCTCACATAGAGCGTATTATTCTAAACCGATCCATACTTTTCCGTTCGGTCTGGTATTGCCATTATAGACCGATCCATGAATTATGGTTTGGTTTGGTATAAATATTCCAAACCGATCTATATATGATGCACTTTGCGTCTTGCAAGAGTGCAGCCTGCAGCGTGACACGTTATCGTACACTCTGTAGGATTGCATCCTGCAATACAGTGTACTGCTACTTGCCCTATGTATACTATCTATAAGGGTATATAGTAATATCCACATATGACAAATTTGGAAAGAAAATCACGATAATCATCCTGATCTTGTATGTGCTCAGGCCTCAACGCACAATTACGTGTTTTACCATTACTGATGACCTCTATCACACGGGCTTCTGTTTTGCTACCACAGATTCACAAGGCTCCTTTCGAGGGCCCATGCAGTCATATTCCTGGAGAAATTAGGCGCTGGGTGGGGACTGAGACAGCAACACCACGTTGCCAGACCCGGGCTATAGTCTATACACCTATAGATCTCTGGACTATGGGGCACTCTAGGGTCTCAATTTTAGGGATGGCGAAGGGTCCAATGCGCCTGCACGGCCCTCAACGGAGCCTGCATTTCTATCTCTCCCACCGGTATCTACAGGATTATTTCGTGACAGCTAGTTCGTTTCTAGTAGTTGGCACTGCCCGGTGATATTTTTTTCAAATAAAAACTGGCCTGATCGTCATTAATGTTTATTGCCGTCAATTCAAGCTTTAAAGCCTTAAAATCTAGATGATAAAGTTTATTAACCGTTATCTGGCTCGCCGGATGAAGTCCTATAATAGAATTTGTAGTAGATGCGTGTTTGTAAACCTACCTACTATAGGAAGCTTTTCTTTAATGCATTTGATCGTTTTGTGGAAAAACTTAGCGATTCCAAGTGGAGTTTTAAAGTTCAAAGAAGATATGACGATCGTAGGAAAGATTTTGAAAGACCTCACAATTTTATTTAATTAATTAATGGATAAAGTCAACTTTAATTTCTCTTACTATATCTAAAGGCCTTTCTTTACGCGCTTTACCTCAATCAAACACGTATTCCGTAGTATCGCGAATAAGAACGGGTAATAGGCTTCTCAAAAAAAAAAATAAGCTTTTCATATTAGAGGATCAAACTTTAACTTAACAGAGAATTAGGTATTCGTTTCTAAAACTTATATAGTGACGATATTTCATAAAACAAATTCCTTTTGCCTTTTCTTTTCTTCTTTTTATGGTTTTTAAAGCATTTGTATATTTAACCGAAGTTGAAAGAGGTATCTGACTTTTTCCTTTTTTCTGTAAATTCAGATTCTATGATCACGAGGTTTCAATTTAACTTTTCTTTCAATATTTATATAGATTTACCCCTAATTTTGATAGTCAATTCGTCTAAGAATTAACAAAAGTCTTAAAACGCCCAGCACCTCGATTAACCTAGTTAGGAACTAAGTAGATTATAAATTAACCTATTTAGTTCATCTGGTGCTTTTTGGTCTATTCGACATCAATTACTTCAAATTACTGATCTTTGTCGTAAAACTTGCTAAAAAAGGATCCGAGTGTCTCGAGATCCTTTGTCTTTGAGTTTTCCGGGGATATTGTAATGTTTGACTGGTAAGTTGACGTTAATTCAGGTAGTGTAAGATTTTTGTGTAAGGGAACTTGGCGATTTGGGATCCTTGAGACTTAACGATTTGGTGTGAAGTTGCGTGATATAGCTTTCTTGGCGCGACTCAGCGATTCTTATTGTTTTTGCCCAAAGTAGCGATTTTGACGTGTTTGTTGATGTATTCAGTTGACGATCTTATACAGCTGGAATAAAAAAGGGGAATAAGAGGAAATGTTCGTATAGAAAATAGAGTTCAGAGTTGGAAGCAACGTGCAAGGTTCTTTGTCGTTCTTATTTGTGATTGAAATTTAAAGGCCATAGGACTTAGTCGATTTTGCAGTAGTAGTATCCGCAATTGTACTGACTTCTCCGTTTACTAACTTGATAAATTTTAAGAGTTTTAGTGGTTAATTCCAATCCCTTTATTTAAGATTGATTTTAGTAGGAATTTTTTGGTGTCTTGAATAATGGTGATGCCATCGCCACTATTCATTGTATATCAATAGTCGACGCATTCAAAAATATTCTTTTTTTTTGTTACCTGTAAATAGCAGACTCAGCATAAGAGCCTTTCACAATTTTTTTTTACTCTGACCTTCAACTTAAAGCGTAATCGCAAAGTAGCTTTTTCTTCTACCTAGCCAATTTGTGCTTAACTTAAGAAGTATTGATTAGTGTTGATAGACATTGCATGATAGGTATTTAGACGTTATAATTTTGTCGATTCAAATCGTGCGAAGTAATAGTGGTATTATGTGCTCAAGTGGTTGGTATATTGTTTTAGGTTTGGTAGACCGCTAGCCGGTCGGTACACAAATTTGTATGGCCCATTGGTTGGAACGTACCCTAGTGAGAAGTGGGAACATACTATACTTGACTTTACACAAGGCGCACAAAACAATACACTTAATTTGCAGTTAATACAGTCAACATATGTTGACTGTTTGCACCACAATTACTATTATTCAAACTGATATATCATTTATTTCAATCGGTATTCGGTAATATCGTTCAATGTTCACCAATCAATTTGTGTTCTGTAAATATAAAGCCTTGTGATGTTTTTTTAAGGAAACGTGCGTAGCTGATTGAAACTTGAGCCAGATTATTCTCCTTTTATGTATGTTTCTGATTAGGTTTACAGTGGAAGGTTCTAAGTTCGCTGTATTATTTTCGATTTCCGTATTCATGGTCTATTACGTAAGCTTAAGT
The DNA here is from genome assembly GCA_038502455.1 of Anisogramma anomala. Taxonomy (NCBI): domain Eukaryota; kingdom Fungi; phylum Ascomycota; class Sordariomycetes; order Diaporthales; family Gnomoniaceae; genus Anisogramma; species Anisogramma anomala. Next base: position 32,750,169 of record JASMMZ010000005.1, read on the forward strand.
GAAGGTTTCATTATTATTCCTGAATTTGAGAACTTAAGGCTCATATAAGCCAAGTCTAGCACATATATTACTGTGGCTTAAAACGAGGAACACATTTGATCAATTTCTTTATGGGCTGTCTTATAGTACCGTAAGGTATTAATGAACATATTGTAACTTATAACGCTTAACAACCGTGATATTGTAAAATCTTTTCCAGTTTGAACATTCTCTATTATTGGATAATAAAATAACAAGTTGTTCAATATTGAAATGAAAAAAATAATTTTGGCTTTATATTTTTAAATTTAGTGATTTATACGACCACTTTATAATGTTTAGGTTCGTATAGTATTGAGTTAGCTTAATATTGGTTTTCAATCCGCCTTTTAAATCGTAGTTATTTTTATCACATTGTAATTATTGAAGTGTCAAAGGTAATAATATTCGGTTTAACCAGTGGAAATATTGAGAAATAACGAGTAGTAACTTGGAAGTTTATTCCTTATTTAACTGCAAACATGAAATAATAATCGTACCTTAATATTTCAAAACTTATACGGTTTACCATTATACCTTTTCTTACCATTTCATATCTTTCTAAAAGTCGTAATCGTGACGTATTCTACATCTACTATAGAAACCTCTCGAGGAGTAAGGGTTTCATAATAGTCGTACAACTACTGTAGATCTTTTGATTGTAGCAAGTATTAATGGCGTTGGTGGGTAGGGTAGTTATTTTTGGCCGAGTCTGGAGGGAAATAGCTAGTGGTTGTATTTAAAGTATGTTTACAAGTGTAGTTGCTTCTTTTTTGTGACTGGTGATATTAGGTAATCTGGTAAAATTGTATGTATTGGGGAAATTAAGGATATTTCTTGATTTGGTAATATTTTTGTTATTGTTGAGAGTATTTTTTTGTGGGTTTTTCTTTGGTCGATTGTTAATTTGAGGACTTATAACCTTTAAATTTAACGAGTTTTTATTTCTATTAGTAGTCGTTAGGCATCGAAGTATTTAATGCGTCGGTTAAATGTATATATTCCGGTGTAATTTGAAGTAAATTCCTCGAATTAGATATTTATACGTTGATGGATACTGTCGCCAACAACATTTTTACCCTTATCACTATGTATTCGTTCAGGATCTTTATTTGTTTCGCATTCATAAAATATCTTTAATAGTTTGCCGTTCTAACCTAGATTCCCTGTCAGCGAAATACTTTGTTTGTATAGTTCTTCTTTCAGTTTAACTTTCACCTGTTTCTTTGTTTTTCTACGTATATCTAGGGTCTCATACTTCAAACATCGAAGAAATCGTAAAACTGTTTAACATTGTATTCCAAGCCGTCGTAATCTACATAAAAAAATAAAATAACCGATATATTTGGTTGAATATTCGGGGGTAAAGTTTTCGTTAACCTTTGTTAACTATAGGTTGTTATCAAAGTGATTCGCGAATATGTTTTTGAAGGTGTCAATTACTTCCTTTCTAATAGAGTTAATAAAGATCCTATCGTTTTTCATAACAATTTAAATAATTTTGCAAGGGAAAAAAATCGAATTCAAAGAGTAAGTTGTAGATTGTTTACTGAAGTCATTGTTGTTTCTCCATGAAAGAGTCTTGAGTCTTAGTGGTTTGCGATTTACGATTTCCAGTAATCATATTAAAGATTTGACTTTTGAACAATTTTAGTGTTCTAACAACTTTAGTAGTCGCTTTTTGACTTAAAGACTTTAAAATATAAGGGATCTAAGAATTTTTAACGGTTAATCTCAACGATTGTTTTTCGAAATGAGGCTAATAAAGATATGTCGATAGTTTGACGATATTGTCGGCAGTTTCTAGTGCCTATAATCAGGATTATACTCAATTTTTTCCCCTTTTATTGCCTGTAAATAGCTATACAATAGCCAAAGAACTTTGAAAAAAAAAAAAAAAAATTCCTTTACCTCCTGCAATTTTGAATCGTAACTGGATAGTAGTTTCTTTTTATTCTTGGCTTATCTATACTCAACTTAATAAGCACTGATTCGTGTTTCCAGGCCTTTAGTGTTGTAATGTAGTTGAGTCGAATCTCTGGTCGATGTAAATGGTATTGTATTACATTTAAGGTGGTGATGCGTTTACTTCTAGCTTTAGCAGACTGCTAGCCGGTCTGCATACTAATTAATATGTATTGGCAACTGCTTGGCCCGTGCCCCACATTGAATTGATTACTCCATTGTAATTGAGTTGCAGTAAATACAGTCAACTTACAATCGGTACAGTCAACTTGTAGTCAAGATAGTTGAGTTAGCTGTACTGCAGTTGATTATTATTCCAACAAAACCAGATGAGTAAGTTTCCTTGAATAATTCAACCTCAAGTTATTTACCGAAAAAAAGAAAAAAAAAAACCCAGACAATTTGAAACGAAAATGAAAGGATTGAAAAATTGATAAATAAAAAGAACAAACCACGTTGACGACAGATTTACAAAGGAATCCAATCCATAAATCACGGTAACTTAACATTAAACACCGAATCTAATTAACTACATGAAACCTGGATAATATTCATTTAAAATAACAATACCATTTTATTAGGGAAATCTAGAATACGTTCATACACAAACACGAAAGAATTATGGTAACTTATTGTACGGTTTTTTAAAAATGGTAGAATCCGCCAAACCACCCATAGGGCTTAAAACTATAATAAACGACTACAAGGATTATTGGACAAACAAATTAAATCGATATAAACCTTACGAATTATCAAACCCTTTACCAATACCTAGCATGCCCTTACGTTCACGGTACGACCACGCGCGAAGGGTAGAAGGGGGTTGCTAGTTTTTAGATGAGGCTACGCGGGGCAATATCACAACGCTAGACATCCCAAAGGAAACATCTGCATGCCCACGCCGGTGATGAAGAAAATTCAACTGGTAACTCTGATCCGACTGGGCTGTTCCTACCACTGTTGACGCACACTGGCTGATCACACCCAGCGTGCCACCAGCCGCCAGCTGCCAGGTTATCAACCCGAGGCCACTCTGCTCCAGGCGAGTCACTCCAACCCGCCTGGCTTGTACAACACCAGAGGATATTGCCTCTGTGTTCTGTCTTTGTTTCAGATGCGGTATGGAAGATCTTCCTTGAAAGGAAGCTGAGTCTCCTATATCTGGTCCCACAGCCTCTCTTGCGCCCTGGCTCGGGCGTTGTATCTTGTCCTGCATGTCGACAAGTCCTGAGATGTTGATACGGGCGATTCGGGGCATGTTCAATGTTGCGAGCGCCCTCTGAACACAGACTGACCGAAGTCTCAGCCCACCCACGCATCCAGAGCAGAGGGTTCTCCATGGATGCCTCTCTTGACCAACGGCTCTGCCAGTCATCCCAACCAAGTATATGCAACTTTGGGTGAGCCCCTGACAAGCAAGTTCTCCGAGTAGTCACAGCTGCACACGGAGCTTGCCCTTTTCGATTATCCTTCCCAATACCCGCCCGACTTCCGCCAGCCGTTTCGAGGCATCTGTGCCTTGGTAGTCCAGAAAGGTTCTGGAATCGATGTCCCGGCTTCAGCTTCAACATGCCCGAATCGGCTTGAGGGGACCGATACCTCGCCACCAACGCCGGTTACGGTGGCCAGTGTCCCCTCATAGAGACATCTCGAGGTTGTTGTTGACGATGGGTTAGCCACATACGACTTCGCCTGGGGATCTCACCTCGAGTTCGTCCTGCGTTTTGGCTCACCACCACCATCTTCCCCTTCGCCCCCTTCTCTCCCACCCCAAGCTCCGTGGCTACCCCTGGACCGGTCCCTCCCTCGAATCATTCGTTCACGTCTACGGACGATCGCAATTGGATCCATCACCAAGACCGTCCTTCTCGTGGGAGACTAGAACGATGGCTTCGTCGACGGCATCGACTACCTGTACAAGCAGGCTGAGACCCCAGCCTTGGCTTGCTTTCTTCCTTGCCGACAATGTCGCCATCCTCAAGGAGCAGATGACCCAATGGGAGTCCACTCCACGGGATACCATGGGCGTCTTTTACACATTCCAGGAACTTGCTTACAAGTACCGCACAAAGCCCGATCCAGTCGGCATGTCCCATGGAATGTTGATTTTCATCATGAGACAGGCACTAATCTTTCAGTAAGTAGCATGAATACTATCCTGGCATATTCACCCGCTGACGCACACACTCCAGGGCCGTCAAACGGGATCCAAGTCTCATCACTGGCGCTGAGACGGTGCCAATCTGTGGTCTTCTCAACACTGCTGCGTTGGACATTGCAAACGACTTCGACAGCTTGTACGATGCCAGTCTGGAAATGACATGGATGCTCTGCCGGATGGAAGTCTTCTCATACTACCGTTCGAGGGCCACTGAGATCTCCACCGCAAATTGGGGCTGGACACTGGTTGGCATCCCAGCGGACACGCTCAAGACTTCGCTCAACTCCTTTCAGCGGAGCATGGTGCGTTCACAGTGCCTTCTTTCGGATCTCACACGCCCTCAGCCTCCGCTAACTTCACGAAAGGGAATTCCAGGTCAAGAAGGTCAGGGTGTCCGTCATTGGTCAGGGATGGAGCACCATCATCGGCCCTCCTTCGGTGCTAGACAAGGTCCTGATGCAGTGCCCTGCCATCAAGAACCTGATCAAGCAGGACATGGCCATCCACGCTCTCAACCACTCATTCAACCTGACCGACGCTTAGCCCAGAAGTGTCATTGGCGACTCTGCTCTGCTAGACCTTCCCCTTGGTGATGAAACCGGGCGGTTAACTGTCCGAGCAGCATGTGAAGCGATCCTTTGCAAGTCGTTTAACATCGTCGACGAGGTCAAGGCCCGTGTGGCCAAGATCGATGCTGTATCCGTGGAACTGAACGTGATCGGCCTCAGTACCCATGACAACTTCGTCCGCGACCAGCTCAAGGCCGCGGGCAAGACCGTTACCGTCACCTACGAACACAAGGTGTTGTTGACCATCCCGACGTCCCCCTCTGCCGTCTCCGACAAGATCGCCATCATAGGCACGGCAGGCCGTGCGCCCAGCTCCGAAAAAAGTCCGACTTCTGGCGGATCGTCATCACCGGCCAGGACGTGCACAAGGGGATCCCCGGCGATCGCTGGGACATCAACGAGTTCTTCAGCGCATCGCACACAGGCCGCTGTACAAGCAACGCGCGGTGCGGATTCTTCATCAACGAGCCTGGTGCGTTTGACGCAAGATTTTTCAACATCTCCCACCGGGAGGCCCTACTCATGGAGCCTTGCCACCGTCTGTGGCTGATGGCCACCTGCGAGGCACTCGAGATGTCCGGCTGCAGCGCCGGGCACACAAGAATCAGAGACCCCAACCGCATCGAGGCCTTCTTTGGCCAGAGTGTCGACGACTGGCGGGCCAACTCGCACCAGCTTGGCTGTGACGCATACAACATACAGGGGATGCAGAAGGCCTTCGGTCCTGACCGAGTCAACTTCTACTTCAAATGGGAGGGCCTCACATACCAGATCGATAGCGCCTGCGCATCGTCCGATGCCGGTTGCGTCTCCAAGTCCCTCGCCACGCGGTACAGGGCCGGTGTCGAGATCGACTGGGTCGCGGTCCACGAGCCTTCGGTCTCGCGGAATCAGCTCAAGCATATCGTCGCTGCCGGCGTACAACTGGGATCTCGAGGACTTCTGGATCAAGTGGACCGAGTCCCGAGAGGCGCCCGTTGCCTCACCCGCTGTCGCTGCGCCCGTTGCTGCTGCCCCGGCTGCTGTGATGGAGCGGCCCCTCTCGGCGGTGCTGCACTATGTCGTCAAGAAGAAGCTGGCCCTCAAGGTCGAGATCACCTTCGAGAGCAGTGTTGCCGATCCCGCCCTTACAGCCGCCAGCCTCGGCCACCGCCTGCGCGACGTGCCCATCTGCCCGGGCGGCGTTTTCTGCGAGATGGGGCTGGAGGGCGCGCAATGCACCATCGCCACGCTTGGTAAGAACGTCGACCTCGCCCTGCTCACGCCGTCCTTCAGCCGCCCCTTCAGCATGCCGACCGGCGAGTCCGAGGCCGAGATCCTGACCACCATCACCATGCCGAGCGACAAGAGCCTCACGGCCTCCTTCAAGGTGTCCAACGGCCCCGCGTCGTACGACCTGGGAAGCTGCCGTTTTGCGGTGGTCGACAACGAGAAGCTGCAGGCCGACTGGGACGAGACGTCGTACAAGCTGGTGATGCAGTGCTCGAACTTGAAGTTCCATGAGGTCGAGTACGCGACGCTTGAGCGAGCTATTGGCAAGGTCAAGCCGTTACTGCTCCTGTCACGAAGGCTTCCGCGCCCAAGACTGTCGCACCCAAAGCGGCTGCTCCCAAGCCAAAGGCCGCTGCTCCAATGCCAGTGGAGACGGCCGCGTCGCCAGGCCAAAAAGCAGAAGGTCGTGAAACCCAATACTGTTGCTGGCAGTGAAGTCAGTGTTCTCGACAAGCTTCTGGCCGCGATCGCGTCGGAGACCGGGACTCCCGTCTAGGATCTGACGGATGATGCTGTGCTGGGTGAGATTGGTATCGACTCCATCATGGCAACCAGCTGAGGGCAAGCGCCTGCAAAGGCTGCTGCTGATCAACATGTACGCGCCGCGCAGGATGGTCGACACGATCGACAGCGTGCCGGAGCAGGGGCTCGCGGTGCTGAGGCGCCTGAGCCCGCCCGACAAGCGCTCGTTCTGGACGAACAAGATCAAGATTTTGGTCGCCGAGGCGGATCATTGGAGCATGCCGGTGCCGCCGGATGTGAGTGGGAACATGCCCCATCGCCCTACTTGTCCCCGTTCCCCCGTTCCCGGGAAACCCTCCTTCCTTGTTTTTACCTCAGCCGATTCTTGCCTTCGTCAGTACTGATGCCCTGTCTAGGTTGCGGAACTTGACCGCTGCATTGACGAGGCGCTGCCGTATCTGAATGGTGCCGAGGAGTAGAGTGTGGCTGTGATGCATGAGGATGCCGTGCCAAGATTTCTTATATGTTGCAAGGTTTTCTATCATTGTTTGCACTTTCCGGTTGTCCAAGAATGGCGCTCATTCCTCCTCTTCTTCCGTCTTCCTCTCGCATGACGTGTGTGCCTAGTACAGTTCTGGCAGATGTTTGCGCGGTTATTTTCTTGTGGGGTCGATTGATGGTTCGAACGATACCTGGGTATGGAGTGAGTGGTACTTCCAGATGGGTAATTGAAATTTCGATATTTGACGACCTCAAGTTCGGGTCCTCAACTCGGAGCAAGCCGTGTCCAGGTAGGTCGGCAGTGATGAGGTCATAGTGTGCGCGGTATAGCGAGTTAATTAATTGCCTCGATAGTCGTCACCGGTGAGATGAGATATGCATAGAACAAAGTAAATCGGTTGGTGGGTCTTGTGTCGTAGCTACGGTGTCAATTCGAATCGTGGTCGACGTAACAGTGGCATAGCACTGAATGAGAAAAGACGATTGATGTAAGTTCTAAGTTGCGGGAACTGGTAACCGGTTCCCACCTAATTAATTCCCTATTGGACAGCGCTGGTTCGTGCCCGCGGTGTGAATGACGCAATTGGCGTTGAACTAGCCTGTGGTTGACAAATACACGCTCTGTAGCAAGGATAAGTATTCTCGCTTGTGTCATGTGCACATGATCCGTGCACCCACCGTCACAAGGATGGATTCTGTCCCTGTCGGTACCGAACAGGGGTGGTGGTATGCCAGTGCGATACCAGAGTAGAAATGCTGGCTCCGCCAGTGCTTTCTCACAACGCAAGGTCACTCACTCCCCGTGTTCACAATTGTGTCATTCACGTTGGGACTTACGGGGCAAGGGCGTCTCATTATCAAGGGCTCGACTGCAACCAGGTTACTTGCTGTGGTGGCGAGGGTAAATTAAGGCACACAGCAGGTCTTCCGGTGTTCTTGGCAGATATATGCCAAGTGATAGAGGACTTGTCGGTTGTAAGAGTGGTGATCCCCGCGCCCTGTTGTATTTGGACCACCTTACGTACTGCGCGCCAGCACGCGATTCCTACTCGGACATCGTGTCGCCGCCTTCGTTAATACCAACAACGCGATTTTACTTTTGACGTAACAAATTATAACCAATAACCTTTTTTTTTACGCTGATGTACTACTGTCACACAATAATACTATTATACAATAGCTATTATTAAATTCCCCGCTACTCAAATAATGCTAACATTGACTTTAAATCTATTGGCTGCCATAGCAAAACTATATTCAGACGCCAAAAATCTGGATATTATTGAATAAACACTACTACTGAAAGAATCGCTACCGATACTATAACTTTAACTATAATCATAATAAATACATATTCAACTTACTACTAAAGGTTTATAAATATAAAAATAAGGCTTTACTATCTGTGAAGTTTTTCCTACCCCTTCACTGTCAAATTAACAACAATTTCAACAACAAACCAAATAAAATCATTGTGTTTATTTATTGGCAACTTATACATAGTACTTAGAGTATCACTCTATTAAAGGTTTGCTACGATAACTAAATTATGAACTTGTAACACAAACGAAATATTAAATCGAAAAATATTTGTATAGATATTATCTACATTAGTTCAGCGGGTACCTCAATCGATTTCAGAGGCATAAAATCAAGGATTCATTATTTCAGCTAATATCACAGTACATTAACTTAACTCTTTTAGCCTTTGGTAATTCTATATGTAGTAGGTACCGCAGATAGGTATGCAATGCATACCGTAAGTTATATAGTCTATATTAGTGGATATCTAAAGTTACTATACCCATGATGACAATGTAGATAATAACAACTTCAAGGGATTCATAACAATGTTTCACATGTATTATTACGGCTTAATGGTACAAAAGCTGTTATTGTGCGGGTCATAAGCTTAAATAATGGGTTTAAAAATAGTTTCAAGTCTTTTTGAGTCATTAGGAAGCTTTACTTGCCGATGTTGGTGGTATCGTTTGAGAGTTTACCGTTAAGTTCGCTCTTTTCAAACTATTGATTAACGACCTATTGAAAAACGCATTGTTTTCCCTTAATATACCCCTAGAATATAACGAGTAGATTGCTTGAGTTTTACTCATTAATGGAAAACTTTAAAATTTTCGTAGTGAGTATAGTAGCGTTAATTATATTAGTAATATTCGTCATAGTAATATTATTTATAGTAGGATTGGAAGTAATGATACGTTTGCTCACGAGAGCTAGAGATATGTTATTATAATTGGTGTGAATACTTTGCAAGTTGATATCAAACGTCGTATTACCTAGGTTATTCAAATCCAACTTTTATATTTTAAAACCGGGATTTATATTTATGATTTAGCGCAGAGAGTTATTGAATTCGATTTTAGATTTTGGGTTTTGTTGAACGCCTGAGTAACTTTGGTATCAAAGCGAATATATGTATTTATTTTACCTTCCAAAATAATGTTATCGATCTTTCAAACGAAAAAAACGAAACTTTTATATAAAATCGTGAAAAAATGTTGAAACATCTTTAATTGATCTCGATAATTTACCCTTAACTTTGAAATAACTTTATATAAATAGAATTTTCTTATAGTTCAACCTATGAAAGCATACCCTGTAAGTGCTAAATAGTGTTATCAATTGGAAAATTAAGGAGAATTAGAGAAGTCTATCAAGGTTTTTTGTGTCGGACTTATGTGTACGGCCCGTGCACGGTTCGTAACGTACCTTGGCTCGTAACATCTGCAGACCACGCACAAACCGCACCTAAGCTGGGTACTATACATCCAGTTACTTATACAGTTACTTAAGCCGTGGATGTAATAGCCAGTAGTCTAAATTTATAATATACGCCCATTTTTCTTTAAAAAAAACATTAAACCCCCGTCATTTTACCGGTTAAAAATAAGTATACATCGTATTTATACAGGGTGCAGACTGGGCAAGAACCGGGTACTAGTTACGTAACGTTATCGCTTAGCTATAATCCTGTTATATAACGTTATAAATCGGCTACATATTTACCGATTTCGGGGTGCCTATACGTATGAAAATAGCTTTTACTATCGTTCGTAATCTCTTTCTTCATTTCATTTTATCTTCATTAATCCGCCTTTTTAAACTGATCTTTATCTATTTTTTTCCACTCATTAAAACTTTAGTTATCTTTTTAAATATTTATGATAGTTTTCTTTCTCTCAGGCAATTATTCCTCATCCATATTCTTTTATTAATCGGCATTTGAACGACATTTTTTTCAATATAACTTATGTTTTCAATAGTACCATTATAGGTTATGTTACCACTAATACCTTAAATACCGATAATTAATTACTCAGTAAAATATAAAGTTTCTCCTTACTTTAATACCCTTACGGTTAATCGCATCGATAAGTTTCCACGCGTTTTAAGAAACATTTTTGTATTTGATATTAGCGAATATAAAGTTCAATTTCTGGTTATTAAGGTCAAAAATACCTGTATATTTTGTATGATTCGCTTTCTAAATTTAAATATACATGAAACCCATGTTCTTATTTACTATTTCTCAGGGTTTCATATTTCACGTAAGGTATATAATTAAGTAAACATCAAACCCTATTTTTTTTTTGGAAATCCTAATATGTATTAACTACTTTCATAAGATATTTAAAAAACGTATTTAATTATATTTATCCCCGGTTTACGCATTTTATTAGGTTCATTTGTTATAGCTTCCTAGGGCAACAATTAAATTATGTCTTTTTCCTCCAAGAGTTATAATAACCTTTCAGCTTATAATTCTGGTTTCGGTTTTATCTTTTTCAAGTTAATTAACCAATTTGATCGCTTTTACGATATCGCCTGTATATAAGGCATCCCAACTATCGCGACTATATCAATTAAAACGTCTAAATTAGTATGTTACCGCTCCGCTTTTTTCACCGCTCCAGCGTCGCTTGAAAGATGTTTCTCCTTGTTTTTTTGTTATCCTTAATCGTATACCGTCTCACAAATATGTCATAACTTATGATATTTAATCTTCGGTATCTTGTAATATACATCATATTCCCGCGCATATTCCTGTTTGAATCAATTAAATAATTTTAATGATTAAATAAAATACTTCATAACTAATATCAGCTACAGCTAGTAAAATGTGGCGAAAAATATTTAAAGTTCAACCGTAAAAAATATTAATTCCATTCGTATCCTATTTGTGAATTATTTAAAGGAACTGAGGCCGAAGCTGACGCTCAAGGTGGTCGGATTCTATCTATAAATCTCGATAAAGAGTAAAAGAAGAAGTCCCTGCTAGGGAGCTTAGACGGTGCAACCCGGTCACGTGACGTATGAAAGAATGTCTCATGCGGATTCCTTTTTACTTTAGAGTATTGTAGAAGCGTATAAAATTACCAGGGTTAGATCTCTAGTAATATTAGCTAGGTATTAGCCTATAATATTACCTCTAAAGACACTCCAAAGATCCCACTTTATTACTTGTGTGAAAGGTACGAAGGAATCTAAACTCGTCATTTAAAATGACATGGTTTTGTGTAAAAGATGTTAAGCTGAAGCTTTAAGTTAAAGGTGCTATAGTACCCTCATTTTAAATAGTCTGTAGACTTTAGTTTCAAATTTCTTTTCCCTTTAATCTTTTACCCTGTTCTTACAATACTACTATTAAGGTAATACCGGGTATTACAGCTTTCCTTATAACGTTATTAGCTATTATAGTATCATGTATTTTAACGTCGGTTTAAGTTAATGAATTTATATTTATACCTATTTTTAGTTCTATATAACAAATCCCTAACTAGCCGCGAAGGTCGATAAGGTTATTCAAGAAGTAGATTCGTTTATTCGGAAACTGTTTGGTCTCTGTTAACTAATATGAAGTTTTATGCATTATAGGCTATTAAGGTGTACTCTGAAGGGATTCGTAAATGAACATATTTTAAATAAGTTTATAGGATACCGTATTATTTAAGGTAGTTTTGTTAGAAAACCGGGGGTAAATAATTTAAATAGCCGCCAATAACCTGTAAACGTGCAGTTAGATACTTGTATTCGGTGCCGTTTTTTCTCTTTCATCGTTTTACGCCGAATCTTTAGTTATTTATATACGCTTTTAAATTTGAGTCCCAATATAAATAAGGTTGTAAAGAAGCTGTCCGAGACGTATTTGGCGTTCGATATTTAAAACAGGTATAAGTCAAGGCTTTTGTAAGCTGTTTTATAAGTTTTAACGAGTGGATAAAAAGCGTATATGTAGACTTAGGTAGTCAATACGAAAAAGGCTATAACAGTTTGACGTGCCACATAACAAAAAGTAGATATTTGAGGAGGGGCAAGTTGTATATCTGCTACTCCTATATGATCCGGTAGCCTGCAGATTGTACAGATAATAAATGAAAAGCGTAATATTTAAGTAAGTTTTTGGTAATAGGGTAAAAGCGTGAAGACCGCGGCTAACGATGGTTTAGGAATCGTAGTTGAAAGTAATTGAAAGGCCTGTTAAGGTTTACAAACGTATTAACGCGAAGTTAGATTGTATAAATTTCAAGTTAACTAAATTGATCGAGATAGGTAACAAGCTTTTAGGTTAGGATTCAAATGGAGAGTTTTAGAATATGTTAGAATAGCGTTTATTCTCATTTTAGTTTTGTTAATATTAATGCGTTGGTTAGTTACCCATTTATCAACAGCTTATATAGCGTCATATTTCGTAAAGTAAAGTATAAAGTATTAAAATCGCTTACGGGTTAAACGTAAATACCGTCATTATATTTGGTTAATCCTTATTGCAATTTTCAAACGTTGAGTACGATGGTATTCACAAAGCTTAAAAGCGACTTTTACATTGAATGTATATAACGTATTTATTTTACTAACACCTGCCGCTTCGGTGGGTTATAAAGTCGGGTACATTCGACTTGAGGTTTGTTACTAGCCCGTATTATATTTTCGACATGGTATTTCGGTTTTGGATCCCTCTCGTCGCCGACAACATTTACGGTTTACGGTTTCAAGTCGCGATTTTTCTAAGTTAAAAGCGGTTTAAATCGGTTCGTACAAATTGATTTATATAAAAGGGAGAATATTTACCGTAAGGCACGTTACTTTCATAATATAAAAGTTGATTACATATGTTATACAGTACTTATCGTGAAGTTAATTCTACTTTTTAGAAAATTTTATTCAACTTATAGTTTTTTCAAAAAAAGTTAAACATCTTCGCCGATCCCAAAATGTTTTAAGGGGGAGTACTGCTTGTAAGCGGTTTTCTCCATACGATATTACGTCGCTGTTATTACAGCTTTTACTAATTTTGTAACTTTGCGAATGCTTTGAACAAAATTTTTAACCTTCGCGTAAAATATTGTAACTGGAACAAGGAAACGTTATATCGTTTATATAAAACCAACTTAATAATTGTATCCTTTTAATTTGACGTTAATTCATAGCTAAATAATAAACGACTTTAGTCAAATTACATATAAATAACAAAAAAAGGTAAATATGTTAAGATTTTTTAAATCACGCATATATTTACGTCGTTGGTTTCGGGGTAAAAGGTAATACTTGTGTGTTATGCTACCCTAATGAAGTCGTAAAGTTATTTTTAAAACCCATTAGTACAATTTAAATTATTATCGTTGAAAACAGTACGGCGAAACCTATAAAATTTTTAACAGCGGTTCAAAAACCTTTTTTCGTAAGTTTCGAAGCCTATAATAATTATAGCCTCGAAAGGAACGGCTTTACTTAAACGGTACGTAATAAATATAAAGTAACCTGGGTTACTAATATGTTTCTAGGGTAAGTCAACCATAAAGTTGATAAAGAATTTGGGTCAAAATCGTTTGTCAATAGGAAAAGGCTTGAAAAAATCCTTTCGACGGTGTTTTTAAAAGGTTATACGCCTACAAATACCGTAGTTACGGTAAAAGAGACGAACTGGACGATATAGGACGTGCTAAAAGTACGTTTTAAGAAAAATAACAAGAAAAGCGTTGTGACCCATATAGTCGATAAAAAGTAAATTATAGGTAGTATGAATTAACGTGGTAATAAGCGGCTCGTAAACAGGTACCTCAATATTGTCTTGAACCCGCAAAACACTATCTTCGTTTACCAAATATTCCAAAATCGAAACCTTTAACGTTAGATTGTTGTTAATACAAATATTTGTCGGAAAATATCAGACGTCTATATGTATCGCGCGTACCAATTGGGGGTAAAAAATATTGCGAATAAAAGCAACGTCCTAACATCTTTAAAGGTTAATATTAATAAAAAATTCACGGCCCTTTGTAATGAACTCACCGGCGACAATTAATCGAAAGATATATATACGTGGAAGCGGCGAGAAAACGGCTTGAAAGCGGCTTATTCAGGGCGCAATAGTTGGAGTTTTCGACTCAAAAGACGTGGATCTAAAAGGTCTTTAGAAATATATTGGTTTCACTGTAATAACGTATTGGATCGCGTATAACTCTCCGTCTTATTATAAACTAACAGAAAATTAAATTATGAAGGTTGTTGAAATGAGTGGACTTATGGTTTAGAGGCGTCGGGTAATTATGAAGTATTTTATGTTTTTGTAATTTATTCAAATCGTTAACGGATGTACCGTCCCACGAAACTTCGCATTTTAAACTAGCAAGTAGTTCATTATCACGAATGCTCCTTATCGTAAATTTCTTATTTATATTCAACGATGAAAAACTAAGAGAGTAATACATTACAATGCATAAGTTACCAGAGTCGTCGCATTTAACAAAATAGCCACCTAAGACATAACCAGAACAGTTAGCTTTTAAAAAGGTGTCTCTATCGGGGTTTAATTAAGGGAGTATAGGTTCAAGAAGAAAGCTAAATTCAAACCATACGAAAATGATCTTTTTTACAGGTCCTTAACGAAAAGAGGCATATTTACCGGCTAATCAATGTTATAATTTAATAATAAATATATAATCACGGATAAAATATCGGTAAAAATTCTCCAATTTTTAAAAACTTAATACTTCTAAAACAAACATAAAATATAATCATTCTTTGATAACTCGTAACTTCGTTAAGTTTATAAAAACGCTAACGTTAACCTCAATAACGAATATTAGGTTTTTGGTCTTTTCAAAGTCGAATTAGTATTTAAAAATGTCGAAGTTAATTTTTATAGCATTCAAGACGTTAAAAACTTGTTGAATATTTATAATGTAACGACCGAAGGTATCGTTTAAGTAAACAAAAAGAAACTTAAGGTAAGAGAAACAAAAAGTATTGAAGAAAGGGCGTAACAAATTGTTGATGTACTTTTAAAAGGTGGCAAGAGCGTGAAAAAAACTAAAATATGACAAGTTATTTCAAAAACATGAAATGTATACGAAATATAGTCTTTTATTCGTTTCCTTTTTTAGTACGGAATCTATAAGAATCGGCATGACGATTATATTTCGTAAACCATTTAACTTGGAAAATATTCGCGAATATCTCTTTAATAAAATAAAACGTGCAATGGTCCTTTCTCCTAATTTCGTTAAGCTGGTCATAATCGATATAAAACCTTGAACCACCTCATGGGATTAAAACGAAGAACGTGTGGCCACCTGTTAAAAAGCTATTCGTTCGAATATAGCCATGATCGAGTAACTCGGTTAACGTTTTACACAATATAAGGAACTTCTTACGAGATATTCCGTAGAATGAGCTCTACGGAACATTGAAAGGTTAGCTTTCATAATCGATATAAAGGAATATTTGGCAATTTGACCCAGAACAATAAAAGAGAAAATTATTGTAAACGGCTTTATCTAATAAGGAAGATAATTACTTCAGGTTATCGGGAAGTTTATCGTTAACGGAGACGAACGGTTTTGAGGCTAGTACTTTAATTATATTTTAAAAGGAGACGGCGGCGAAGCGCGTAATAATGGCTCAGTCATTACTGGCTTTCCACTAAGTAACACGAAATATAAATGCGTCGACTATTTTCGATGGTTTTAACATGGGCGTGAATCCTCCCTAATTAACACAACAATTACTAGCTCGTACTAAAATTAATATATATTTTATAACGTCATAAATAACTTACTGATTTTTCATTCAAAGTTCACCAAAAATACCGTTATATTATACAAAGGTAATGATATAGTTTATATCTGGTGGCGATACCTTCTAAAGTTAACATCTAAAATGGTTATAAAAACAATTTGTATGAAAGAACCGGGCGTATAATACGTAACTTCGTCGAATATTGTTATTCAAAAAAACGCAATAACTTAAAGCTATTTATAAGTTGTTTACTTTCGACCTGATAATATTTACAGTTTATAACTATTAAAACTTGGACGAGATAAATAGGATTATAAAGTAAATATATTCCGAATGGGGAATTATTTAAAAGTTGGGATAGATATATCGAGCGAGTTAAAGTCTTACTAATAATTTTACACGAAGATATATAAAAGTTACGTTTTTCCTTTTGAAATATCAATAAGAATTTTTGTTATAATAAAAGAAATTTTTATAAGAACTTGGGCATTAAAGTCGTTCAAACATTACGCTGGATCCTATGGGTTAATATGAAAATAATAGCTATCACCACCATGACGCAAATATAATCAGAAGTCTTTAAAGCTAAAAAGTTTCTAATAGTTAACCTAGGTAACGCGCTATTCAAAAGAGTATAAGAAGGATTTTACGTTATTTTTAATAACGTCGCCATGATTATCCAGGTCAAGTACGTTGTTATTACTGTTTCTAATTCGTAAGACGTTTTTATTAATAATAATACTAGTATCGCCGTAACAAATACAAAGATTATAAATACGTCGGTCGATAAGCCGGGTACGAGCAATCTATTTGTTGGGATCCGCGGGTATATCAAGTGAAAATAATATATTACCAAGTATATCGTTAGTAGCTCCCTTTAAAATAACGAACTTAATAGCGTGTTCACAAGCTATACCGCCAGATTTTGCGAATACAGTCTTCTAAACGTTTTAAAAAAGTAAAATCGTTCGCGGATTTACTATTTTATGATTATAAAACGAATGATCCCTTCTTTTAACGCATTAAAGTCATAATGATAAGCAAGTAATATAGCTATAAAAACGTTAAGATCGCTAATACCACCGTCGCCTCCACAGGCGTAATAACTTTTTATTACGCTTTTTACAAGGCCTTTCAACTTTGAAAAGCTAACGTAAAATTGATTTTTCAAAATCGATAAACTTCTGGTTTTTATGTAATTTACATATTACCGTAACTTTTTATATTGGAAATTGTAACTTAATTCCGGAAATGTTAAGCGTTTAATTAAAAGGTTTGTATTTAGGTCGTTAACATCCGTTGAATAAGGCGCTTGTATCGTACTCGAAATTAAAAAAAGTCTCAGTGCTCGTCATTTGGCGAGTTAACGCGGTCCCCAGTGAAAAGCGACGTAACAACTACGTCGTTCGTAATGTATGTAGGAAAAACATCTTAAAGACGGCGTTATCCCGACAACGTAAGCGTGTTGGAAACTTCAAACTGTCGAATTATATTAATTAACGTATTTAATACGTCGATATTCAGTTAGTTTAAGTATAAAACGTATTTTCGAACGACTTGATCCCTTTCTATAAGTTTCGTACATAAAGCGTTGGTAAAACGTTCGTATTAAGCAGAGGAGAAATCAAATTAAGATATTAAGTTGTTTTAAAACTACTTTCTAACGAGTACGTCGAGAAATTACTTTGTGATCTAAAGGTCTAAATTTAGCGAGTTGGAAAATAATAACATATTTAAGGGTATAACCGTTGATAAGTAATTAAGATATATTTTGGAAAACATTGAGGTTTATATGTACAGGGATTATAGCCGGAGCTATCGTTGAAGGTAGTCGGATTCTGTTTATAAATCTCGATGAAAAGGGAAAGTGGAAGTCCCTACTAAAAAGGTGCTAAGGACCTAAGATAGTGCAACCCAATCACGTAACGTAAGGAAGCGAGTCTCATACAGCTTCCTCCCTGCTCCAGAGTATCGTAAAAGCATGTAAAACTACCAGGGTTAGATCCCTAATAATACTAGCCAAGCACTAGCTTGTATCAAGACTTATACAAAACGGCTGACCAAATTAACTAGAAGTGGATCAATAACCGCTTCTATGCTGAACGTGTGGTTTAAACGTAGATAAATATACTAGGGTCTTTTTTGACCCGCTTGAAGAAACTCTCGCCCGGTTACTCCTCGCGCCATCCGCCCTCGTCAATCTCCCCTAATATCCGCTGCGCCTCGCGCTGTCTACTCCAGTCAAAATCTCTTAACATTAGAGACCAAACATAGTAAAATCCTTAATGTTGTCGTTGGTTTTGTTTCTCGGAACGAGAAAACGATAAAAATATCATATAAGTAAAGTTTAATATGTTAGTGATAAAATTCTTTACGCGGTTAAGTTATTATCTAACAAAGCTAGAAAAAAAAAATCCCCGGTCGTATATATGGTAATAAAATGTAATAATAATAGAATCTCACCATTTTATATTTCTAATTGGTTGATATTAAGATAAAAGCAACTTGTTAAATATAAGTTTTGTGGGGTGAATAAAGCGTCGACATTGTAACTCCGGGCTTGTCAAAAACCACACGTCTTTCCCTTTAGATTTAAATTCATTGAAAATAACAATATAATTTTCATTTTTGTAAAAAAAATCTCATTTTGATCTTCAACCAACATATAATAAATACTAATTTTTCTGTTTTCACGACTAATATATACTAGAATTTCAATTTTTCGTATATAGTATTACTTATATTATCTGTGATGAAACTATGTTTGTAAAAGTATCGGATAAAATTTATAATTGAAGAAAGTTTTATAATCACGCATTTAAATAAACTTACGAGAGGGATTAGATATTTACTCAAGATATTGTACACGATATTCAAGAAGTTGAAAACGGTTACTATATTGTATCAATTATAAAAATCATCAAGTTTTTTCGTCGAATAATTCGGTTGAGTAATACTTCAAGTAAGCCAAACTAAGTTACGATCTTTTTATTACTTCGCTACATGTTGCAATATACCCAATAAGTAAAGTTTAATAGGTTCTTGATAAAAGCTGTTTAGGGGTTAAATTGCTATCTGAAAAAGTCATATAATATACACCCGGCATTATATATTGCATTACAATGTAACAATAATCGAGTATATCCTTTTCATATTCTTCATATACTAATCTTAAGGTAAATAAAACTTGTTTAATACGAGTTTTGTGAGCTTTATTAGGCGTCGGCAACGAAACGTTGGCGGTTCAAAAGCCGTACGTTTTCGTATTCCGATTAAAATTTGTTTTAAATCAAAAAATGTTTTAATTTTCTAAACACCTTTGACTAATGTTTATCGTATCGGTTTCTTTCAACCAAAATATAACGGATCCCTCTTTTACCCGTTTTCACGACTAATCTATAGTGAACTTTTAATTTTTTGTATGTATTATACCAGATATTATCCGAGACGAAACCTGGATCTAGGAAGGTATCATATAAAACCTGTAAAAGAAAATGGTTTATAATCACGCATTGACCTAAAAATAGTTGAAATATAAGAAATTTAATCAAAATATTTCATACCATATTAAAAAAAATGAAAACGTTAATTATATAGTATTCATTATATAATAATTGAGTTGTTTCTTTAGATCATTTTTTTGGGTATTACCAAAACTTAGCCAAATTTAGTTTCTTAATTTCAATTGCACTATTGGAAGTCGTCTTCAATTTACAATTTTCTCTTTTTATTATTAAACGTATATTTTAATCGCTTCAACTAATTCTTTATGTATCTATAAGTACATTAAACCCTGAAAAGTTCGGCCAAGCATATTAACTATCAATCTCGTATTCCAGTTTACTTGATGTATGGGAAACATTACGTATTTATTGACTAGCTGCTTTTTCATTGAACTTGGTATATGTTAACTTCTGCTTATTAAATAAAAACTAATAAATCAAAAGAAATAATACTTATTGAGATTGAAAAAAGGAGACGAGAATCCGTCGAATATTTTAACCTCCTATTTCAACTGTTCGATGCCGCTGTTAATTTAACTTTGGTATACTTTTGATAAGAGAATATTTAACTTCAAGACAGATGTATAAAGTCGTTTTAAAGGATTTAATATATCCTAGCAATAATGATTAATAAT
This sequence comes from Anisogramma anomala, assembly GCA_038502455.1. Taxonomy (NCBI): domain Eukaryota; kingdom Fungi; phylum Ascomycota; class Sordariomycetes; order Diaporthales; family Gnomoniaceae; genus Anisogramma; species Anisogramma anomala. The sequence continues at coordinate 32,770,294 of JASMMZ010000005.1, forward strand.
TGTTTCAAAAAATACATAAATTCGTCATTATAAATCGCGAAAATGCTTCATATACGTATTGAAGGTTATAAACTACATATTGTAAGGTAAAATTAATTTGGAAAATCTATTTTGACAACCAATAATTACTGCGAGGAGTTATGAATAGCCGGCAGGTGCAATAAAACGGCTATCAAAATGTAAAACTAAATACTGACTTAGGATAAGAAATGAGTAAAAACGTCGTATCGTCAAAAAAGACGAAGTTTTATACCATTACTTTCGTATATATTCGATATCAATACCAAGTCTTCATAAATATCGATTTTTAATTGTAATATTTTTAAAAGTCTATTAATCAAATTTTTTTATCGAATATTATTTATGCAACGAATCGTGAATTTACTACGAAATTTTAGTTGTTGATAGGTTTCAATTCTACAGCTGTAAAAAGATCCAGTATCTTGATGTATCTTTCGAGTCAAAATGAAAAAAATTTAATTTATATCGAGTATTTTCACTTAGCCGGAAAATGGGTTATAGCTTTGGTAACCGTTAATAATCGAACCGCATAAAATGAGTCGTGTATGTGACCGTAATCCGTTGAATTTACTAAAATTCACGGCCTGAAAATGAAATTATCGCTTAAAGTTACCCAAGTCGACGGTATAAACGCGAGCTAGGCTCGAAATAATATGATAACGATTGATAGCTTGTTATCCTCCGGTTCGTATTTTAATAATATATTATTGCTATTTCATGGCTAAATCTTCGGTTCGTGGTATTCAACTTTATAACCCTTTAGAATATACGTATTTATTATACAAAAATTAATAGATATCCCATTTGATATAGCGAGAAAAAAGGGGGAGAAAACTCGCGTACAACGTGTTTTAACCACGTTTTAATCATATAAACTAGAAGTTAATATATCTGGGTAAACGCCCTAAACTAGGTGCTAGGAATACAAGTAATATTAGAAAAGCGGAAGAGTTTCAACTGGATAGACCTAACATTTCAAAATTAAATAGGGTAAAGCCAACACTCTAATCATTTATGATTTGTCCAAATAGTAAATACATTACAAATTTAACTTCATTCTAATACCCTTGTTGTCCAACTAAATACCACGACGCAAAACTTCGTATTATAAATAATGAAATTACGTTCGGCATCTGACAATCATACGACATAATACGTAGGCCGTTCAAAAATAACGTTTTTATGTCTTAACGAAGACTAACTCTTCAAAATTATCTCCGAATTTCCGGTTATTACTATTGTTAACCGGTTAGGTAAAAGTAATATTCTAAAATCGAGGCTATAACGAACACCTATTTTTACATTTTGAAGGTATATTTGTTAATATCAATCCACACGCACTGGGGTCTTTATTTGGTAAGTCCAATAATTCTTTTTGATAATTCGGAAAAAATAATTTTAGAGTTTCAAGAAAATTTCGCAAACCTTTCAAAATTCATAAAATCCCGAATGATATAAGGAATCTTTCATTCTTAAAGAGTCTGAACTTTTTCGAGGTCGACCCGAATACTTACGCCGGGAGTTATAATAAATACAAAATAATTCATCCTTTTCACTACCAAATCACATTTCTTCCAGTTTAAATTCAACTAAGCGTTGTGTAAACGCCCTAAAACCACGTGAACCTTCGCTATATAATCCTGTTCAATACCGAAAAAGAAAAGGTTATCCAGGTAGATCATTACAAAATCATCCAGTATATCCGTATTACGTTTTGAATGTTATATTAAAACGGCGCAAGCGTTTCCACCGGCTCAAAATTCTAATTTACTATTCCAATAAGTAGAGGCAAATATAGAAAACAGTGAGTTTCTCTTCTTAGAATACGACAAAAATGCGGTAAAAGAATACTCCAACGTCCAACCTTATAAGATATATCGATTCAAATAACACGTGGAGGGTTTCCATCATTCAAGGCAAGGAAGAACGATTTTAATCTGTAATTTCATTTTATATCTAACAATCGACGAACAACTTATTCACCCCCCTCCTCCCACCAACCACCTCTCTAAAAATCAATCGTACCAATACCATAGCTAATGAAAAACTTACTCGTACCAAAACCTTATCAATCAATTTGGTAAACTAACGCCGAAGTTTAGAAGGTAATTTTGTACTATCGGGTATAATAACCGTTATAGTTTATCCCAATAAAACCCTTCCTTACTCGAGTAAATTTATATGTTGTGGTTAAACTTCCCCCAATACGTATATAAACCATTTCCTTTTCCTTGTCACATGAATTTCGAAACATATCTGAATTGGGCAGAAAATTGAACCAATTTACCTCCCCTTTTTCAACTGTTAGCGCCGCATATTAAGAAATCCCATTTAATCTAAAAAAGAATCATAAAAAAAATCTAATTACAAACAATCACTAATATGACGTATCACCCGTTGAAACCAGGTCGCTAATGTAAGAAAACATAGTTTCAAAATATTACAAGTATCCATTAATCTGAAGCGAAATATTATCGTATCGACTACCAATCCTTTATATCTGTCAACTACCAAATGATTTCTGCTAACTTTTAGCGTCAATGATTAATATAGTATCCATGATATACCAAACATTATATTCAGCTTTATTCCGTAAATAATATATATGAATATCGAAATCAATTGATTTTTAATGTTTGGGCGAAATTTTGTGACACAGGTAATATATATATTCAGTCGTAACGCTAATATCATACCCTAATTTCGAAAAAGTAATGAACAAACTCATTATAACGATAATAGTATCATAAAAGGCTCATTTTCAACATAATGACAATTGTAAGCAAAACCTACCAGAGTATTCAAAAAAAAATGTTATTTAAAAGTATAAGGAAAAGGAATTGATTTTTTATATATATATTTATCAAACGATTTTTGTTTCTATTTTATAAACGCTTCGGTATATTTATATAACTCTTGAACTAAACTAAGTTTGAGAATGAGACTTCATATATAACCTAGATTGTAAAAGATATATTAAAATCTTCGACTCTTACCGCATTCACTTATGTTGAATACAAAGTAGGAAGGAATTTGTATCCTCTCCAATAGTGATTCAAAGAATGAAAACACGAACAAGGACCTATAGCCTTCCTAATTTAACCTTCCTCTGTCTTTACACACGTTACCTGAAGTTCTCAGTTTTAGGTTCAAGTTAAACGAGTTGATTGAAATAATTGATCACGATTACTTCAGATTCTCGAAGAAGATTTCTAAATGATGTAAACCTTCGTTATAATTGTATTTTGATCCGGTTGCGGTACTTATACGTGACCTGATAACATTCGAACAAAAAGTTGTTTCAAATACAAAAACTGTAAGTCGTGAACGAGTTCGTAATATGTTTCCAAAGAAACAATATAACTGAGTTGGTTGACGTTTATTACAATCAATTCCCTTTGGATATATGAAGAAAGGCGAAAGCGAAAGTAATTATACTAACCGAAAAAGTTAAGACTTGGGTCTTTATGTCCAAGGTAATAACGTTTTAAATTATTAATGGAAGATTTATATAAGGTTATATAGTGTATAAATAGGCATTCCAATTGATCAAAACTTTATCTATACGGAAAAAATCTTTGAAAATAACGAAAAGATAATAAAAATCTATTCGTATAGTATATTATTTTATAACTACTAGCTCCGTAAAATCCTGTAATAATTGAGTAAATATCTGGCGGAAAATTTCCTCATATGAACGAAAACGGGTATCGGCTTTTCACAATTCATATTTGATTCGTATCTAAAATAAAATCTATTATTTAATATGGTGATCTCCAAGTAAAAACTGTTTTGTTCAATTATGAATAATTGTGTCGTTTTCAACAAGTTTTGCGAGTTAGAAAACCAATCTGAGTAGCCGTTAAATCAATTGAAATTCTTTGATGTGAATAACGTTTGAGATAAAATGAGATGTAAAATTGTTGGGGTCCAAACTAAAATACTATTTCTGAGCGGTTTATTTTTTACTCTCCTTCATAACCAACTTCTATTAAATGAATCCCCAGTTAATATCCAGTTTAAAATGCGAAAGGCTTCGGTTAGTCCATAAGGTGTTTTTTAATGTGATAATTATAATATTTTAGAATAAACAGTGTATTACTCTCGTCATTCGTTATCCGTCGACTGTAGTCACAAAATTTACCTCAAAATATTACCGGGGACTATAAATATTTTGAAAATATGGAATATAGAGTTTTGAGGTAAGTTTCTTCCATTTACTTGTTTAGGAAAAACAAATATTTTAAAAATTTATAAATACTTGAAAGATTTCAATAAGATTAACTTTACTGTTAAAACGGATAATAAAATACCGCTTTCGATTGATTTGAAAAAAAGATAGGAATTATGTACAATTTTAAATATTCTTACAATAAAACGAAGATATTCTTAAAGTTGTTTCCGACCATTAATTTTTAGCTCGAAAAATACGACTTCTTCTCCTTGAATCCCTTGTTTCGAAGTATTTTTGAAAAGTAAGTGTTTTTCGGTTTATTATCTTTAACTAATACATTCTAGGAAGAGATGCATTATTTACGTATAGTAATCTTTAAATAAATTGAAAAGCAGTTATTATTTGGAATATTGCCTTTATTTGCCTAATTCGCCTAATTTGTATAAACTATCGTGGATTTTCCGTTGATATTGGCGTTAACGAAAACCAAATACTGAAAGTTTCAATTTCAAAACATTTCGTAAATGACAATAGTAGTGTACGGTTTAGTAACTGTAGGTAGGCATCTTTATATTTACGGCGTACTCAATTCGAATCTATGTGGACGACGAAACTAATCCTGCATTGCAAGTGGTGAATGTATTATTCTAGATTTGGCAGACCGCTAGCCGGTMTGCACTATAATTTGTATGGCCAATTTCTTGGCCCGGGCCCTAGGGTGAAGTGCAGCGTACTGCAATTGACTTACACCCAATGGGGTAAGTATACAAAAAGCATTACACTCAACTTGCAGTTAGTATAGTCAACTTTACTGTAACTAAAGTTGACCTAATATACTGCATGAATTACTATTCAAATAGTGACTTTATTTTGGTCCCTACCCAAAAGTCTTTTACTACCACTTTAATTTAAATTACGAGGTTTTCTTTTCATCCGATACACTAGTAGCAATGTTACCATCGCCATTATCTATAGGTCGTATTTTTAATCCAAATTGATATTGTAAGGTTTGACAATTGCACGGGAATTGTAATATTTCTAGGAGAATAATCTATTATTGATATCACTTGAAGGGAGGCTCAAAATCTTTCCCTCTTTTGAATTATTGTGGCATGAGTTTCTAGTCAACTTGATGGTTCATTTTGTTCGGAAGCGAGTACGTAACTTACGATTCTTTATGGTCATTCCAAATTATTTCAATAAAGCCATTACGTAAAGAGTCATTTCAAACGTAAACATCTAAGCTTCTATAAAACGGGGATTCGGAGATTATTTGGGATTTTTTGTATGTTTTCGCATTATGGTTGACGAATTGGATTCTAATTGTAAAGGTAGGTTTTGGAAACGCCTTGCAGATCCACCGGTGATGCAGAATAGCCTTAACAATATATTCTACCCTAATTTTAATAACGCTATCAATTGTTACGATTCAAACATTTCAACGTATTTACTTTTTTATGATATGTATAATATTATATTAGATATTTTTTTTATTCAAATGTCAATTAGAGTTACATAATAAATATATAATTAGTATTCGCATCAATCTGTTTTTAATGACATATTTTTATTCCATTGATATTATGATCCGTTAAATATTTACACATTTCGGAATCCTGATCCCATATAAAAAAAAGTGTTTTACGTATTTTCAATATTCCCAAATGAGTATATATTGCTATAATGGTTATATAATAACCTATAGAGAAAGTTCTTAATATTATACGTTTTCGTGAAAATGGTCTCAGATAGAAAATAATGTTTTTGTTGGTAGGCCTTAGATGTTGCAACGTTTTCGATTTGATTGGTCGGAGTAAAAGTAGTATTTCGTGGTCAGATGGTGGATGTATTGTTTTAAGTTTGGCAGACCGCTATCCGGTCTGCACTGTAATTTGTATGGTCAATTGCTTGGCCCGTATCCTAGTGTAAAGTGTAGCGTACTGCACTTAACTTACACCTAATGCGGTAAGTCCGCACAAAGCAATACACTTCACTTGCAGTACAGTCAACTTTACTGTAAGTAAAGTTAACCTACGGCACTGCATGAAATACTATCCCAATACTGGCGGCTATTTAGTTTATATGCGTACACGACAGTGTAGCTGACCAATATTTTCCGGATTGCGTTAAACAGCGGCCTCGTATCCCTTATCAATTCCATTTGAATTCCACACTACATTGCACACAATTACATGTAAATTGACTCCACCTGAACTTAATTGCTCCCTAACTCCAAGGTCTAATTTTATCAACTCCTATAGAATTTTTTTTTCGCCACAGCTTTTCATAACTTTAATTATACCACTTAAACCGATCACCATTATTAATTCCCAGGCAGTTTTCCAGTTTGTTAACACACCCCTATCCATCGTTACGTAACTAATGCTTTCCGGGTGGTCGGTACGTAACCCTCGATACATATGGTTAACTTGGTACTATTTACTAATATTTTTAAGGCTTTGTTTAATGTGGTCTTCGTTATAGTATTTGGAAGATTATGTTTGCTATCAATTTATCGAAACTCCTCGATTTCTCATCCATCATAGAATTCATGGAGTATTATTACGTCTATCATGAGGAATTTTTCGCTAATAGGTTCGAACTTTAACAGATATTTGAAGAGACTCCTCGAGTAGATATAAATTATCACCTGGATAAAGAAAATCTTTATCTAGCTGGTAATAAGGTTAAGGTTTTTCCATAACACGATACATACTTTAGAGCCCGTTATCATTCTGTAAACCTTCCCAGCCACTATGTTTCGTATAATCCTCTCGTATTTGATGGATGTTTAGTAAATTTGATTACCGATAATACTAAACTGATTTTCCCACCTATTTTTGTTAACGATGGTTATTAGGAAGCCGATTTGTAAGGATAAACCGGTATTGCTTATAAAAGACTTGTTCGTAAAGATTTTTTCCTTGGCCTTTCATAGGTCGATGAGTATTATATTAATTACACGGTGCAGGTTTTGTATTTGCTATTACAACCTTTTCTTTTATCGGGTAAAGTTTTTATCCGTTAGCATTTATGCTTATATCGTAATGAATAAATTGTATAAGGCTTTGAATTAGCATATAGTAACAATATAGTTACCCCTTCCACGATGTTTTAAGTACCGGTAAACCTTAGCTTTATTAGTTTTTTCGACTATGGTATAAACAACGCCCTGTCCCTTTTAGCGAAAGCTTAAGCCGGCATTAATACTAAGCATACAAATTAACGATTTATTAAAGTTAAGTTGATTGTTTTTTGTTAACGTTGTCAATGACTTTTATTTTCAAAACATGAAATCATCGATTGCTTATTGTTTTAGTACTATAAATTTAGTCGTTCAAACGAAAAGGGTATCGTTAGTTTTTATACCTATTATCCTGAATCATTTATTGAAAACTTTATCGTTAGCTGGAGTTTACACTACGATTAATGAGTTAAAAACAAGTGAATACCTGCTTAAATCAATCCGTATAGTAGCTTAATATAACGTATTACCATGCATAAAGGGTATATAACAAGGAGTTTCTATAGTAGTTTTAACAGTATAGTCTGTGATGAGTCCGTTCTTAATTATATATCAATTTATTTAATATTACGACCTTCAATGGTGAATTTTCTTTTAATTTTAACTAATATACTTATTACCAAGATAATTATTAGACGTTAACTAATTTTGTAAGTCGTTAGATATTAAGTAAGAATCTAATCATTTTCTCCATTGCCGTATCCTTAAGCGATTAGTTGTAACTTTTCGTATTGCCGCCCTATAGTTTTGCCTTTAACCACGTAAATAATTTTCGACTTAAAGATCATAATATTCGGGGTTCAAAGGTCAAAGTTAACCTTATATACAAATTATACCACACCTTGAATTCATAAATAGTCGATTTCGATCTTGTCGCTTTCATTAAAAGGTTTACCTAAAATCTTAATAATCCTGTATGTTTTAAGCTTTAATGTCAAGTTTTCATTGTCCATTTCTTTTCTGTTTACCTAAATATTATTGTAGATACGGCCGATTTATATTTCTCCTCTTTCATGTTTTCCTTTTTTTCAGGGGTCGCTCGAGCCAGCAGCGTTTTATCACCTTATTAATAACAGGTAAAAGAAGTTTGTATTGGTTTAATCGTTTTGTTTGGGATACTTAATAGTCTTCATCTTTAATACAGATCATATATAATTTAACCTAGATAATTGAAAAATATATGGAGTTGTTAACAGCTTCAATAACTACATTAAAATTTATAATACTCAATATTTTATATTACCTTTCCCATTTGCCTGGCTCCCGCCACACAAGTATTTCACTTTACAACAGAAAAGTAAGTACTTCGATCGTTGAGGGACAGTTCGTGATATTAACGGTGTTATTAATATGGCGGTGTGTTGATTCCCTTAGCAATTTCCTCAAAGTTTTACTATAGGCCTTAACACGTTTTTAAATACTTGCCGAGGGCGAAGATTCACTCATTAAGCGTAGATACGCCCCAAAGACCAAAATCGTTGATATTAAGCCGTTAGAGTCCACAGTGTTATTAAGGCCTTTCACTGCCATTTGTAAGCGTGTCTTAGCCTACAAAGTTTTTAATTTCTAGCGTAAGGATGTTATATGTTTGGCGAAGTAGGGCGTGTACCCTTTTTACCTTTCTGATACTCTAATAGGATTTTACAGATACCTTTTTATATTGAATAACTATTATCTTAATATCTTTTTGAAATATCGCCGCCACAAAGTTCGTGTCAGTATCGTGGAAAACGACGTTAGGTAGGTTCAGGTACGTGTTAAACCACAATATCCTTAACATTTCCCATGTATCTTTTTCAGAAGGAGACTTAAAAAACTGAACTCCGTCAAAATAGGATGCGGAGTTAACGACGGAAAAAATAAGCTTTTTTTAAAAATGAAATATATTAATGAAAATCTCATAATAAAAGTCATTATTGTCTTTTAGTGTAAATCTAATTTTCTCTAAAGCTTCGATATACATTTAGTAGTAGTAACGAAGCCTTTTAATTGTTTTTATAAGAAAATATTCCACATCATTATACCCTATGAATTTCAGTACTTTATAAAGCCTATTAATAGTTCGGTAGTTCAAAAGATGGTGAAGTTAACGTATTTACGGCTTTAGTAGGTTAAATACCACTACTACCGGACCTTTGAAATAAAACTATAACTGTCTGTACTTAAAGGCAAGTAATAACCTTTAACCATTTCTAACCAGATTGTTTACTTTAACGTACCCGTTGATGTTAAAAGTCTTTATATCTTTTAAGTAAAGTTAAAATAGGGTAGGGGACTTAAATATATAAAACGTAATCGTTTTCATAACACTTTAAATTACCTCTATCCCTAATAAAGATAGTAGTTTGCCTAAGATAAAGCCATCTTTAGCCTTACCCATATCGTAACGATTAGTTTTAGTGGTTATAATGCTTTCCTTCTGCAATATAACGTACTCCAAATAGTATCCTGTTAAGTACCTTATTATTCCTGTATCTAGCATAATACCCTAAAATGTGTAATCAACGTAAATATAGCAAAGATTAAAAGTATAAAAGGGATTAAGCGTATAATGAAGGTAAATGTAGGGGTATTTACTATTTAAACTATATGGGAAGGTATAGTCGACCAATTACTAGGCTACTATATTAAAAGTAGTTTTTTTATATTATTTGATTCGTTTAAAGATATTACTTTTAATAGGCTTATTCCTTCGTAAGTTTGTAACTTGATTTAAGTATTACTATTTAAAAGTGGTAGGTTATTAGATTAATTTTTTTTTTTTCCATTATTTCGTTCGATGAAAGGGTTTTAAGTCAACTAACAATTAGTTTTACTTTGAATCTAATGTCTTTAACCACTATTACAACGATAATGTTAGTGGTTAGCCAATCCGTCTATATGTTATTAACGTTAATATGGGTGTTACTTTTAACTTGAGGCTAAAGTTGATAGGCTGAACCTTGGACATCATGGGCTTTCGTACTTACAGTCGATGTAATTAACTACCGTAAAGTCATTTTTATTTATATTGAAGAAATTTTTAATTTAGGTGTATTCATTGAACGAATTCGGTATACGTGTTATTACGATGGTAAACGACAAAAGTCATTGGCTTAAAAAACTTTTGCAGGTGGTATTTAGGCATTATTAGCCGTATTAAAATTCTCTAATACCCGTAACTATTATTCTTACCTATTTGCGAAATGTGGTTTCGCTTATGTATGTTTTCCCATTAACTATTAACATATTAATAGTTTGTTATAAATGTAATTAAAAATATTCATTGGCAATTACTCCTCTTCCTTCTTTACGACTATTGTAATTTACCTCTAAATAACCCAGTTTATGTGATATCATATAAGGTGGGCGTAGTGTTTGAAGTAGTTTTTTATACTATTGTAAATATCGCGAAACGTGGTCGTGTTTGTTATAAAGGTTTAATCGTTTTCGTTGGTGTAATTTATAAGGATTTCAATATAGTAAGTAAACCCAAAAGGTAAAATTTTCATTTACTTATAAATATTTTACAAAGGTATTATTTTGGTGTTAAAAAATTTATAAAGTTTCCCGTCATATTTTTTTATGTTTTTTTAAACCTTAGTGAAGTCCGTTATCAATTTGTTATTAGTATTGACTAATTTGACAGGTTTTCACGAATATTCTGGGTAGTTATTCACAGTTTAAATAATATTTTGTTATAATTTAAGTCTTTAGGTTTCCGGAATACGGTGTTAAAGATAATTCCCTGTCGCCTGACCCAAGGGATAAAGTTCTATAGTAGGACTTGTAATAGGTGCATGAGCGTAAGAAAATTTAAAGGGAAATCGTATTTAAGGATTTTAATGATAAAATAATAAAGAAAGATAGGTACGTAAAGGTTTTGGAAATCCTAAATATTTTATTTAATTAGCCAATATAAAATTTTAACGTTTACACTTTTTTTCGCATGAGTGACCTTTCATTTACCTGGCCTATTACCGTTAAAAAAGTATTTCTCGTTGTTATATAACAGTACTAAATTAACGAATAAGTTAATAAGTTTCTTATTACTAACGCGCAAAAAAACTTAACTTAACTAAAAGTAGGTTGTTGGTTTTTCAAAAAATATTTGTAGGCGTTGGGGTTTCTTAACGCCTTTTACTTTTCCCTAATTGCTTTAACGATTAAGGTTTTAAGAGAAGTTTTTCTATTACTCTAATTTAAATGGGGGTTTTACCAATCTCATTATTATATTATTAGGATTGTGCATGTTACGGCGTATAATTTTTTTCTTTAGCTTGTCTTTAACCGTTCGTTGGATTATCTTTTATATGTTCAAAGTCTAGTTGCTGAAGAACTCGTAAAAGTCTTGAAAAGCGCGGGCGCTGCGACTAAACTTTTCCCTGGCGTTAGTTTCGAAGATGTACTTACCTACGTGGTTGTTAGGTAAGTTTCAGTAAAGGTCTCGTTAGCATCCCTGGTTGAAAGTTATTCTTCGTAAAGCTTAGTAAAAACAGTTTCAAACGATTTAATTGTTTTGTTTCTAAAGTGGTTGGTATTAGCCGAAAAATTAACGCTAAGGGTAGACATTTTAATAGGCGTATAAGGCGAAAGGTTTAGTGATCTTGGACGTAAAGACTTGGTATTTTGGCGTAAAGTCGTGTAGAAACTTGGCAATTCAGCATGAAGTCGCGTGACGTGTCTTTCTCGGAGTAACTTGGTGTTTTCGCCAAGGGCAGCGAACTTGAGATTGAAATAGTATAGAAAGTGAAAAAAAGCGAAGTAAGGAAAATGTTTGGTGTACAGGGTAGGGTCGGAGGTCGTTTCTTATTAGAGGTTGTTGTTGAAGGTTGTAGATGGAGTGTGAAGGTTATTTGTTATGTTTGTTTGGCGAGGGACTTAGTCGTTTTTCTTGTAGTAATAGCACCCGTAGTAGAATTGACTTAGCCTTTTACCAACTTACCGTACTTTGAAACTTCGAACAGTTAATCTCAAAATCTTTAGAAAGAATTAATGAAGATTTCTTGGTGTTTTTCGATAGAGATACCGTTCTTAACTTTCAGATTTCCGTAGGAAGACTGATGTAAACCAAAAGTCTTCTCTGTTTTCCTGCCATTGAAAGACTTTCGAAGTATCAATAATGGCATTTCGCAAGAATATTTCCTCTATCCTCGCGGTCGTTTGACTTAGAATGTAACCAGAAAGTAGCTTTTTTTTATACTTAACTTATCTATGCTTAACCAAGTAGGCAAGCACTTATTAGTGATGGTAGACCTTAGACTTTACAACGTTGTCGATTCGATTGGTCGAAGTAACAGTGTTATTGTATGGTCAGATGGTAGATGTATTGTTTTAAGTTTAGCAGATTGCTAGCCGGTCTGCACTGTAATTTGTATTGCCAATTGCTTGGCCAGTGCCCTAGTGTGAAGTGTAACGTACTCTAATTAACTTGCACCCAATTCAGTAAGTCCGCACAAAGAAATACACTTAACTTGCAGTACAGTTAACTTTACGGTAAGTAAAGTTAATCTACTGCACTGCAAGTAATACTATTCCAACAGTTTTTTTCGTAAATTTATATAGAAAACTAACTGTCAAAAAAGGTTGTATTTATACCAAATACAATAGTATAAGTATTATTAAAGTCAATTTTATTGAAGTTAATGTCTAGGGCTAAAAACACCTTTGGTTTTACTTTAATTAGCTCTTTCAGGTAATTTTCGACCTATTTTGTGTTAATGGATCCACGATTCCCAGTTATCTGTCGTCAATGTTATTAGTTAGAATGGCGAAACAGAGCCAAATTATTACGACGCAACCAGGTAATAAATCTAAAATATACTTGAAAGAAGTCGCCGTGTTTCGTAAAATCTTTAAAGCAATAAGTCTAGGTTAAACTAGTGTGTTACATTTACTTGACTTGAAAATTTGTTTCTAGTTAATCTGATATTAAAACTTTCAATCCTTCAAATCTCGGTACCACCTGAACGAAGATGGCGTTGAATTTGTCCGCTTTATTGGTAAATAGAATTCATTGGATTTTTATAAATTATCATACTGTTCGTAAGTAACTTTTTTCCGAATACTATGTCCAGAGAATATTCTTGTCCTTAAATTACTATTAAACTTTTTTTATTACATTCTCTCATTCCGAGCCTATACTCCTAGGTTTCGACAAGTTCTAGTTCACGAATATTAAGGCATTCATTTACCTTATTATAGTCATTTTTAACGAATTAAACCAATTTATCAATCATATTGAATCCTGTTCTTCGTCGCTTGTTTACTGAAACATTCAATTTGTTACCAAAATTGTGTTTTATGACCTAGTTTCACACTTTTATTAAATTATAATATACTGCAAAAGCAGCTCCAATAAATAGTGGTAAATAATATGAAGCATCTATTACACTATATATTAATATAAAATTTACCAAATCACTGAACTTACATCGTCTTCTTAACGGCAAGTACTCCAACTTACATATTATCCAGATGTTACTTAATAACAAGAAAAGAATTTTAAACCTAGGTCATTCACTATGATTATAGGCATAAAATTCGAGGTAAAACTCTGACAGCCTGTTTAAAACCTTATTTAAATCATTTTTCAAGTTACGAAGCTTATACATATGTGCATAATTCTGGTATGTATCGTTAACGGTATAAGAAAGGTATTCAATATCAGTTTTCAATTGCTTGGTGCTAGGTTTCTTGCCATGACTTATAATTGGAATTTTTCTTGGCTAACATTACGCGAATGTTCCTCCATATAGTAAAAGTATTTAAAAAAAAAGTTTGTTCACGAATATGGTTAAGGTATTTATCTATAGAGCGTATGTTGAAGAGTCACCTGGTCGTTAACATACGATAAGCAGTTTCGGAACGACCAAACTTATATCTCGGATGATATTATCAATTTTTGAAGTCACGCTGGCATTTATGGTGAGAGGTACAAGAGGGACATTAACAAAAAGAAATATTGGTGTGGTATTATACTTGATTAAATTAATTGACGTAAATGTTGTGATTGATAGAGAAAAAAATCAGTTTTTTACGGGAATTACGGGAACTATTTATAGGCATAGTGGTAGAAAATCGACGCCAATAACAGCCACAATATCTCAAAACGATTAATGATTGAAACTTTTAATACGTTTCCGAATTTTTTTACATCATTAAAAATGAGTATCTCGTATCATTCAATAGGGTCCACGGCAAAAAAAGTATCTTTTACATATTGTTATATAGTTTTATATTGCTTGAAAGCAAGTAAGATATAACTACCGTTTTGATAAATACCTTTTATCACCTTTTAGTATATGTTAAAACGCTTCAAGAGCTCGTAAGTATATTATAAGTCGGAAAAAACAGTGGGCTGGAGTTAATGTTACAGGTTAGTACCTGGTTTAGTGATCGCCAAAGATTTATCTTAGTAGTTATCATTATCCTACTACGCTCAGGGGTCGCTCTTAACCGTACAATTTCCTTGGTTATATAATCGAACCACTCCTTTTTCACTAACTTTATAGAAGCTCCTTATTAGTGTTTTTTTTATTTTCTTCTTTATCGAGGATAATCAACAGTATTCAATCCCTTCAAGTGACAGCTCTGCCTTAGTACCTTGACAAGTTAACTACGTTTCCTTCTTTATATATATTGACCAAAATCCGAGACATATTTACTTCTATAACAAGACGAGAAATACTAACGAAATAATTCTAATTCTATTAGGCATGATAAGGCCATTATCAAGTATCTATTCCTTTATACGCTTATTATGCAAAGTTTAGGTCTTCTCATTAGCTAGTATTGAGAGCTGTGAAGGTATATTAGGAATTATATAGAGTCGTTATAGTTCATACAAGACATTAGAATGATATATGGTTAAAAAAATTACTGTATTAATAACGCGTTTATTTATATAGCCTTCCAAAGTTATGGAAAGAATAATTCGCTTACGGTCCTCATACTAACCTTAAAATAGGTAACATCGATAACAAAATATAAGTTACCTACTAATACAGTTTTAAAGCGTTCATGAAACCAAACGAAGTATAGGACTTTATACCCGGATAAACCGTAACTTCATTGAGTTTTAAAGAAGCATCAACTAAAAATATAATTAGTTGGATGCAAGTGACTGTGATTATATTCTCTTTTTCTTAAATATATTTATGCATAACTCAAAGCAATTTCATACCAAAACCCTTGCCCGAAATTCTATTGAATTGTGAATACAATGAACGAGTAAGTCATGTATTAAATAGTTTTAATTTCTCATACCCGTATTTTCGAAGTATAATATAATAGGTTTTGCCTGAGATTATAAACGTGATATCCCTAGTCCAAACATAAAGTATTCTCTTCCCATGTGTTTTATTTTTCACTCTGCTTGATTTACACCCTAAGAACCAGGAAGGAGATTTCAACTTCTAGAATAACTTGAATAACTACGCGATATGTAGCATTATAAATCTTCAAAATACCGCCGCGTACAAATATATTTCCTGCACCTTGTGGTTTGGAGGCAGTCATGTCTGCCGAAATGCCTTGATATCTGCTTCAGTAATTGATAGATATTCTTTTTCACATAAAAACTATGATCTTTCCTAAATTCAATTCTTATCATGTATTAAACCGATTATGGCTCAACTTTCACTACAAAAAATGAAGCCAAGATTTCAAGCGAAATAGTTTTTATATTACATTAAGCTATTGTAAATAATAATTATATTATCAATGAAACCGAGCAGCAGTGCTCAGTAAAGTTTCAAAGTGAAATTGATCGATTTAAAAACTCACACCGGTAAGATATTAAAGTCTCCAGAGTCTACTGTTGGAATATTATTGCTCCTATGGCTCATAAAAGTAATAAGATCCATGAATTAGAGATTCACGAGAAGCTGAAAAATTAATTCATTCAAATTAACTGTTATAATGTAGCTGAACCCTTTTATAGTGTTAATAATATCTTCTTCTAAATGTAAAGTAAAATTATTTGGATAACCACAAATCAAGTCAATATATAATATGATAGTTCGGGTTACAATCTGAATATTCATACTCTTTTGATTCTTTTTGTTTAAGTATTCGATATTTTAATTTCGCTTCAATGGTTAGCATCTCATCCTTATAAACTTAACCAATGAGTCTGTAGTGCTTAGGGAGTTTTTTAACATGAATATGATTTATCTAACTAGGTACTAGTATATTCAAACCCTCATTCGGAACGGCCATTGAATTTATTAATCGGCAATAAGGTTATTTCATTTTATTTAAAGGGTAGATTTGAACATTGAAAATTTGGAAATGAATATGCATTTCAACGATAATATTTAAAAAGAACCAATAATTCATCCTAGTAAATCACATTTTTATTACTATGTTAGCATACATACAAAAATTGCTCCATACAGATATCAGTTTTTGGGTTAGATTTTTTTTGAACGACAGACTCAAACTAGAACTCACAATACTAAAATCCCGTCGATACAAAATTTGAACTATAAAATCTCTTATTTAGAGATTGTGTGTTTATCATGCTGCAACTCCACACTAGGATCAAGATATTGTCAGGTTTTTGGGTTTGGCAAAGTCATTGTGTAACTACGTTGTCAGTAGAAATTGTTGTTTTGATTCATAGATATTGTAAAAATGAAAAAGAATATATAATCTTGAACTTAGGTAGGCCTCTAACTCTCGTGCACACAAAGAAGCCTAGTCGACTGATTGTCTCATGATTTACGTTCAAGAAATTACCCTGTAATTGCAGATAATCTCCGAATTAGCAACTTTTTAGTTTTATTCCAGTACGTGTCAAGCTTCAAATTTCTTATAATAACAGTTACGAGTGCGCTTTTTCGTAGGTATCTCAAGCCCAAATTATATGGTTTTCCTTTAGAAACCTTCTGGTATCGACTCTAGTACTCGGACATATATCAAATAGAATCATGCATATAAATCCTTTGTTTCTTATAAATAGGCTTCATTTTTAGGTTTCTTATCAACTGTTTGGTTAATTTTCGTGTCCGGAGTTATTTAAATCCTAAGCAGCATGTTGTCGGGTTTTCTCATGCATCATAATGCATTTAGAACCTTTGCTAACGTTATTATGCGTAGTATCTAGTATCTAATCTATTCTTCAGTTTATCCTCTTATTTAATTACTTGTTTAACCTCATACATAGTGTATTTTGTATTTTGAGTGGCTTTTTGGTTTTAATGAACAACTATTTTTCTGTTAGTTAATGAAGAGAGTAGAACCATTTTTTTCAGGGAAATGCGGTGAACGCGTAAACTAAAGCTTATTATAAGTTGTTTTTTTCTGAACGCACTACGTAATGATTTTGTGGATTGCTCCTCATAGGTTTTTATTGGTTTGATTGGTGTATTTCAACTTTTTTAGCCTTTGATGGTGATTTCAATCAATAGATGTTGATATTTGCGGTAGCGTTATTGAAGTTATAATATTTAAGTTATTATGGATTTCAATAGTTATATACTCCCGTTCTATCTTTATAAATTCCGTTTTTACTCACTTTTGCGAAAGCCTATCTTTCTTCAGTTGATTTTTGTAAGCGGTAAAAATACTTTTCTTGGTTTTCGTTGTATAATTTGAATTCAAACGTATTTAATGAGTGTTTCAACCAGTGTATTCCTTATTATAATGAATATATTATCGCATAATGCATTATTTGTTTAAATTATGCATTAAAATCACAGATATGATAATATTGAAGTGTAAAATATATACTTTAACTTTTGCAGACCTCTAGCCATCTTACACCGTAGGTATTATATAAAACTATTCAAATTGTGACTTGTGTTATAAATATTGTCCCACTACTTAGATTGATTTTGACATTTATTGAATAAATAAATTAATACTCTCAGATACTTTGAAGACCATTATTCGCAACAATAGTTAAATCAAACTGAAGTAGGTTTATAGTATGATAGAATAATACCATGGTAATACATATTTTTTGTCACGTTTCTTACAAATATCCCGGTTCATTCTGCTAAAGACTTTTTCAATACATCTATTAAGCTCATATTGTTTTTTTGGGATAATATATGAGTTTGTGAAATATATAGATAGTGGTAATCGTATTAACTAGATTTCCCAAGCAGTAAAGAATTCTCAACACAATACAGAAACATTAAACAATGCGACCACGAGTTAAACACCTAAAATCCGTATGAATACCATTTGTCATTGCTTTAAATACTAAAACGAATAAGTACACAAGAGTAAATTGACGACTAACCTGAATATAAACGTTGACTCTCAGAATAAAAACATGAAAATATATCCTCAACTTTCATATTGAGAATAAATTAAACTGCCTAACCGATATACCTAATACAGACATATATTGTCAAAAAAAAGTCCAATATAAACGTAAACTTCATACTGATTACGCGCATTTGAAAGGATTGAAGGGAGAAAATACAAAGAAAGGTCCTGAAATCCCCCATCTGTTGAAATATTGTTCTTCAATATATATCGTCAACAAAATCCTATGATCTAAATTTTACAACATATTGTTTCATATTATTATCAACCGAATTGAAATATATCAACTAACTTGGTTAAAAGAAACTTAGTCTTTATATTGAATCGATATAGAATTACAATTCACTTCATAAACAACATTCGTTTGACTTCATACTATAGAAATTGTATAATATAATGATTCACCACAATATTTATAACAAGAAAATATAAATATTATGACGAGGTATATTTCATAAACTATTCACTAAATAGTATTTTGTAACAAACAATGAATACAAAGTCCGAGCTAAAAAGAAAAACAAAAAAACCTACATTATGCTAACAAATTCACGAGGAGTAAAGTAGCTTAAAATATTTCAATTACGTATCAAAATGCTCAAAAATTTCTTCTAATATTTTCCAATTATTACCGTTACCTACCCAAGTCAAATGAAATGCCTACTCTGTGTTAATTCAAATTGTTACTCTTAAAATAGAATTTTATTACTCGGCAAAATGATCAAAATCTATTCATATCCATTATATGGATTATACACATTGAAAACCCTACATATGTAATAGAAATATTAATTTCAAATAAAACCTAAATTCGAAACACTAATAACGTCTTTAGCAAAACATTAGTAAAATGTAAAAGTACCATGATCCATATAATAACAAAAGATACGGCACATTTATGAAAAATAGTTGTTGATAAATATTTTACATTACTATTAAATTAGAAATAAGAGTAAAAATTATATCATATTTGATACCGCGGTATCTCTAAATTAAATTGATTTGTGTACCTTAACAATTCCGAGTTCATAAAAATTAACAGTAAGAACAAAAGAATGTTTAAAGTTATGAAATTTCCTAGATATGTTGTCATATCACAGGTTCATTCCTGAACTGCCGGTTGCCTAAGATCTTACTTTGGCGATTACAACACTCCTACAATGCTTATTCATATAGGTATCTTATATGATGAGTGATATAGTTAAGTTACATTATACATATTATGCTTGCTTCACAGCAACTTCATAGTAGATGATTTTTCTTTCGAAGATAATATATGTTACTTAACCCCTTTCAAAGCCAGTTTTGGCTTTGTTTTAACATGCATAATCCTCGAAATACATTTTTCTTTTCAGAAAGTATTTTTTTTTAATAGAAAAGTTGAAGCTAATAAATTTTTTCTTCAATAAATTGAATTAGTGATATTTCGCTTCCAATGAGCTAATTTACTGTACACTCATTAATAATGTCAAGGTAATTCTAAAGTATCTTAGCCTGCGTTATATAATTCATTTACTGTTTAATAAAAGCGGAATTGCGTTTCTTCATAAGTAAATGATACCCATACAACGCTATCAAGTTAATATATCAGTTATTTTATAAGTATCATTTGTTCATTGGATATTGATACTAGTATATTCAAGTTAATAGTGATTATTAAGTTCAGAAACTAGACAGGGCCAGAGCTATGGCTTAAGGCTATCGGATAAAGTTTATAATTGATGAAGAAGGAGATGAAGAAGAAATTACTGCTAAGAAGATTCTATAACATTAGTGGTGTTTTTAGGATATGTGGTTAATTACGTCGTGTGTACATTTTTAGAAGCAGTATAATATTATTTTAGGCGAATGATAACCGTTAAGGTTTGTTTCCTGGCGATCACTAACACAAGCATTACTTTCTAATATCACCTCCTGTTTACCGGGGGGGGGGGGGGTGTTACAGATGTAGAATATTCTTATCAAAAGGTGTTATTCGGCCGTTAAACATTCTAATAGGTCGTAAAAGATGCCACTACCTAGTTTTAAGGCGTCATATCTGCTTAAAAGCGACGTGGAACGTTGTAATAAGTTGTAAAAGGCTCACCTTTTCCGTTAACAGTTTTCACGTATAGTAGAAGGTGCTGTGTTACATCGTAAATGGTGCAGGCGATAACCCCTTCTTTAATGCAAAAAATGAAAAACTTTTCCGTTCAAAAACAATTTCGTAAGATTGGATACCGAATTTTCACCTTGCTATTATATTCATGCTTCATTGATTGAATTTTCTTCCCTTCATTTCAATCCATCAATTTATTATATCAATAGAAATGCCAGCTAGATTGTCAAAATCTTAAAAGTTATATGTAGTATAAGATCCGCTGTTTCAACATTATTTGTTTTTAGTTTACAAGTACATTGTTCCCAAATACATATCCTAGTAGTGCGGTATCATATAGTACGCATAAATGAAAAATACTTCTATTATGTTTAATAGACAAGGTATAATTTTCGAAAAGATTGCCAAGAAAATAAAATGAATAATAAGGTATAAATCAATAGATATTAATCCGTGAACGTGAAGCTAGATATCGATATAAGATATAGATTTTTCGTCATATTTTGGAAATGACGTGGTTTCGAAAAAAGGTATATTGCTTGACATATAAAACAAAATATAAACTAAGTCGTTAAGGGGTTTTTGAAGATTTATCTCGTGGTCAATACTTTTGATCAAATTAAGTCGCCCGATTTTCTAAGAACTTTACAGTTATTAATAACCAGCTAGATGAATTATAAGTTCAGGTGATCATAATACAAAATGTTTTCAAAGTTCAGTGTATTATATAACGTAAAAATGATATATGTAGTAACGTCGATTTTGTGTCTTCTACAATTATTTATTCAAGCGGTTTCCGTGTTATTATATTTTGACGAACTAATGTATAACTGAGGTTTCAAATATATTTCAATATTATGCGTAGCTATGCTGGTTTATAATCAGGTGTATAGGTGAATTGAATAGAGTTAAGTAATCAGTTAAATTTATTAAAATAAAACAGTGAGTTGGGATCGTATGTAATTATAGGAAACAAGATGATAATATAACTGTTTTTTCATTTGAATTTTTACGATAGTAACGTTAAGTATCATGATATAAGAAAATAGTTTTGTTAGCATCGGTAGTTATGAGAAAAATGAAAATTCGTTTGATTATTTTGGTATTTGTAAAGTAACGATTTTCCAGCGGTTAAGCATCTGGTAATAACCCGTATTAATTTTGTTTATAGATTGGGAGAAATTTTCATTGTTTATTTCGTCTGAAAAGTAAATGGATTCGGAATCATTTAGAGCCTATATATCAAGGAAGCGTGATAGCGATTTTTAAGTTAGATATAAGTAACTACTTTATTTTACCAATATTTGTAGGTTTAATGAGTTTCTGATACGAAGGAGATCTATTTGAGGTTTAATTCGGGGCTGTAAATAATTTGTACTTAATATTTAAGTTTTTACTTACTATTATCGCCGATAAAAATGATGGCAAGTGATTAGTCATTGGGGATTTATCTACATAGAAACAAGTCGATAATAACTTCAATATGTTAATACATTTAGAACAGATATCATTTCAGTACCAAAGGTAAATTTTTATAATTTTCGTATCTATAATATGTGTTATGCGGTATTTGTTGTAAAATTTTAATTTTTTTTGAAATTTCGTTTCGTTTCAAAACTTTCAACAGAAATTCAACGTTTTTCTCGACAAAGAAAAGATCAGAAAAGACCTTGAACTATTAACGGTTTTCTTTATACGTTTTTATGTGATTGTTATTATGGCTTGTATAAATTTCATTATATTACCTATACGTTAAATAAAATCCAATTTTTTTCTGCATGGCTCTATAACTAGTACAATTAAATATTACACGGGTTATATAGCGTTGAGGAAAGAGTTATGATATAAGAATATTATATTAATAGTTTTATTGATGGCGTTTTAGTTATTACACGTTTATTGAGATTGTGGTAACAAAAGTATTTAGTCTAACTGAATGTAAATTGAGAAAAATCGTAAATATATTAAAATTTACTCATTACTTCCTTCTTTAACGTCGTTTGTTTTAGACTAGAATGCTTCGTTTTGGATTTCTTTGATTCCCGATAAGTTGTAAAGACGTATTCAAAACCTACTTATTCAATTTGAACACCGGTTACTGATTGTCGATATTACTATATACCCCCATAGATGCTATATAAAGGGAAAGTAAATGTGAATTGTATTGCTGGATGCACTCCTGTAGAGTGTACGATAACGTGTCACGCTGCAGGCTGCATTCTTGCTAAACACAAAGTGCTCCATGTATGGATCGGTCTGGAATAGCTATTTAAAACCGAAAGGTAATGCATGAATTGGTCAGGAATGCCTATACCAGACCGAACGGTAATGCATGGAGCGGTATAGAGTAGTTCGCTCTGGGTGAAGACTTATATACCCTCGCTTGTGGCGTGCATATCTAGATACTCCTTCGAATTATCATTTCTTACTACTACAATATCAATAATTCTGATTACGATTCTGAAGACCTTATTTGACGTGAATACTAACGCTTAAAACCTTACCGACACTGATAGAAACGCAAGGACACCCGTGAAGGAACTAATGGTAATTTATTAGTCGCTTCACGTAAACTTCAGTATTTATGATTTACATTACACTCAATGTAACGATATTACTTAAGAGGTTTGTTATAGTTATACGGTAAAGAAGGTTGTTTATTCTTTTTGAACGGAAGTCAACCATCAAGTCTACGGATAACATATTTTAAAGTCGTTTTGAAACCCCTTAAAGTTCAAAATTTTCCTCTTTAAAATATCATAGATATATGATAATTATGATTAAAACGTCAGATTATACTATATACCTCAAGACAAGAATACAACCTAAATAGTTTGGCTATAATGATGTTGCGACCCGTGTGGCTGATAAAAAGTGAATCGTGTCTAGCTTGTATGAACTCAGTAGAAAACGGGTTTTAAATAGTAACTATAAAGGGGTTACGAATGTATAAAAATCATTATCGTTGAACATATGTATTTAAAAAGCAGCCTCATGGATTTTTTTCTTATCAATATAAATATTGAACGGAAACTCACGATCGTTTATATACATCGTGTAAATTGAACAGAGTAGAAACGCGTTTCGGATAATAACAGCATCGAAAATATTTGAATGTTATCGTTAGTAAAAGGGTTGTAACTGGTTGAAATATATTCGCTAATGATGTTTGACGTAGGAACATGAGTATTTGGAACAGAAGAAAAAAACATTTATTCAGGGCACAGGAACTACAAGCTTTGGATCAAAAGTCGATGGTGGAAAGTTTGTTTAAAGATTTATTGGTTCAGTTGCTATAGTGTATTGAGTTATATGAACTACATTTCCGTGTTGTAGAATGATTAAAATAGATATCGTGAAAAATATTTTAACTAACAGATTTTCCGTTCGCGAAGTCTTCAAACAATTATAAAGTATTCAATGTTTGTATGATTAATGAGAACAGGGGACGCTAGATTCATGACCCTGAACTAAGCGTTCTATCATTTTAAATTAATTATAATCTTTACACGTTTCTATCGTGAATTTTGCAATTGATCTTGTTTGTTAATCAAAAACTAAAGTAATACGTTATGAGGTCAAGAGCTTCCTTATGATCCCTTGAAACTAAAAAACTCTATAAGGTCTATCCGGAATAATTGCAGCTTAAACAGGTCTTTTGTTTAAGGTTCTATTGAGCGAAAGAGTTTTTGACAGATAATTGGAGTTGAAGTCATTCGAAGGTACCATTTTACTCACAACTTTCACTAAAGGAAACGCATCTCCAAATTGGCCGAATTTATAAACCGGTTAATAAATTTTGATCTAGAATAAATTGAAATTAACAGTCGGTGAATCTGAGCTATTTTCGAACTTTGAACTCAAATGCAGCAGCAATTTATTCTTTGATAATGGTAACTTCCCCCAGCGATTAATTACCATATGCTTAAACTAAGTAATGAATCATACATATTTTATTTCCGACGTTGAATTTGAATTGAAATAAATTGAAGTTCGGTTTGACAAATTTACATTTGTTGAATACCTGGTCAAAATTTAACCATTATAGTTTTTAAATATATCATTAGAATATATTAGTAAATTGTTAAGGTATATTGAACGACGAATATTTCAAAATAAAAGGGTTAACTCATGATAAAAACTTAAAACCAAGTTAGTGTATTCCGAACTATTCAAGCAGAGTTTCATTATAGAGACACTTCGACGAAAGTACAAAACTTGTCGTTGTACTGGCTGCCTTTCTTAATATAAAAATCTTGAAACACTGGTTCAACGTTGAGCTTTGTAAATTATTAAACTCTTAAAATGTTAGCTTATCATATACTGGTAAAGCCTGAAGAATGAATGAATTTTTGTAATACCGCTAAATCGCCACCAAACGATATAAAAATACAGGATATAATCGTTTCAACCCTCAAAAAAAAATAATGTCTATCTAAAAACCTAATTAAGACCTTTAATAAGGCCGGGAATACGTCCTGTAATATACTAGATAATTAACCCTTACAAACTTGAAAAAGGAACAAAAATTACATTTTTGGAAAATGATCTCATAATTAGGAATGAAGTGGTAAAACGGTGGGTTATTATGAGAGTTTCATTAATTGTGTATATCAAATTATTGACAACGCTGTAAAGTTCAATTTTTTAAAAAAAACGTGTTCTTTAGATGTAACCACTTTATTGATATCTTTGAAAAGTCCTCATATAAACCTTTTAAAAACATTTTCTTCTATATGATTTTTGCGGAATATACTTGAAAAAACGGCAGCGTTGATACTTTGAAGCAACTTATACGTCGGTATTAATCTCAGTTCAACACTTCGAAATCAACTGATCGTTCTAAAAGCAATATATATTTCAAAGTATCGTAATTAACCTACTTTCATCGTATTTAATATTCACCAAACATACTATTATATTATACGTAAAGAATAACAAAGGTTAAGATGGGATTTTATTTTTCATATTAATCAACGTGTAAACGTATTATGTAATACATAAGTTAAAGATTGGTTTTGGAAATGCATTGGATGGTTTCGCTAACACGTCAAAGTGAAAAAGAAAATCTCCCCATCTATCATGAAATAATAAGAAATCCATTATAAAAAGGGTAATATTGACAAATTATGATGAATAAAATATTGATGAATAAAATAGAATGATAAAATCAATTCACTTTATATTCAAATTTGTTTAAAAGTCCTGAGTTAGTTTCCGAGTCGTATGAAAAACTTCTACCTTTTTATACACTATTTTATGTAAAACTTTTCATTTTCCCTTGTATAGGTAGATAAGGTTATCTGAAACAGCAAAGTAGATGTTCTTAATTGTTTTGTTATTATATATGTTTGAAGTTTCAGTTGGAATGAAAAGAGAGATTGGAATCTAATGATTGTTTGCGTTGTATTTGAAGTGTGAGACAAGGTTTTATTATGTAAAAGTGAAATTTGAATAACCCAACTAATATTTCATTTAATACAAGCTCGTGATTTGTTTCACTTCGATTATAATAATATCTTTCAAATTATTTTGGGTGGGTGCATCGCTATTATGAATCCTATTATACCTAATATTTCTGTTATCACTATTATATATATAGTTAATATGTCCATATAAAGTGATAAGGCTCTAATACAGTTTATTTATAAATTACATATTGATAACTCATTCGTTTTATTCCTTATATATGTTCAGAAAGTAACGTATTAATACTGGTACCGCTGATAATTTCTTTTATAATAGAGAATTTAATGATAAACTCCTTGGACAAATTGTTCACTTTGGATAATGAAATTTGCCAAGAGTTCAAAAACGTATTTATGTTTACCAACCATTCATTTTAATCTTATAAGCCGAATTAGAATGGCTTTCGCCTCGTTAGAGGCGTAATAATGTATATAAAACATCGTTATAAACATATTGATGTTGTTATGGCCGCTGTCTTCACTGAAAGCGTAATAATATTTTATAAATATTAGATTTATATTTTTCAGTTGTTAAAAATGGCGTAACATGAATTAACGCTTGAATAACCTTCCTGATTTACTTCATTTATGCATTATAGTAAGTTTCTATATCGATAATCGGGGTTTAATACCCGAAGAGTTTATCGGCTAGTCAAAAGCTTGGTTTTGAATTTGTAAACAATCAATGTTTTTATTTCAAAGTTTGTAAAGTAATTGAAATTTCTATACTTGATGGTGATACTATCGTCATTATGTCCTCGACGCCACTATTAACAGGAAAAGATATGGAATATATATTAGTATTGTTTTTAAGAAACGTAAAAGCGGTTGCCCCTTATGCAAATGGTTATTTCGAAATCGTAGACGTACCAATAATGACTTTAAGTTACCGAGTTATATTTGTAACAGTGGCTAGTATATTGACGTCTTTTTCTTTGATAAACCAACGGTATTGGCGAATAATCACAATCCTTTCACCAAGCTTTATTCGTGTGATAATAGTAAACATTTTGGGTTAAATGAATAACTTATAGTATTACGGTACTAAAGCGCCTTGAAATTCATTTTGTACGCGTGAAGTAAAAAACTTCTTCAAAGCCTTGAGTTAAAGATTGAAATAATAGTAAACAATAAATCCAAATCATAATTGTTTAAAAACAATAGGAATGTAGACCAAAAACTAATATGGAAGATAATATGTAACGAGATTAAGCTGAAGTTCTTTTTTTTCAAACGGTTAGATATTATTCATAATCCCTCAAAAAAAAACATTTTTAAAAATCTGTTAGGAATTTTATGTTAAGGAGTGTCTCAAACAAGTGGATAATTATGTGGCGTAATCATGCTTAGGAGAGCTTGGGAGCGACATATGAGTATGGTAATCATCAGGCTTAGATTTCTGCAAGCCTCTAGCCCAGGCACCAGCCTATAACAAGTTCTCAGCATTTAGAAAACAACTGTAGGCTTGAGAAGTAGTCTTCAATTCGTAAGCTCAGTATTATATCTATGTTAAAAGTAAATATAACTTAGCTTTGACATTGTTTTTTATTAGATATAGTGTGGGGCTATCTGATGACAATAACATTTCTGATTTTTGGATTTCTATTACTAATTGAACGATTGGTTAAACGGCGTTCGTTTTAAGCGAGTTAAACATAAGATTTCTCATAATCAGGTGAAATTATTTCACGTTAAATTGCGTTTTCTTGTGTGGTATGTTCCGATGACAATTAAATTGTATAGATATAGGTATTCTATTCATGTTTCAGAATCCTGTTATACGTTTTTATTGTATAATTACAGGGTTTCTTTGAAAGCTGTAAAAATAGTTGTTAATTCATTAGCTGAGATGGCGGTGATAGAAACTTCAGTTCCTTCATATTTATGTTTTATCCTTATAGTTACAATTAGAATATCATGCGAATTGTTGGCTTTAGAATGACTGGTTTCAAATACAGCGTTGAGGAGCATATTACAATGATTTTGAGTTTATATTTTTAAATTTGGTTTGGAAGAAGCCGGTATTATATCCTAGGACTTCCTTGTTATATTTGTTATTCTTAACTATGTTATAAATGATTTTTCTATAATCACATGAGGCTTTCCGGATATTCCTCATCAAATTAACGAATTGCTTACCCGAGTTTTTTTTATTCATTTATATATTTAAACTTTTTTCATTAGATATAATCGTGGCGGCGGCGGCGAGGGTTTAAACCGTTGATATAATTAAGGCGGTAGCGTTAATTAATGTAGTAGAGGTATTCGTAATAGTTACAGTGGCAACAAAGAAATTTAACCTCGCGTTTATATGCAATAGCTATGAGGACCTTATAATTACGAGTATAAACGTTGTATTAATTGGTATTGAATCAAAAGTTATTTAAGTTAACCGAAGTATTTTCTACGTGGGATAAATTACGAGTTGTATTTCTAATGCAGTTCAAAAAATAACCTAATGAGGATTTATTATATGGATCCTGTTCAAAAAAAAAAAAAAAAAGACTGCTGGGGTTAATGATGTTTATCGTATCACTATTAACAATAGCTTTATACATCTTTAAGAGGAAAAAGGTGTAACCTTTATATATATCCGTGTATATGAGATGAAGGAATTAAAATTCGATTCGATATATAATTTGGAGCTCATAAGAAGGTTCCCGTCTATTGTGAATTTACTTGCTTATTTTCCTCATTTCATTGATAATATAATAGATAAAATTCTCAAGTACTGAGATATACAAGGAGATTACTTGTGGTGCGAGTGAGCTGCCTATATATAATTGGATAGGTATAGGTAAAAAGTACTTTCAACGAGAAACATTAAGAAGTATTTGCGTTTTAACTCACTGTTTCAACGAATTGCCGAATATATTACCCTTATCAAGTACAATTCACTTATTCATGATTCTAGTGTAATATTCATTTTTACATGCACAAATATCGTACTTACTGTTACGTTATTTCCTATTTATAATATGACGTCATTTTTAAAACGTTATGAGGCAGTAACATATGATTTAAATGATATAAAATTAGGTTGTTTTTATATGAGGAATTTATTGTCAACGTGCATAGAAATGAGGTTCCACTTTTTTTTTCTTCCAAAACCTTGATGGAATAAAACCGTGTTTTTCAAAAAGAGTAAGGATATACTCGCATAAACCAATGTACTAATACGTAGTTGATATGGAGATTTAATGAAACTTTAGCTGAAATATTAATTAAAAAACTATATATTATTGTTTATAACATCTCCGTTCGATATATACCAGAAAATAGTTCATACTTTTTATTCTGTACCATTTTGAACGGTGTTGATTCTCCGATTCACCGGTAAATACATTCAGTTAAAATTTCATTTGATAATTCTATGCTTCTTTAAAGATAAATAGTATACCCCTCAAACTATATTAGGGGAAACTCAATTCATATAAATATCTTACATTACCCACAAAAATTATTCTTACTGTAATATTGAGTAAATAATTATTTAAAAAGTATTATCATATTTTGAACTATAGAGTTAAGAATATCACTTAATAATTTATTCAATGAAATTTTCACTGGGTTTTTTTCATAATAAACAAAATTTTCTTTGCATATTGTGATTAAAAACCGATGAAATTGTATTTTTAACAACAATGATGAAATTTTAATTATATATTGGCTCTGAATGCGTAATTAATCTTAATATTCTGTCAGTATGTTCTTCGATCTTCACTTAGACCTGGATGAGTCTCGTGCTGTTAGAATGTTGGATACATTTATGTGTTTTGAATTGGTATTCTATTTATATTGAATATATTAAATGAAATATATATTTTCATCAATTATTTACGATAAGACATATTTATTCGTCTCTGGCAGCTTTTCCTATATAATCAGTATTGTCAAAAAATGGACATTTGTTGTGAAATAATATAACATTCATTTTTCTACGTAATGAAAATTGATATAACATTATTAATGGTAATGTATGCTACTTCTACTTTCTAACCATTAATTTACGGAGGTTGGACCTTATTTTATAATAGAAAAAGGAAAATAGGTTGTTCATTAGTAGTGATAACTCCGATTGATTTTATGTTTTGAGGATATAAGTTCTTTATAAATGTTCAAACGTGGATATACCATCAATAGGAATTATCGCGATGATAAAGACGCCGTTTCTATATCGTTTTAAAATATGTCAGTTTTTATCGACGGATCATAGCCGAAGATCATCATTATCGGGAATTTCTTTGGTTTCTTTAATTTAATAAATTATACTATATATTACTACAGTGTCTTATACTCGACATGTAATTCAATATATTGGATTTTTGGCTTTGCGTAAAAAGGATTACATAATAAGTATACTTAAAGTCGAAGAGATTATAACAGTTTTGATATCCGTATTTATATGAATACGAGTTAGTGACTTAATTCACCTTAGAATTATCGTAATTTGGATTCTCAATTCGATGAAATGCATCGTTCCATCTGTAGCAATTGAGGAATTCCTCAGCGGAAAAGTTTAATTTTGAACTTTTGGTAATAGATTGAAATGAATCTTTTTTTTGCCAATGGTGGAGAGGTTCAATATGACTTAAATTTATATAAAGGTACCAATAAATTCCGTGTAAACCTTTGGAATTTTCGATACAAGGTAAGAATTGATCGGGAAAAAATGTTTTCGTCTGTGGTTTCCTGTTTTATTCCGTCGTGAATCTTCATCAAGGTCATTTGAAAGCCGTAGATGATTATTCAAGAAGTATTCTGTACGGCGTACGAATATTAATTTTATTGCATAATTTTGAAGATAAAATCCATAATTTGTACCTTTACAGGTGAGAATTTTAATGTAATTCAAATCCTTATAAATAGATCCGTAATAAGAAATTTTGAAACCGTGAAAGAAATTATCCAACGATTTTGAAATTATTCACTTTAATTAAAAATGTGAACGCATTCATATTTCCAAGCATAGATTCAAATGTTACTTTCAGTCTACTCTAGAATCTTGATTCAAACATGAAATTTCCTATTTGTCGCTGCTACATATAGTGTGATATTTTAATCTGCATATTTCTTCAATTAATTTGAAGAATTATTAAATTTGAATAGACCAAGGCCAACAGCTTAGGTTTGCCTTCTATTATGTTCGGTAACCATAACGCAAGTAAATTTTTATTAGATAGATATAAATCTAGTGTAATTTGGAAAATAGCATGCGTCGTCTGTTTTTATTTGAATATTCATTGTCTAGGTTCAACAAAGGAGTTTCTAATAGTATACTCGTAGCACCTAAGCAGTACAATAATATAGTTTGTATTGGCGAGCAGAAAATATCGTACGGGAAGAGGTTTTTCATATGTTAACTTATATGTATCAGGATATTATGGTGTTTCGTGCATTATGAACCGTCGAAAATGTACCAAATGAGATAATGATATTTGAATATATTATAAGGCTATGTTTCAGTACCTTGTTTTTCGGAATTGAAACATTCAAATCTTTGTGAAGAATCTTTATCCAACAAATTTAAATACGTTTATTACTTACATCACTTTCAACCTGGGGCGAAATAGTTGTTAAATATTTATGTTAAGGTCTATGGGATGGTTATAAATGACGGGACTATTCATTTGCAAGTGTACGCACTACTTACTTGATTTTCTTTGTCGTAGTGGCCGATGAATAGTAGGCTGGAGCCATTAGAAAAATTGTTGCGTTAGGTATTTGAACTCATAATTAGTTACAATATTAACAATTGTGCTCAACAAACAATTCGTATCAGAAAGGATACTAATACCATATTGGCGAAATTACCAAAAGTAAAAGGTCATCGAATTTAAGATGAAACTTTAAATCTGATAAAACTTATAGTTTATTTAACCCAACGTTTAAAAACCCCGTTCATCATTTCATTACCATTTCAATTGTTGTTTCAAACAAAAATAAAACATTCTTAAAATTGATGAACATTCTTCACAAATGTATAAATATTTCTTTGAAAGCATAGCGTTTTTGCATTCTTGGAATTTATTGACACGCATTTTAAAAAGCGTTTTGCAATTATTAATCACGTAATAGATGTATATCACAATGCAATGAATTAATTAAATGGTATTAAGAATAAACAATACGAAGTTTGTTGTTTATAATTAAAATAGAATTGCCATAGAATTTGTTCATTGTTGTTATTATTTGTAATATGGTTTTTTTCTTCACCTCACTAAAATCATATTCGTTGTTATGATTCAATTACCGAAAAAAACCATGGCTTCAAATTGATTAAATATCTTGAAGTCATTTTCATACAATGATTTTATTTTAAAAAATACCCTTTTGTTTTTTTCTTAGTTATATAGTATGGTACGATCGATATTTAAAGGGTCTTCAACTGTAGCAACATAATATCTGAATCAGTTTTACTTATCAGTTTAATAATCTCGAAAATAAAGTTTTGGTTCATACCTCACTAACATTGTGTTAAGGTATGTTCAAAAGCGGTCAAAAAAGCTTATATTTTCAACCACGATGTAAACACTACATACGATTATATGTTTCCCCCCTGCGTTAAAATATATTTTCCGATAACATTTTTCATGACAATGGGGTTGGATGTCAATCATGGTCCTATTCACATGCAATAGTCTTGTTCATAAGGAAATTTGATAACGAAGTGTTTTTTGATCACCTTTACTATAACTTTGTAAATATTATTTCATATTTTTGCAGGAATATATTATGCATAAACTATTTTTTGGTGAATAACAATGCTGTTCTTTTGTTTCTATCTCTCATTTGGAAAAAACATCTCTATTATAAGGCGTTCGTTACAAGATTAAGAGATTCTGCTAGTATGTCTACAGTTATTGTAACGACGATCGATTGGAGTTTCGCCGCAGTAAAAGAATGAATAGTTTTAATAAATTTAAGTATCATTCTATGTTCGAAAACAGGCCTAACAGTTTTCAATACGTTACTATAGTTTTACGCTTAGCTCGTGATTTATATTGCATTCGCTATCATTATTTTGATATTCGTACCCCACTTCCCAATATTTCAGATACGGGTAATATTCTAATTTTGTTCCATTTCGTTCCGTAATTCATAGTTCTAATAATAACAATAACAAAGAATTTACCACATATACGAATTATACGGTAAATGTACCTAGACCATCATATATAACGTTTTAAACCTTTGTAACCGCAATATGGTATGTCGTCCCCTGCTCTTCCTCCATTCGTTACCACATGTATCTAATTTGAGATATTTGTTCATGAGATGTTAACCCTATTTTTTTATCAAATACTATTATTTATTAATATCTTAATAGGTCATTATATTATCTATCATCGTTTTATAAATTCACACAAATATTCAATATGCATTAGAAGGAAATAAATGATGAAACTCATATTATATGCCAACAATCTATCAAAGTAATACTAATTTGATAAGGTTAATTCATTCCTACGTAAGAAATTTTCTTAAGTTTCATTTAACTTCCCTCTTGACATAGCATCAGCTAATTAATATGAGTTTCTCATTTTTCGAACTTCTCCACAGTCTCGATTCTCTTTGGACTTCAGTACATCATCTTGATTTATTAATATATCTTATTAGTATATGGTTCTGAAATAAGTCACATATTGGTATAAAATCATAGAATCATCGTAAAAATGGGTAAAAATAGGTGAATTTTACTGCTATTAAACAACAATATTACAGGTAATAACAATATATAGACACGTATCGAACATTGATACGATAATATAAATCTTGAATGTAAGTACATTATGTATAACCTATTTATATTTTGTGCATAACTATTATAAAATGTTCATTATAATAATAAATTCCGCATATTATAACTTGTTTCTATCCATCATTGCAGACAACACTCATGAATCCCCAATAACCATTAGTACCATAACCAATTTATAGTTGTCTCCATTCAAAAGAAAAATTTACGATTGCTTCAGCCGTAGCCCCACCAGATACTAGGGATAGAAACAGTTAGCACACAACTCACGTAGTTGCGTTGTGACTGGCGCGCTCTCTCTAAACCCTTCAAGCGCTTCAATAGAAGCTCTAGGTTACTAGTCCGCTCTCAACGTAAAGGTACGACGCTTCTGTACGCATTTATCGTTTCAGCGTAAAGATATTTCATAAGGTCTTGAACAATTAGAAACCCCATTTCTCCGTATTTAAATGAGTTCATATCGTGTATATAAATATTTGCGATTCCGTAATGAATGAGTTTGACGGGTTTATATACAAAAAGTACCAAGTGTTTTTTTAAAGAGTAATTGAATAAGCTACCGATCATTTCGCGCGTGGGATTTTCTGTAACATTAACAGAAACATATCAATATTAACATTAGGTTGAAACAGGGGACTTCCCCACAATTTTATTAATATTAGCCCATTGAGCTGGTTTCACTTATAATAAAATTTACTTAGTTATTGAGAAAAGGATAAATGGACGTTATTTTGGAGTTTGTAGCTAGTTGTAATCCATACCTGTTATAAGCTTAATTCTCAACACCCACCATATTTTTGTTAAACCCCCCTACCATCCGGACGATTTTTCTTAGAATTCACGTAAATCGTATTTATTTTGATGTTTTGGTTTTTAATAGTCCAAAGTGAAGGGATATTTGCGCGTTATGAGTCTGGTTGTAATAAGCTGAAAACACGATTTTCAGGGTTACGCGGTAAAATACTCCGCTAGTAGGAGGTTTTTATTAAATAACATAAATTTTCAATGGCTTAAAAGGATTTTTTTACGAATTTTTTATGCATTGTAAATACCTTACCGCTTACAGGAAATTGTTTGTGGATGAAACTTTCGCTCACGTATTGTAAACATTAAGCGGAACAACGGAAATGAAAACGTAAAGATAATATAAATAAACAGTCCACTACAGACTACGTAATACATATTCTCCCATAAAAAAAAAAAAATAAAAAAAAAAATAAAAAAAAACCCTGAATTTCCTAATGTAATACAAAAGATACAACTGAAACTGGATTTATTCTAATGGAATTTTACCTAACAGTGAAAGTTCTTGAGACATATGTAACTTAAACGTTTTATATAAAGTATTTCTTAAAACGGTTAATCCCTATCGCTTCGTTAGAATGAGAATCTTATCAACGCACATTCTAATACATAAAAATTCAAATTTCATGTTAATAAATATATTTATGAATATCATCGTCGCGAATATATTCGTCAAGTTAGATACCATCTCAATATAGTTTCTTAGTTGAGACCATGCTTTTACTCCTTACCCTATCGATTCCTTATATATTGATCAATCATGGTCCTTTAACTTTAGGTTACAATACTATCTGGTTTCCTTGTTTCGGTAGAAACATTAGCTAATCTATTTTTACAGAAAACGTGTTTACAATATCTAGGCCCTAGGTCGGTAATTATTCCCCACTAAATAGAAAAAAAAAATCGGTAGAGTCAAAAATCTCCCCCACCTCTTAAAACGTTGAAGAACGAGTTGAAATCCGAGAAATAATAACGGCTCTGAAGTATAGAAATTTTCAGTTAAAGAAATGAAAACGTATTGAAAATCTATAACAACTGGTTTAATTCCTTTTATTCACAAAATGAAAGCTACCGAAGTCTTCGATTTCATTTTAAACGTTAACTTACTTCGTAAATCCCTCATTTACTGAAGCTACGAAGTAGGTAACAGCTTGTTTCTTAATAACGCTTTAAGTATCTCCTCTAAACGAGAATATTAACTTTCAAATCAATGGGTTTGAATATTCGGACATAGAAATTGTGAAATGTTTTTTATAGGATCAATCAACACTGGATGAAATGAATCAATTACGATTTTGAACACCGTAAGAAAAAGCATCTTCAGAGAGGGCATAATCTTTGCAAACAAATTAAAATACTTATCATCACTTCGCACTTCATTATCAAAGTAAATAGAAGATCGGACAATTCTAGAGATACAGAGATTCTCCGTATTAGGCTATTGTTAACAAATTAATAGCGGTGAATTGGATATTTCATGCCTGTTCTACGTAAAAAGAGGAAAACTTAATCAACGTTTAAGAAACTTATATTTGACGTTCAAATTACTATATGGACTGTAATAACCATGAATTCAAGGAAAAACCTTTACAATCTATATTGAATTGAAACGATAACAAATTGACTAATAACATACCTAGGGATGCTATTCTTAATGGTTTATCACACGTTATTATCAGACGTTGAGAAAAGAGCCCGCGTAAACGTTATTAAAGAGAGAGTTGATAAAGAAGAAGAATTATTATAATATTAAATTCAGATAATTAAAAATTGGAATAGGTATCAAAATAAAACGACGGACATAGTATTGAAGAAAATTAGTAATACAATATCAAATTTATGTAACATATTAAAAAGGAATTTCCTTTGTGTTTATATAAAACCGAAATCATAGTTGAAGACTGCTCGTGGTAAACTCTTTTTCGATAGATATGTTTTATATACAGGTATAGATTCTATTCATGACGATGGAGATATTCATTATCAAAACTCGTTTTAAATATTACACTTGCAAATATGAAGGGGGCCTACATCATAAAAATCCTAGTTTTAATTAAAACTTGGATTTTAAGCCTTCATTTCTGATATTTATAATCCGATAGATTATGACGTAACTTTAATAGAGGTTCGCTTCAAAGTTAACGACCTTATAATTTTTGGTAATGTTATAACAACCGGAATGAACTTTATACAAATTTTATTCACTATTTACAACCAAACATGTTGTGTTGTCTCTATATTCAACTGAATTATGGTATTTAGAACTATATATTACGATGAAAACTAAGGTATGAATCCACTAGATCATCATTATAACAATGAATACTTATAGAAATGATGACTCATAAGTACTTACCCTGTTTTTATGCCTAGATAGTGTCGTAAAAGAGTTAGGAAATCAGATAAGAACCATCTACAAAAATAAAAAAATAAGGGCGGCCATGGAAAAGATTGATATCCTTCTAATATTATCCAAAAAAGATAATTTTCACAATGATTTCTACTTGTTATATATCTTAATCAAGTTATAATCATGTAGTTTTGATACTGGTTTTCACTTCTAGTCGCTATTCATAAGGCTTTTTCATGTAACAAGTCATTACATGTGATTTAACTTCCGACAGCGTCATTTCAGTCGTTCAATCAATATAAGTTTCATTTTCTCAATATCCATATCTAATGTATTGTCCTCTTATATGACTGGGCTGGAAGATAGTGTAGTAATGTTGAATTGATTGTTGGTAGGGTCAAAATAAAGTAATAAGTAGGTAATACTAATATTCGAATGAATACGAAAATTGGATGAAAAGTCCAGGGTTAATTTAGAATATTAACTTTTTTCACAATTCTTCACAGTGTTATACGTGGTGGTAATAGTTTACCATACGTTTTATGGGGTTAATTTTTTCTTTTTTCAATTAAATTATACTTCGTTTCCTATTCCAAATTCATATTAATGATGCTTACGATATTTTTTTTTGTTTTAGTAATAATAATACCTATAGTTCATTGTGTATCGCGTTTTGAATATTCTCATATTACCTGAATTTTTCCTTTTTTATGTGGTAAAATTGTTATGAAAACATCTATTGACGTTATGAGTGTGAATTCGAATAGATATTTGCGAGGATTAGCTTTTAAGGTACCCAAGTTCACATTGTTGAAGCTTTATTGTGAAGCCAATATTACATTAACTTCACATTATTTAGGATGTTAAATCACGTAGTGGTTTAAAGGTAACTTGACTTTTTGACTCTTTTCTTTGCCGTTCCGTCAGTTGATAGAAGATAAGCCGTTGTTTCATCAGATATATCTCAAGGCTTTTTGGAAAAAATACGAAAATGTATTAACTTAATACTTTTTCATAATAATATGACGTAGGAAGGCCTTAATTGATTGACATAAATTAAGAAACCTATATTGTAGCTTAGTTGTCAGCGATGTATGTACTCAGACTAGGGATAACGACGTTTCATTTTTGAGTGTTTTGAATGTAATAGGTATTTACGTATTGAATATATCCAAATTAGGTAACATCCAATATTTATTTTTAGATAAAATAATTGGCAATGGAACGACATAGTCTACGTAAATTAGATACAATGGTTTTTTAAATGTTGAACTTGGTTAAAATTGGCTGAATTTTTTTTAGTTACTCATGATTATTTTGCTTGTTGGGTGTCGTAATGATCAAATGATTTTACAAGTTTGCTTTCCTAACGGAAATTTCCTCTGTTAATGCTTGTTATTTTCAATTTTGGTTTTGAATGGTTTTTTTTACTGTTAGTCTTAGTAGAAACCTTTTATACAAGTATTGTAGGAATCATTAGCTTCTTACAATCATTGGTATTATGGTTATATACGAAACAGTTAATTTATCGAAAATGGACCGCCAGCATTGGAAGTATTGAATGCTATGATATAATCGCTTTTGTTACTCATTATATAGTGCATAATTTTATGCCAGCCCACATTTTCGTACCATGCAGCCCACAAGCGAAGTTGTATATCATTAGCCGCTTATGTTTTCGACAGGTGTAATTAAAATTACATTCGTATATAGTTGGAAGTTTATTGAAGATTTGGTTGATTATTGGCGTATTGTGGGATTTATAACGTCATGTTTCTTTATTATAAGGCATGCAACTAAAGGTATTTGGTACTAAATCAAGGCGTTGTATCAAATGAACCATATTTTAATAGTATGAAATTGAGTAAATAGCTATATTGATAAGTATATGATTTGAGATAACAGTTGATTTTTTGTTCAGTAAAATATGGTTTATAATACTTCGGGTGACCTTATAATCAGTAAATTTTTTTTTCGCAAAGACTTGCCAACCAGTATTATACGTGTTTTTTTCATATCAATGCAAGTCATTGGTTCTCGTGTTATAAAGAGCTACATTGAAAATTCGCAACACTAAGACGGCGACTTAAAATATAATTGATTTTATAACAATATTTAGATTGAGTGGTTATTGTTGTTAAGAGATTTTATATATAAAAAAATACAACATCAAATCCGCATCCGAGGTTCTTATTAATTTTAAGCAAAAGCAAAGGTTTTAGGTTCAATCGATGTA
The DNA here is from genome assembly GCA_038502455.1 of Anisogramma anomala. Taxonomy (NCBI): domain Eukaryota; kingdom Fungi; phylum Ascomycota; class Sordariomycetes; order Diaporthales; family Gnomoniaceae; genus Anisogramma; species Anisogramma anomala. The sequence continues at coordinate 32,809,491 of JASMMZ010000005.1, forward strand.
ATTGAAACAATTGCAACAAATACGTATATGTGGCCTTAATAGATCAAATTTTTTTCAGCGTGGGATACATGATTGTGAATCAAGTATAACGTTGTCGCTTTCTAAGCTGACTGATTTCAAACTGCCCTTGTATTTTCCCCTATTCAAGATAATCACTTTTAGGTTTTTGAAGTGGGCTTCATACTTGGGAATTATAAAGCATTAGTGGTTGCAAAATTATTTTTTTTATTTTAATATATAATAATTGCCTTGAAGTTTCGCGGGAAAATGAAATTTTGATAATCTTTCATTACTTCTTGGTCGTTGAAAGTAAAAATGTATTCCCATGATTGTTTTAAAATTACACGAATTGAAACTTGATATATTATTTTTTGTTCAATAAAGTTTTTTCTTTCACATATATAACGCTTGGAAATAGCTTTTAAATGTATGAGTTTTTCTTCAATGTATTGGAGGAAATGATCATGTCGTTGATATAGGTACAATAAAATGAGTGACATTTTTTTAAGATTCGGTTTATAAATCGTTGAGTGTGGGATGGTGAATTGCGTAATTCTATTAGTTTAACCTTATATAGTTTAAGTGTTTGATGACTGATATAACTAAAATGGTCGCGGTAGTCTAAGTGTATTATCAGTTGAAAAAAGATATGGGAGGCGTTTACGATTGTGATTTTTTTTGTTGTAAATAAACATAATATTATCCTTTTATGGGGTTAGTTGTTAGCAGTTAAAAATAGTTCATAAGGTGAGTAGTTTCAACGTTATAACCTTTCGATCTATGTTTATTACTCGAAAGGTTCTTCTTTTTACAAGTATTTGTAATACATAAAGTGATTTGTAATCTGATAATCTTAAGTGGTTTTGGTTATCAAGGGTATTTAAATACCAATTTAAGAGATTTTCATCGTGTATAGATGTATGAAAAATATAACAGTTCCATTTGACGCGTTTTAAGCGGTCGATAAGTAGTGCCATTATGACTCAATTTAAAGTTATCTTAATTTTATTTATATCGTTTTGCATGGCAAGATATAGTTTATCAACGTGTTACAATTGAATGAATGATATTGGGTTTGGTATAATGATATGTGTGTCTTTAGTTGTGCTTATCATAATCATATTCTTATGTGATTTTGTTTTAAAAAGGTGTTGCGGTAACGTGGTTTATCGCATGGTTTAACGTGACCCGCGGTTTCATCAGTAACATTTACAATTTTATCAACTCCATATTCTTAAATGAGCTATACAACTAAATTGAGAAAAGGGGAGTTTTTTGCCATTTCATAAGGATTTTAGTGAGTGACGGTGTATTCACGAGAGCTGTAGCGGTATAAAGAGTTGCAGAATCCAACTTGACTCAGACAATAAATACCGGTATTGTACAGATTTCTTCAAAGGATCGAATAGTGGCAAAAGAGATTTTGTAGTTGTTAATGGCCATTTTTCTAGGCTGAGAGATTATTAAGCATATATTGTTAATAGTTGTAATTTATACGAAATCTTGAATAATATTTTTACCATTTGCCTAAAAAAAGGTGTTATTTCAATATTTGAAAATAGTTTCGTGACCCATATTTTTTACGAGGAGTATGACCTCAATTGTAGGATTGTAAAGTTTTATAACATATGGGGAAATCGTATAGATTAAAGAATTAAAATCATAAGATGTTAAACTAGAATGATAAATGATTTTCCCTTAATGATAGAAACATAATTAATAGGCATATATAATGTTTTTCCATCTTGAATAATAACCGGATTATAGGAAATGAATCTATGAGTGACGGATTGCGTGATAACTTTGTATATGGAGAAGGAAATTTAGAAGGGCCTGTTTTCAAAATATACCAAATTGTTAGATATACGCATAGTTTTACCCTATGGTTTTTTCTAGGTTTTTGTTGATAAACCCCTTATATTCAAACGATCGGTAAGTTACGTTTGAGATATTTCCCGCAAAAAGGAAGAAACATCGCATGATTTATTTTTAGGCATATAAACGTTTTACTCATATTCACCATAAGGCTAATAAGAGATCTTATAACATTATTCATTGTTTCGCGGCGAAACATAAGTAGATTTCCTGTAATCTAATTAAGACGCTTGATATTCAATCATGATTTAGATATTACGTCCTTGCTAACACCTATATTGAGGTAAATTATGTTTTTTGTTACTATATGACTTAAACGTATAATGATTTGTTTGTGGTGATAACTATTTATGGCGAGTATCGTCACCTCGTTAACGGGTTTAGACACGATAACTTTAATAATTTCGGTATTGTTTTTGATATTATTCAGGTTAGGGGCGAGTTGTATACTATGAAACAGTCGTATAGGTTTCTTATATCTTATAGGGAGAGGCTGTTACTTCGCTTACAAACCTTTAAGTACTTGAATAGGGCGTTGCGCGATACTTATGTTTTACAGAAACATATATAAGTTCGGTGCTTTGGTGATATTATATTCAGTTTCATTATATAATTCATATTCTTACTTGAGGTATACGAGTTTATTTATTAGGACTTTTACAAGTACTTATAATATTTATTTTGGTACAAATAGTCATTATCATTTGTTTTTTATTTTAGGTTGTTAATCTTATACCTAAGATCATCACGCCTTTCGTAATAAGAGTCACGGTTATTCCAATTATGATCTTGTTCGGGGCGGTTGTCGCAACGACGATATATATGACGTTTTTGTTTACCATCATTACGGTATTTTTTAGCAGTTACAATGATTATGATTTTGATCTATATATCTATATAGTAGTTAGTCAATGTATCTTTGGCCAGTATAATCTTTTGGGGAGTGTATTTTATATATTTGCGCATTGTTTGCAGGCTTCTAAGGTTGTTTTTCTTTTACAGGGATACCTGAAAGTATTCTACCGTCGAGAATTATTCATAAAATAAAGATAATAGTTGGGTTATTAAGATATGATTGTTGTAAAAAATAGATTTTGTGTTTTGAAACATAATTTATGTATATTTTTGTGATTTTCATATGAACAGGTAAAAATAAATACAGTTAAAAGTACAAATTCAACGAAAAAAAGTTATTGATTATAACATTATATCAGTCGGTAACTGGCGGTTTAATATACCCATTGCGTGTATATAACATTTCTTTATTTTAATATACTCGTATATGATATACTTATGATTGACAAAGTTGTGTGGCAATAATTAGAACTGCTTGAATTGTGTATTGACGTAACCGGAATTTAAAACCAAGCGGTTTACTAGGATATTTATAATCTATACGAGACAGCAACGTGAAATTTTGCGACGATCATAAAAATTAGCTTTGATATTTTACCAATGAACTGCTGATTTTTGTAATAAAGTGAATAATATCTCCAAAGTGTAGCTTTATATTTTTGAGAAGGTGTTAATCAAGGTATTGAAACGTTACAACATGTTTTACATGTCAATAAATACTATATTTTAACCTACAGTAATATTGCTTACATATTATGGATTGAAATAATGAAAATTAAACATTCTATATTTTTTACGCTACAAGTGAAGAATAATACCTTCTAAGTGTTAAATAATTATCGTTTGTGTAGAATCTAAAAGCTTACGGCAGTTATGGGAGTAACGGTGACAGAAGAGTTTACATTTGCGATGGTTACGAAAGTAACAGCGATGCTAGGGCTTACGATTGCAGCGGTCGCAAAAAGTTTTACAGCAGCTGTAAGGAGGCTTACAGAGTTCGCTAGGTCAAAGACGAGAACGATTGCGTAAGTGCATGTATTCAGGAGCCTTTCCCTTAAACGGCAGTGGCTATCATTCAAGGTATTCGAAAAGACGATAAGGATGAGTAGAAATTGACGAAGACAATAGTGAAATTTAAAATTCAAATAGTCTACGCGTCGTATAAAAACGTTCAACTTAAGGCTTTTCGTAACGTGACGTTCCACAAACTTACAACATAATCTTATTATAAGTTCAACGATATTAACGTTGCCAACAGTTGGAATAATTAATGAATATATTTTTCCGGGCTTTATAGTAGCTGAGGCTAAACCGTTTATCATTACAGCAATAATATAGAAGTGGATTCGCGTATGTAAAGAACTTATTATAATGATATTGAAGTGTAAAGTGGTAGGAGAATATAAAATGGGTAAAGGTATATATGTAGACAAACGTATTGTTGTTGAGGAGGCGATAGTTGTTGGAATTGAAGGAAAGGTAATAGTTATTAAGTTTTGCGGCCTAGGCTATTTTTTCTAAAGGTTTCAAATGTTGTAACACACACTGTATATCTTAATTGTTTATCAATTTAGAAAATTTTAATATTCAATATGGTGGAGAAACTCCCCAACTCATAACCATTGAACTAGTTACATTCCTTATCTACGACATCAAAAAAACCCTATTACATGGTAAAGTCGTCTCCATCGTTACCAAGAGTTTATAGGGCGCTTTGAACGCGCTGTTTAGGAATCGTCAATGACATAAAAACCGTAAAGTATTGTTTTAATAAAAGTTACTTATAATATGTCCCATGTTCTTAAAAACCGAACGATACACCTTCATTATTTATCAGTTAGTAAATGATTTATGCATGTGGTTGATAAAATCTTTTCACGATGTATTTTTTCGCCGGTTTTATTTATATTATATTTCTGTTTGACACGCCTTCTTTGATGTTAACCAGAAACGATCTTTTTATAAAGCACGTTATATTTTGCTTTGTTTCCAAATCCTTGAAATCGAAGGTTTTCGATTTACTAGTATATGTATAAATGGAAAATTATTATATAACGAAAAAAAAGTTTAATATCATTACAGAAAAGAAGTTTTTTTATATATCACTAGATAGATGTTTCCAGCAGATATTATTATATAATATTGGCGGTTCACAACTATGAGTACCGATGTTCTACACCAGGTTGCTAAAAATACAAATGTTTTAAGGATAATTAATATGAAACGTGTCTAGTTTTCTTCGAAACGGGTTCTATCTGGAAAATAGTATGTCACTGAGCGCGTAGAAGTTGTATTTCAGGTTGCGCGGCATTATATAAGGCTTTCACGTAGTAAGAATTAACTCCCCCGTATTTCTGTATAATTGAGCCTTAATCTGAGGTTGTTCCTATAGTTTCCCAATGCACTGAAAGCTGGTATTACAGTGTATTTCTTAAGGAACTCTTTTCAATAATAAGATTAATGTTTCTATTGTTCTGGAAGCGAGATAATCAGCTCTTTTTACAACACTATGTCAAATTGAGTTATATTTGAGGATCTTGATGAACCCTTTTTTACAATTGCTATTCAGAAATAATAACTTCGTAGGACTTATAAATTTGAGGCGGTCAATAAATTATTTTCATTAAACCGAAGTATGGAAAACGAAGGGAATTCGAGCCCACCCCCCCCCCTTTTTTTTTTTTATTTATTCTTCTTTTGCGGTTACTCACCTGAAGAGTTCCTAACGGTCTATGAAAAATAATTTCTTATCAAGAAATCGAAGTCATTTCCCGAAAATGCGGTTATTGCTCGCTTACAAATCAGAATCAAGGTTAAAAGACATAAAAATATATCCAATACAAAAAAGTATATTTAATAACACGACTATAAATAGAAGATAACGAACTTCTGATCATTACCTAAAATTGTTTAATCTAACTTTAGTTTACAATAAATGTAACCAATTTCTTCACTAATATTTTATCTAAAATTGCGGTATCATGAATTTAAACGAAAAATATCTCGGATTAAGGGTATACTGAGAAACCTCGACCAAGGAGCTGCTACGGGCTATAGAAAAGGGGTGGCCTGGTCATATGAATAGATAACCCAAGAGCAACGAAGGAGAATAAGAACTACCAGAGCTAGATATCTAGCGACCACTAGCTTAGGAACCATCCTGTAACATTACCTCTAGCGAATCATTATTCTTTTAGCCCTCCCCTTTTTTTGGATATGTATATAAACCAACCAGCCCTTTTAATAAAATTGGGTCGATCATCTTAACATTTCCGGTTAACTTATATAGGTTAACTGGCAAATTATTGCCATTATAACTATTATATATTTTAAACGATATTGACTTATCTGGTTACTATTATACTTAACTAACGTAAGTAAATTAGCCCACTTATTGTTAATATTACTAATATATAATCTAAGAAACATGTATTCAACTACATATTATTTATAATTAACTTGCGTCAAGAAACTTACATACTATAACTACTAACTACTATTACTATCCCCTATTGATTACTCAGCATATAATTCAAAAGTTGCAAAACACTAGATTTTGACGTCTCGGTAGTTGGTATGGAAAAAGATTAAGTTACTACTATCAACCGGCTAGGCGGCAAAGTTTGTTGTTGTTTTTAGTTGAATTGTATCAGAATTCGAAAGCGTGGAAGACTATTGTATTTGAGAAATTAGAAAATTGTTTTTAAGTCATTTATATATGACCTACTGATATGATAAAGACTTATGGTTTGGGGAGTTATCGAAATAAAGGTGGTTTTTTCCTAGCATATTTTGAGTTTTTAAAATACCCCCATCGTAGAATTCAGGTGCGGTATTATTATTATTATTCATAATATTTATAACGGGTAGTTAATAAATCCGATTTTTTTAGTCGAAACAACGGTCAAAACCGGTTTCAACAAGTTATTTGATGTCGAAAATTAGGGTATTTTTCACTCGGAATATGAAATCCAATAACGTGGAAAAAAACGATAAAAGTAATAGAGTATTTATTATCAAGTTATTGTTTTGTAAAAAAGGTTGTCAGGTTTATATTTCTTTTTCAAAAACTCAATATTATCCTTCACGTTAAACTGTTCTAAAGCATCATGCTGTGTCTTAGGGGTTTCATTTATACGTTACTACGAAGCCGTTATTACAGCTTTCACTAACTCCGTAAAATCGCGAATTTATTAAACGAATATTTCCGCCTTAACATGAAGTTTTCACAATTAATCAAAGTAAACGTTTACTTTTTTATATACGGTCGATCTACTAGATTCATATTATAAAAATCAGGTTAATACTAATAATAGTGTTATTTTCAATACTGATTTGTAAACAGATAATAAATGGTGTGAATCAAATTGCGGGTCAATGATGAAGGAATGTGAATACTTTATATTCTTTTCGTTCGCTCATTCGGTAAAAATATTGGTCTTCAATAGAAATACTGATTTCCAAAGTGGTTAAACCCTATTAAAACATGAACTTGTTTCTAAAACCTAATTCTTTAATTCGAATATCAATCGTTAATAATAACGCGAGGGAATTGGGAAAATCGATAATTATAATATAATAGCCACAACACGTATGTATCGGGATTTAAATGTTTATTATCTTTAATGTAATTGCGCAATTCAAACGATTTGAAATAAATATAACGAAACATGAGTTATTAGCTCTTTTTATAAGAAATCAACGACAAAATGAACTAAAAACTCGCTCTAAAGCCTTTTTGAAATTAATAAGTATTTCCAAATTCCCTTCCGATAGTATCATTGATAATTTATTCATTTATAAATTTCGTATTTTTGGTCTAGTTATGGACTATATGGCATAATCCAGAATAGAAAAATCATTAAGTTATAACAAGAATAGTACTTTTGTGGCTTTGTTATCTCGTAAAAATTAAATGGTGTATAATTTGATTAACTCGGTTGTTAATAACGTCATAGACTCCAAATAAGGTTATAAAACCGTAAAATATTGTTGTAATTTATTGAATATTGTGAAATGAAAACATTAGGTGTTTAGTCGTCATGAATACAAATATCTATATAAAAACTCCAGTCGTTATTACGTATCAAGCGAACTATATGAGTATACGTAATATGCCAGATAATAACGATATTTTTGTTATTTCAAAGATTGAAATTAGTGAAAAGTTTATAATACATTGGAATTGATTAGTTCACTGAAATCTACCGGAATATATGTATATATTGGAGAGATTTGAAAACCTTTATTTAAAGTGTAAAAGATATAATTCTCGACCTGGAAAATGTGAGATGAAAAGCTTTTCTAAATATCCTTGTTTTTTTGCGATGGTATGTCGAATTGTATACAATTTACACTTCGATTCTACATGAATTGACAATAGAATTAGAAATTTCGTTTCGATATATCAACCTGTAGTTTAGAATATCATCGGGTAATTTTCAAGTATTCTAGGTTAAATAATTTGAGTGGATAATAAATAAGCCGGTTTTACCTTAAAGTCTCGCTCTTTATATTTTCAAATAACCTATCATCTTTTGTGATTCCTCAAAACGAATCTTGAAATTATATTCGGCAAGTGATAAACGTTAGGAGTAATTAGTTATTGGGAGTAGGATACCATAATAATTCTATTAAATCAAATTTAACTTTAGAGATCAATCAAAATAATCGAGATTGAAATAGGATTTCAGGCTATGGTTTTATGAGGCGAAAATTGGTTTAAAAAGAAGGAAAACTTGAACCATGAGAAAAAGGCTTGTTCCTTAGTCCTTTAACTGAAATCAATGCTCTTGTTTGTTGAACGAAATAAAGAGTAGATTATCATATGAAAGTTGTAGTAAATATTTTCTAAAAATTAAAAAAATCCAGAATAACTGTTTATTTCGATAATAAATATAAACGCCGCGTATTCCCAATTTGCATATAATCCTTCATGGTTCATATGGACTTCGATGTAGGTTCCGATAACGAATTTTCAACATTGAAATTTTTTATGTTAGGTTTAAATTCGAGTATATCGAAGTTTAAAAGAAGAAATTTAAGGAATGAAGTACCTATTCAATCTTGCAGTTGTACTTGTATAACGTATTATTGGAATATATTAAAATATAATCCGTATAATCCCACACCTAACATGTAAGAACTGGTATAAAGTATTTTAATTATGTTATCTATAGGTAATCGATATGCAGAAAATATGAAAGATGAAATTAAATATTTAAAAGTCCAAAATATACACGGAATATAATCTTGAAACCCGTTGCCTTTTTTTAATAAAGAACTTTTGAAATGAGGTTTTAATATCGAATATGGTAAATTAGGTAGTTTTCGAGATATTTTCAAGTGTTATTTTAATGAGTGGTGGGGAATAATGGTTTGTCTCCGTAGTAAAATTCAACTTGTGGGAATTTATATAAAAACGTGGACCGAATTTTAGGTTTTAAACGCTGATTACAGGGGCGTCCATTATGAAGCACCCCGTATAAATATAGTTTTAACTTAGTAACTCGGTAAACGTCTTTCTTACTGTCGGAAATTCCTTTCATAATGTACCATATAATGGGTTTTAAAAGACTCTGAAAAATTAGCCTAATTATCATTTTAAATGTCGATTTAGTAATCGGTTTCTGAGTAACGAGGAGGCATTTTCTTTTTTCCCCAGGATTTTATCGGATAAGGGCTCCAATTTCTTTAAAGTATTAAGGAGCTTGTCTTTAATGAAAACGATTGGCTTCGGGATCAACGATTTATTCATATTGTCGAAGGAAACGGTGGTGAACTATATATTAGTAACTTTGTTACTTTAAACTTTGCGTAGATTAATATAAAAGGTAGAGGTACTAATACTCTTACACTTTTTTTACTGCGATGTAAAATCTGGTCTTCAAACGCAATAATTAAACATTCATTTTAGAAACAATAAATATTTCGAAACGTCGTAAGTTATTCATTCGTATTTTTTCCAGAGTTCACTTCAAACGGCGTCGTATTTTGAAGAAGGAATGAAATAAGTACAAATTTTATACCAGTATTGATCGAAATTAAATTCAAAATAAATTTTAAAACAATTAATTAGTTTTCTACTTCAATATATGTAGTAGGTAATTTTGTCGCATAATGAAAATATAATAGGAATACGTGGAAATTTCAATGAATGATTAAAATATTAACTTACAAATTTTGAAATTTTATATTCTATATTTATTAAAGTGTTAAAATTTTGAATAGAATTATAAAGTAATTTTTTGCAAACGGAAAGTTGTTTCAAAGTTAGTGGTAGTTTATAGGGTGGAAATAAAGTTACTATAACTTGTATACACAGTTATTTATACAAGTTAAGCTTTCCCTTTCTCAAGGTTAATTATATTGTGACTTAAGGTAAAAAGAACAACAATAAAGACCTTTGTAATAAAGTCTCTCGGGTGTTACGCGGGATTCAAACAATAGGTTTAAATTCGGTAATTATTTACGAAATATCATAGGTATAAGTTAAGTTCTTTACACTAGACGAATTCTGAATGATAACACTAAGTTCTATGCCGTTAAGTATCTGTTCGCAAAGTATTTATATTGGTTATGATCATATATCCCTGGTTATCGCAAGTGAATGCATGGCTGCTCACTATTTTCTTATAAATTACATCATCGGCATTAATGAAACCAACGTAATTGTTGTTACCATATCTAATAAGGTGGTTAAAAAGTTGTTTTTTAATAAATTTGGAACGAGGGACCTAATTGATATAATTTTTATGTATTTTAAGGGCTTATAAAATGTTCACCGGTGTATCTTTAATATTTTCTTCCATAAAACAATGTTTAGCGACAGATGTGCAGTTTATACCGCCGGATTTTCTAAGCAAGGTCTTTAAAATGATGAAAAAATTGCAAAATCGTTTTGAAGCGTTTTATTGAAGTTTGAAAGTCGGGGGACAACGGTTTATATCGCGTTTTTGTCGTAATAGTAAGCGATAAATGTTGTTATAGAAGCATTGATTTCGTTATCATGTCCGTCATTACCAAGAACATATTAACGATTTAAAATGTGTTAGGCGAGGATTTTGAATTACACTAAAAAATAGGAAAGTAATTTTCTATTCCCATGCATTTACGTTTTCATCTTTATTTAAGGATTATTGTAATACTTTATGTGAAAAGGCGTAATTTAACTTCTGACCACTTCATCGGCGATTCAGTGATTTTCCGTTCAATTTGTCAATAGCATGGGTTATCGGATAAAACGTTAGTATTGTAGAAGAAGTCGAAGGAGTTGGGTTTATCGTAATCGTCGGCACGGGCTCCTATATGTGGTGGAGCTATAATTGTATTGTTTGTAAATAATATAAAAACGGGATATTTTTAGGGAAAGATTTATTCTAATACAGTGAGTGTACCGTCAACAACCTTAGGTTACCGGATTATATTCATTAACGTAACTAGTATATCGATGTTATATTATTTTATCGTGGTTAATATGTTCATGTTTCATTGTGCTATTAGTGAAGTTTGCTCGAAAATAACATCATTCGGTTCGACGAATACCCTATATTAAATTTCAGTCTGTCGTTTGTATTAGGTAATTGACCAATCACATTATGTTACCAACATATTTTAGGGTCGATACCCGACACGTACGTCGAGGAATTGATTTAAATCTGAAGGTTCAAAGTTCAGAAGTTTAAAAGTTCAAAAGATATAGCTTTAGATCATTAATGTTCATATACTGTGAAAATACCGTCGTAATAAGATAGAGAATAATTCACAAAGTGATTAAGTCGAAAATATTGTTAATAACAGTCAGATATTGTTGATTATTCCCGATGGAGGGAAAAAGATGAAGAACCATTTGTTAAGGAGCTGTTATAGGCTATAGACTAGGGGTGGTCCGGTTACATGATGGGATAACTCTAAAGAATCGTAAAAGCATGGAATTCACTATGGCTTGATCCCTAGTGACTACCTACCAAGGGACAAGCCTGTGACAGGTGATGGAAAAAAACACTGGTAATTATAATAACAACCGTAAAACATGATATAATTCAGTTTAGATTACAATTCTAACGATAAAACAATACTTTAACATATGACTAATTATATCTTACCTCGCCAGTTTTTGACGTAAAAGTTGTTTAACTTCTTCATGAATTCAAATACGTTATCAACAACTCTTTTTGGCAAATCTAAATTTGTATAAAAAAATTTAGTTGTTTAAAGCTTACTTTACAACGTTACGACCTTTTTTCAATAAGCTTATAACTATTTTTGTAAAAATTGAGATGTTTTAAAGGGGATCTCGTAGGTTTATTAGAGTGCGTGTTATATGAGAATCGCTTTTCACCAATTCTTGCATAAATTCACCCCTTAAACCACTCTTCAAGATGTTTGTTGTACGCGGATAACCATTTTTTACGAGCAGAATTGGGTACCCATTCGGAAATGAATGAAAGCGATCATGCCAAATTTATAAACAAAGTTCGTGAAAAAGAATAATCTTATTCTATCAGTGTTCCTGACTTATATACGAAACATAACCTAAATTAGAACTAAAGTCAGCCCGGATATCATATAGATTGATTTTATGAAAATTGCATTTTTATCTTGATTTTCATTATAGTTTATGAATATATATATTCAATTTTATATTGCTGTTTTTCGGATTAGTGAATATTTACTAATATTTTAGATCATCATACTTATCGAAGAGTTTATAATTTTACACCTCTCAGATTAACCGGTTCCTTCAGCGGTTTGAAAGCAATTGAAATGGAATTTCGGGAAGCTGCCGGAAGTACGAGAGCGCGAAAACTACTCTGAAATAATTTTATTCACTCCGTTTCATTTTGTTCAATTTTTTTGTATATCGGAATTTTTTTCAACAGGTAAATTTCTATTCTTCATAGGCGGATAGAAAGTTAGTTTCATGCTAGTGACAATGGTAGCAGAGTCGGATATAACTTACATATTATTTTAAGCGCCTTGAACTAGTGCAAAACCACGAAAAATCCACTTAACGGCTGTAACCTATCATTACACCCCACACACACCGCACCCTCCATTCCACGACCTTATCAGTTTATCAACAATTTAATTATAGTATGTATGTACGTTTTTATGACGGCCGCAACAATTATCTGTTTTCTCAGATTTTAAGGGCGGGTGAACCCTAATCAATTACTATCTTCCTCCCCTTTTTTAATTAGCTGCATCCCCTTTAGCTTCGCCCTCATTCTTCAACATCGTCTGTTTTTACGTCGGCGCCGGTACCCGTTTACCTTTTTCGCCCAGTCTACCTGTTGCTGTTAAAAAGTTTGTCATTTTAAGAATTGTGACCTTCAGATGTACTAGACAGTATAGAGTAATGAGTTATTTCACCGACGCATCGATAGCGACCCTATCTTTGTTGGCATTTAAAGCGGAAGCGGCAGCGAGCCTGCCAAATAAATATTCACCGTTTCTTTTGGTGATAATACTTAGGTTAATTGGGAAGCTTTTGTGATATTAATTGAGGTTCATACACGTTAAAACCGTATTTAAAACCACCTTCTTCATAAACACCATCGTATACAGTTATTATTAAAAATGGATACATCTCGTATATAGGTTTTATATAGGTATTATAGGAGTAGCGAGCTTATGCAAAACTGCCACCATAAAGTTTTGGCCGCAGCCCAGCTTGTTGGGCCGGTAGGGCGGAAGGGGGGGGGGAAGCGCTTTAACGACCTTCATATAAACTCAAAGATTTTACGGAAAACATACGAGATGTATAAGAATTGTATTTATTATTATAATTATAAATATTATTATTATACAATCACCGGTAAGTGCACATTTTATAGCAGATGTAGTGAAAGCCTCGCTAATGTAAACTTATTTACACTGGTAGGAAGGTTTGCAACCTAAGTATCTTTACCTGATTACAACCTCCACCTTATTTAATTCCCTACTTATAAAATTCACCATCTAACTTGTTAAGCAACCCACCCTGTGTTTTATGATACAAATACATGAATTTAAAACGTATCCTTCAAAGTTATTATCAGTTTCCCATTTATGTGTCATATATAGTTGTCTAATATCGATAAAACTTTAAATTAACTATATAGGTCTCTACGTTATGGTATAGAACTATCCTTAGACTAAATACAGATCGTATTAATGTAACCTTAATTCATATTGTTACACAGGAAGTGACGACACACTACTATATGTATTGAATACTTTGCCGATTAATTATAACTGTAATATGGCGAAATATAGACTTTTTCAATATAACAAATTGTTAGGTAAAGACTTTTAGTAGAAAAAATGACCATTGATCAACTTTCCAGATAAATCATTAACGTACCCTGTAAATTTAAAACCTGTTCAACGGGCGTATAAACTATACTTTTGGCCGGCAGATGCAAAGCGGCTGTAGTAACTCCTGCTCGACGCTGACTAGTATTAAAGATCTGTCAGCGGCTCTAAAATAGTACAGGACCTATAAAAATCATATCCCTTGGTCGAGGGCCCGTGACGATAAGGCAGATATCCTCCACAACTCCTTCAGTGATTCAACTTTTTGCCCCGGGCCGCAAACCCAAGGAATGTAAACAAATCGTGAAAAAAGGTACACCACTAAGCGGGTGATATACCGAAAAAAGTCATCCATAGATAAAGAAGGGTATCCAGAATAAAGTCGAAAGTGAATGCCCCGCTAAGCGGACTGGGCGCCGATAAAAACGGTACCGAAAAAAGAAAATCGAAAAAAAAAAAAAGTAATGAGTAGATAAATAGACGGATAAATGGATGAATTTTCGATTAGGTCTATAATTCAACGAATGAGAGAGAATATTATTCAAAGTAGTAAGATATATAATATATAAAAGAGGGTGAAGACGCATACGAAGAGTGTATGCCTCATATGAATGCTTATAAGCTCCCACCTGAAGGGTGGCACGCTATCATGCACTCCGTAAATGTGCTTCCCTCAACGTGGCACGCTATCATGCACTCCACAAACGTGGTCCCCTACACTTACTAACTATAGTAATATCTGATAATATCCACACTGGAAATCTTTTATTCTTGTTAAGCATTATATTCATAGGGGATTAATAATAGTATAATTGTCCAACATTCAATCGACTATTCGGTAATGACGATGGTGTATTCTGTAGTTTGTTCTAGAGAATGATCGATCATTCGGTAGTGACGGTGGTGTAGAATCGATTACCAGGTGGAGACAATGCTTTGTGTGTGCTTAAAATGGTGCGTTCACAGGGGTCTCGAAACTGACTGGCGAAGGAAACCGTACAATGCGTGAAAGAAATATAAATAAAATGTGACAAAGCGTTCCAGATAAGGCGTTTAGCGCTTGCTCGTACAAATGAGGTGAAAATGAAATGTCACAAAGCGTTCCAAACTAATTGCTCAGCGCTTGAAAACGCTGCACTATCCAAGTGAGTAATAAACTCAAACGTCGAAAGTATCAACTAAAATAGGTGGTATGCGTTGAGGCAAACAAGGGTAAGGCGAAAAACAATCGGGTGTTGGATACGGATTTTGGAGTGGGGAGTTGTGTGAGGGTTAAGGTGGTGTGGCAGCGTTGGGTGTTGCTTTGAGCGCTTCCAGTGTTTTTGTAAGAGCCTTGAAAGCTGCCTTAGGCGCTCTCAAAGTGTGCCGGTGCACTTTAAAAGATTTTTTGAACGTTTTCGATGTTTTTGATACGCATTTCGGAGGATATTTTGGACGCTTGGAGTGATGGTACACACGTTGTCAAGGTTGTTTTAGCAGTCTTCAAAGTTAATATAGGCGGTTTGATACGTATTTTTTATAGTGATTTGTTTGGATAGGAACTAACAAAGAAATTTGATACTTATTAGCGTACGTAACCAGTGTATGATAAGACGCTTCCCAAAAATTCCTTCAATACATCTAAAACGTTAACTGAATCAATGGTAGTGCAACGAGAATTTCAATAGTTAAAACCTATTAACATTGTTTATAATATCGTAGTAGATATATTGTTAAAGTTACTCCGGTTTGAATAATATTTTTACTTTTATGCGTGTTTTGTGTAAATTGTATTGTACAAGTACATAGAAATCAATACCGTTAACAAATCTCGTTATAGGAATTTAATATGGTTCGTCTCTCTTTTCCTAAGTCATTTGTAGTCAACCGAGTTGGCTACAAATGAAAATTGGTTAGGTTGATACATTAAAGTATAGAAAGACAGTATAATAATGAATTTAACAAGATGAATAAGATATAAAAATAAGACAAGATTCATCTGTAGAGCAGACGCCTATACTTGGAACGAGGATCTCCACAGTGCACGTAGCTAACATACTCCATGGAGCGAAGAACGCTATCATACACTTCGCAAATTGGCTTCTCGTAACGTGGCACGTTATTATAAACGACGGATATATAGTACCTTACCCTGCTAACGAAAGTCACGACTGATAATATATTAATTTACGAAAAAGATTAAAAAAAGTAAAGGATAAATAGTGAAATCAGGAAATATAACAGAAATGAAGGATTAGATGAATTCATAAAGGAATAAAGTTGAAAAACTGAACCAAGATAGAAACACTAAGAAAAAGAATTAATAAATGGATGAAGAAATGAAGAAATAAAGAAATGAAGAAATGAAGAAATGAAGAAATGAAGAAATGAATAAATGAATAAATGAATAAATTAAAAAATGAATAAATGAATAAATGGGTAAATGAATAGATGAATAGATGAATAGATGAATAGATGGATAGATGGATAAATGGATAAATGGATAGATGAATAAATGAATAAATGGATAAATGGATAAATGGATAAATGGATAAATGGATAAATGAATAAATGAATAAATGATTAAATGGATAAATGAATGAGGACATTGAAGTTAGGAAATGCGAACGTATATTATAATGGTCTTTTCAAATCCCTCAAATGAAGAAGAAATCTAATTTTGGTGGAAACTTAATGTGTGTTTGAAGGGCCTCGATGTCATAAATAAAGAGAGACTAAATCGTTATTTGTAGGGGCTGTTCTTTGGATGCATCGTTATGCAGACGGTATACCGGACTAACGACGATTTGAATAACCTAAAAGAGGACGCGTAAAAGATTCAAGTGTATGTAAATCCGGTTAGTAATATTATGGTGGAATGGTGCGCATGTAAAGTCATGGTGTGAAAGATGACTGAATTTGAAAAGTTTTCTAGGAAAAGGGTACTATTAGGGCTTACAGTGTAGGCCTCTTACCTTCCTTCAAAAACTGGTCCGTACACCTATTCCAACAAAGTTGATGTAAGGTTGAAGATTTCGAGTATAAATTGGCCGACGAAGTTCATTATGTGTTTTTTTACGTCAATTTGGCATTAGTATCTCTGAACCAGAGATTTTTGTCGCAATACTTGGCGAAGAGGAATCTAAGCGTTTTAACAGCTTTTATCCTTGAACTTTTCTTTGTTTTTTTGATGTTATCTCTACTACGTTGACGTTAATCTAGTTAGTGTATTAACTTGGTGGTTTAGGTAAGGAAACTTGAGGATTTGTGAGCTTGGAAATTTGGCGATCTGGCGTAGAGTTGAGAGACGTGTTTTTTTTTGTTTTTTCGGCGCGACTTGGTGATTTTTCTTGTTTTTGTTTATAGTGGTGATCTTGACGAGTGACGATTTTGTAATGTAGGAGTCGGTAAAAACTGTTGTAGAAGTAAAGGTTTGGTATAGGAAGTATGGTTGAAGGTTGTTTATTGTTCAAATCATCGTTTGGTATTTGGACTTTCAGTATAGCTTTTTGAGGTTTGCAGTATTGATACCTGTAATAGTAGTAATGACTTAGTCTTTTGATCATTATAGAGTGTTTGGTATCATGGTGATCGATTTTTGGACGATTTGAAACTTTGACGGTTAATTTTAACGTTTTTCAAAAAGGTTTAAGAAGGATTTCATGGTGATTTCAGTAACGGCAATTTCATCATCACTGATAAATGACTGAAGTCCGTAAAAGCACTTATAATTATTTATTTTTGCTACCTTTTCGACGTAAATGTAATAATAGGTCCCTTCATAAACATCTTTCATTTACTTAGTCATATATTGCAAAGCGTCGTTTGAAAATAGCCTTGTTTTTACTTAGTTAATCTTCGTTTAACTTGAAAAGATTAAATTAGTATTGTTAGGCATTTCTGTTAGGCTATAGGATGTTTCAACGTTTTCGATTTGAATCGGTCGAAGTACTATTAATATTTCGTAGTTAAGTTGTAGATGTACTGTTTCAGGTTCGGAAGACGGTTAGGTGGTCCAAACATTACTTTCTACGGACAATTACTTGTATATTTTACTGGTTGAAAGATGGAAAATACTTGATTTGACTTTGTAGTTAGCCCAATGAACCTCCCCAAAAATATACTCTACCTGCAGTCAGTACAGTCAACTTACTTATCAGTATATTTGACTTACTGGAATACAAATAATAATGTTCCAACACGTACTCTAATAGTCAATAAACTAATTGAATGACTGCTTTACGGACTACCACTCCCAAATGATATCTAATAAAAGAAAAGAATATAATAATAAGAACTATAGATGCAAAAAAAATATTGATTACAGCCTATATAATGTAAATATTAAACTTTTACTAAAAACGTGCTTTCCAAAAACATATTGAATGAATTATCAATACAATGAGCAAATTAATTTAATAGAATGACCAATTCGAATTGGATGTCTTCTTACTAGTAATGAAATATTATTTCTTCCACTGAGATAATTTAAAGGGAAGGCCGTAAAGAACCATAAGTTGAAAGAAAAGTCCAAGAAGTTAAGGGTAAACCTACACATTGTTCGTACGAAAATTCAAAGTTTATCGGTTGAAGTCTTATTAATAGAAATGAAGACTGAATACATAATTAACGGTCTCCAATCTGGAAAATAAAATTACATTTAATTTTTCAATTGCTAACAGTTGAAATATTAAGGTAAAGAATAAATTTATTTATTGAATATTTAATGTTATAAAATCGCATATTTAATCAATTCCTAACTGTGACTGACTCATAATAATAAAATTGTTTTAAAAGGTATAGGATTATTATCACCTAATATGATGAGACTATGTTACTACTTTAGTTCCATGATGTGGTATGATGAAAAAAATTCTTGACGAAGATCTAGAAATTTGGGAAAATTCTGATACGAATCTATCACAGAGCTAGGATACTGCGTCTGTAGCGTAGTTGAGCTATGTGGTTGGTAATGTATGATTATCATAGGAAGCCACATCGTAGAAACGTTATGAAAGCATTACTAAAGCGTGCAAATAGACAAGAATAAGCCTCCAAAGCAGGTACCAGCTTTTAATATAACTTTGTACCACCCATAGTTGGAGCTATCGTTGTTATCGATAATTTTCGAATATAATTACGCCGGCAGCAGTAATGTTAAAATCGTTTACCCCTAAAAATAGGGTTTTTCTTCCTTTGAATTCTATTACTCTCTTTTTACTCTTTTAATAACAATTTTTCGCGAATAAATCTGCATTGAAACCCTCAGCGCACCGTTTTCCTTCATTTTTTTGGTTTTTTGAATAAACATTTGCAATAATAACATAACTAATACAACCTTTTATATTTACTAAGCTGTGAGCAATATATATATACATATATATATATTAATGTACAAAGATACGTTTGAAAATGGTTAGATACGGGTAAAAGATATGTTAGTTGTGTGAATATAGCGTTATCGATAAATGTTTTTTCTGGATTCGGAAACGATTTTCTTTTATGTATATGACGCGTAGGATTTGCAATCCACAACTTTTTCACGTAGTATCTATTAATAATTATACTCTCATAAGTATTGAAATAAATCATCATTCACAAACGGATTGTTTGAAATAAAAATATTGATTCTTCCATTATGTTTCCAATACGTTTATACGAAGGTATGGTAAGCATGTGTATGCGACTTTGAATTTAACTGGAAATATATGTTACAATATTACCACGGTATTTGTAGCTTGTTTGGACTGAGACTTTAATAATTACGATAAATGTTAATTTTTAGAACGTTTATATTATTATTAAGCAATTGGTCAAAACCGTACAAGTCTTAACTACCACTTCATAAAACGTTTTAACTGTTTGGTAAGAGGTTACAAGTCAAGTCGAGACGAATTTTAAAGCCTTTATATCGCCTTTAAACTCTATTGTGAGTGGTCCTCATAATATCATGATAGCAAACGAGGCCTATATGACTGAAGTAACTATTTTTTCCCGGTGAGTTATAAAACCAACCTAGCAGAAAATAAACGTACAAAATTATCATAATGAAAACGGTAAGGAAGTGTTTACTTCCATTCGCAAAGTTAACAACAATATGGAAGAGTTTATTAAGATTTTTATTTAAATCGCTAAAAACTTCAATATTACCCTAAATAAAAACGAAAAATAGGTTAAACTAGTTTCCTCACTTATTAAACCTGATTTCATTTCATAAAAAAGTAGGTAATATGGTAGAACATATAGTTTTTATGCCTGACAGAGGTGATGGCTTAGGATATAAGCCATTAAATGAAGTTAAATATCGAAAAAAAAAAAAAACATAAACATGTAGAATAAGTGTAGAAAATCAAACATCAGCTAAATAGTAGCTTTCAAACGGTTTAACATTAAACATTGAAATTTATAGCAGGAGAATATTAGGAAGTTTTTATTTCTTTGCAAAGGAGTTAAATAAGGCTATTATATTATACTATTAAGCCGAGTGAATATTATAATAAATTAACCTGGGTAGTAAATAAATAGTTTTGAAACAATGTCTAATTTTCTTTGAAAATACGTAATTGATTTTATACTAATTGAGTGTTAGGGAAAAATGTATACACCTATTGGATTAACTTTATATTTAATAGAAGTGCGAAAAATACATTAAATTACATATGCAAGTTCATTTTACTGTCTTCGTTGTTAATTTCGACAACAAGGAGTAAATTACCACGTATGATTTACGTATAGAGAGGGCTAGTAACCTTGCTTATTTTTTTCAAAAATTAGAATCCATGGTATTTCCCTATTAATACGTAGTCGTTTAATATATATAGTGATTAATGGCATTTTGCTATATTTTCGATTGAACAAATTAAGGTTTGTTTCAAAATATATGTTTGTTTTGTTGTTTTATTATAATAGATAAACTTCATTTTGTTTTCTTAAACTTTTCTATAAACAATAGAGTTTAGTTGCAACTTTTTGGATTTTCCTTTTCAAAGCGATATATACGTTAAAAAAATCATAACTCATAAATAGATTGGCTTAAATAATAATACTAATGTTTCCGTCGTTTTTTTTGGTTCATTTACGCGGGAAATTGGAATACAAGTGTATTTCACTTTTAATTTACCTGGAAATGTATATTATAACATTATCATGATATTCTTCTACTATTAAAACTTGGACTCCAATAATTTCAATAAAAGCAAGTTTTGAAACGTTTATATCATTGTAAGAAGTGGGTAAAAACGGTAAAAATCTCAACTACTATGTGATAAAGTGCTATTTGTATACGGTAAGACGGTCCAAGGAAATTCGAGGAGAATTATAAGGCCTCCATCTCGTCTTTTTACTTTCTCGCTAGCGGTTCTCGTAGTATCGTGATAGCAAATACGGCCTATAAAACTGAAGTAACTTTTTTTTCATATTGAGTTGATATAACAACCTAGAATATGATAAACGTGCACAATTCCAGTAATGAATACGGTAAGGAGGTGTTCATGGCCGTTTGCAAAGTGAACAACAATATCAACAACTTTACTAAAATTGGAATTTCGATCGCTAAACACTTCAATATTACAATGAATGATGACGAAAACGAGGTCTAAATAGTTTGCTAACTTACTACACGTGAATTTGTTTCATTAAAAAGTAGTTTATATGGTAGAATATATATTTTTTATGCTGGACGAAGGTGATGTTATATAATATCATACGTCATATCATAGATTAGTCGTAATAAGCGGTTATTAAGTTTTTCCCTATTGGTATCATTTTCTGTAAAACTTTGGCATATATTTTAACCATACGATTCATGTTTATTGTATATGTAAGAAAAAGAATCGATTTGGTGGATATATAGGTTAACGATACCCTTGTTATCGGAATTTCGATCTTTATGGTATTGAAATAACAGGCTATCATAAACTTAAAGTTTTGAAATTGAAAAAGAGTTGAAACTTCAACCAAACTTAAATACTCATACTTAAACCAATTGTTAATTCATTAACATGATGTTGATGATACCAATATGTAACTCAATTTCAATTACGAGATTCATAGTGTTGAAATAATTATATTTTACAAAATGAATGTAAAGATAATCTAAATATATCCAAATAAACGCATCTATGGAAATTATATCACCACGTTATATTAAGGAATGACTTTTCACGATTGATTGATTATTTTGAAAATGCAAAAACTAATGAACAAAATTTAACATAGCTTAAAATAGACGGTTTAGTGGCCAAGGGATAATTTGTATCAAGGAATCAATATAGCTTCGATAAATCTATTGAAATCCAAGTGAATTCTTCTTCTCAGAGGGTTTTTGAAAAATAATACTCACTTGTTACAACTGATTAGATTTTATAATACCTTGGTTAATGGGAACAACTTATCACAATATTGGTTTAAAAATACCGTAAATTTGATTTATTTTTATACATGTTGTTTATAAATGATTATTGGAAGCACATTGCCAATGGAGTTATAAGTTAAAATTGCCGGCTGCGATATAGAAGGAGGAATGTAGAAACCATCAACATCGTTACAAGATAGTTTATGAATAACCTATTTTAGTGATGGTTTATATCCATACGAGAAACCTATTTTAATACCTCACTAAACTCGGAATTATTAGCGAGAAAAACTTATTCATCGATGCAATTGCAGTCGTTGAAGTTGAAAAAAGGAGAGATTTTAAGGAATTTTAATATATTAATAAATGGAACAATCCAGTTGATATTATCAAAATATTTCTGTGAACTATAACTTTGTCGAATATCGTTAATATGAATAAGATGATTATATATATCGCAATCTACTTTGAAAGGCGACTGAGTAAAATGTGTCGTGTCGACGAGTAGGAAGGAAAATAGGGATGGCTTGGTACAATGGAACTCTGTTTGGAGGATTGAGTTTACAACAATTTGATTAATTAACATTTTCAAGTTTGAGGTCTACGTAGTTTCATAAATAAAGACTTGTTTATGGGGATTAATAAGTTCCGAAATGGATACCTTGGAATTATTGGAGCTAATTTGTCTGTGGAATTTGTATTAGAGGCTGGTTAACGTAGAGAAAATTCGCCAAAAACAAGAAGAAATCGGTCGATTATATAAGTGTATACTAACAAAAAATGAAGTTATTAATATTATAATAGTAGTTATTCTAATGTTGTCCGTTGAATTTGTTTTGAATGAATTAATTTTGTTCTTATAAGTGGAATATAATTCATTTTGCATCTACTATTCAGTTCAATATATTATATTTCTACATGAACTAAGGTGTATACTGCAAAAATCGATATGAAACTTAATTTATAGACTGGTTAGAGGTTTTCCAGATACAAAATAATATATCTACTACTTAATATATAATATTATTGTTACTTCAACCGATTCGAATTGAGACTGTGATAACATCTTAAATCTTAACTACATATTCCAATTTTGTTAATCTGGAGAGAAAGAAAATTAAATATATTACAGTACTTTTCATTGTAAACTTCGAAATAATGTTTTATCTGTTAGAATTTTCTTCGTGAATTGTATGATGGTATTGTAAAATCGATAAACGTCGAATGAATTATACTATCAGGTATAGTATTCACTTTCAGTTACATTGCAATAAATAGCCCCTGAAAACCTACTTAATATACTCGGCTGTTCAAAGGTTTACTGTTAGAAATTATAATAAATGAGACAACATTGCGAGTATAGGTAAGGTTCAAGTCGTTTCGAGGTAAACCTTTCATTTGATTGCTAATGGAAAGGTATTCGGATTTTATTAACTCAAACAACAGACCTGACGATTTATAATGACTTTTCATAAATGAAAAACGAAATTTCATTATAATGAAAAAGCTGGAAAATTTATTTACATGGTAAACGATGCATCCCTCTGAATAAGGCGGAGTTTCAAAGGTTCGATACGTATATATTATTGACTTTAAATAATTAATCCAATGACTTCGTTAATTCATAAGCTTCAATACTATGTAAATATATATATTTTGATTCAAACATATAAAATGTTTTAAATATAAAATTAAATTTTACTTGTCAGTTTTTACGTTTACAATTAAAGTAAATAGTTTTAGAGTTGGCTTAATAAAAAAATTTTTCGTGAATAAATTGAAAATTTTCTTTTAATAATGTCCAAAAAAATGGGTATCATTAAGGTATGGAAGGAACATACTTATTGCTTAAATTAATCAGGAAAGTAAAAAAGTAAAGTTTTCAACTATTTGTTATACGGGTATATTGACGTCTAAAAAGACAATATAGTATTTTGAAATAATGGTAGGCATAAATGTAAAGAACAAAAACAATAGTATATGACTTAAATGAAACATAGATACTCTAACTTAATCCGGAACCCTAACTATATACTTCGTTAATATATATATTTAAGTTATTTACTATTAAAACATTTACTTTTCCATTGCAGTATTTATATAGATTACGTTGTCATCGTGTGTTAAACCTCACGTATTACTTGTTGAATAGTCATTTTTTTTTTTTTTCATTATTGTTTGGAATATTATTTTATAGATACTTAATAAATATTTTAGTACCAATTTATTGAATGGTAGAATTGAATATTCATCTGTAATAGCGCAGTATAAGTCCAAAACTTTTTAAAAAGGTCGGAAAACCATCTAAAAACGTTATTGTTGGTATAAACACATAATTGTTGATCTTATAAAATATAAAGCTAATATAAAGTGGTGGATGACGAGATGTTTTGGTTAAATTCCATTCTTTTGACTTATAACAAAGAAATTTCCTTCAGTTAAACTTTTAATTTATTATACTACCCCATGGCGCCTCAATAAAAAAATTTCATTTCTATACAAAATAAATTTCTTTGCATTCGCAAATGAACGGTATGATAGAGTGTAGGTTTATTACTTAAATTTATTTTGATTTTGTGGATGTATATATTAAAGATACTCTTTGCATCGTCATTTCTACCTTTATTGTATCGTATTAACAAATGATTAATGGTTCTTATAGTATACAAGGAACTAGCCGATTTTATAATATTGTACTAAAGTTATCCTTTTTAAAGTCATTCTATATCTTCAAATATTTTTACGCTTTGAGTTTCAAAAGCACTCCCGCGTATTTATATAATCCCATATGATTCTTATAAGTCATAGTGTTAAAGTACGGACAGTTGGTACCGCTTTAACACCTAACTATAGGTATTCAACTTAGGTCTTTCTTTTATTTCATAGGCTGTCTGTAGTCGACACAGACAGCTACTGATAAGTGCCAGTAAGATCTCTATTGTACCAGCCACGATAAAAAGGTAACGGAAAATATTGGTAGTGTATGTTGAAGTATATTGTAAGATCAGAGAAGAGAATAGTCATCTGGAAAGTGCACGCCGCAGGTTCGAGCTTCTAATCTCTCACTTAAAGCCTGGCACTCTACCATGCACTTTGATAATCGCCCTCCTCGAAAGTTGCATAAAGGGTGCATCTTGCATCGTGAAAAGTTATCATGCACTTGGAAGGAAGGCACCATGAAACTGACAAAGTGGTCCCTACGTATGCTAAGTATAGTGATATCTAATAATATCTATATTTTAAAGATTACTCAGTACATTCGCTTTCTGAAAATTTTCCTTTAAGAAATTATATTAAGAGTGATAAGTTTGCGCGTATATGAAAGTATCAAGTTGTTTCAAAACAAGACTTTCTTTAAGTTGCGAGAGAAAGGGTATTCCGACTTTTTTAAATGAGAAAACAAACATGATACTCAACGGGTAAATTTAATAAATTTTTAACCAACAATAATTTTATTTAAAACGTTGTCGACTTTGTTATGGAGTTAGAAGCCGCCTCTTCCTAAATGTTGATGAGAGTTAACAAGCTAATATGTATACCAACTGTTCTTTGAATCATGTACCCTAAGGCATTAGTTAATTAGACGCTTTGATTCTACTGAAATATATCAATGTTGATTTTCTATGCTTTTAGATACTTGGAATATGTAATAAATTTGGAATTCAATTCTTTTGAAGTAGCAAGTAAAGTAAATCGGTATAGGGTGAACGTAATCAAAAAAACATAAAAAACCTGTTATAGAATAAAAGGTAAAGTAATAATTTAAAATATTAATAAAAGGTAATTGTTACCTTGAAAATATGGAAGGAATATACTTCTCATGATAATTAACTATAAAGTGTTGAAAAAAGATCGGAATGATGAATTTAAAAAAGGAAAAAATTATTGAGATAGTGTATGATTTAGACGAGAACTTAAATACTTGTACCTAAAACGTAACCCCTAATGAATACTTCGTTAATATATATCCTTAAGTCTTCAAATTCTAATAATATTTACATGATTTATCAATATTTATATGTGTAATTTTAATTTTATACGTGTAATCTCATGTATTCTTAGGTTGATAATGTCAGTCATTATTTATTTTTTTCATTTTTTCGAAAATCATTATTTTTGTATTTTTGGAAGATTGTAGTTATAGTTTATATAAGATTAAAACTGGTTTTCCAGTAAGAACGTTGCGGTGTAAGTAAAAAATCTTTTGAAGCGATTGGTGAACTTCATAGAGGTGTAATTATTGTTATAAACGTATGATTGTTGATGTTACATAATGTGAAGTTAATAAAACATGGTATATTGCCCTTGATTTCGGTTTAACTTCATTTTCCCCTTGAATAAAAAAGTGTTTATATTTCCAGAAAAACCTTATATTTATTATAATACATCTTGTCCTTATGATAGCCAATTTACATTATTTTATATAATATACATTTCACTTCATATCCGGAATCAAATTGTATCGCACAATGTAACAGAGCGCGCGTACCATTAAATTCGTTGCATTTGTCGCCGCATGTATATAGGCATAAATTATTAATAGCATTGGCTTGATCGTAAGTGAGATTTTCATTCATTTCTTTTTTTCGCCACTTTTACCCCTATTTACAACTCCTTTCTCTCTCTCCAAACCTAGTTATTACAAGAGTAATATCAGTAACCGGATGAGGAGTAGGATCCGGAGCGAGAGCAGATATATGTGGTTAACGACATTACTTATTTACTCACTATTAAGACCTCATATTTTCTCGTTGTAGCTACCAACTGACATAAGCATAACATTCATAATATTTAATAAGATCTGAAATATTTGTTATTCGAATCGTGAAACTCGATTCAATATGTGTAAAGGAGGTTAATTATGCGGATTTACCCCGCCAGTTGGAGGCGTGCTTTTATAAGGTGCGTCTGGAGCACGGTTTAACGCGTAAAGCCTCGTGATGCATGACCAAATTCAATTCCCTGTATCCCTTGATTCCTATACCCTATGTTTCTTACGTCGCCTTCGCTTTAGTATGTAAATTTCCGTGGAGTATCCTTAAATCCGGGGTATATTCATGTGTTGTTACCGTTACGGGCGGGGCCGCAACGCTATACGCCCGTCTTTATCGTCTTTACATTGTTTGTTAATATATTGCTACGTGTTCGCCGTATATACGATGTGTTATCTATTTTTTACATGTGTTATATAAAGCTTTACATCATTTTTATTAAATACTAGTAACCAGCTTATTAAAATCGTCAATACTATTACCATTTGGTGTGTAAGCTCACGCTTTCATTGCATAAATAAGTTTGATAGAATTTTTGATCGCTCCCATAAAAAGGTAAACTCGGCCTCAAGCCTTTTACCTTAAAGCATGTGGTCAAAGGCGCGGGAGGCGCTAAAACTTCCATAAAACGACAACGAATACAATAGCAATTAAGTTGATAACTATGATGAAAACGAATGTTACGGACTCGGGCCATTGGCCATTGAGTGTATAGGTTACGTGACTGTATATATAACTAGATACGTAGTACCTGGCTCGCATCCGGTACAGGCGTGGTCTACATGCGGCACATGCGAGAGAACGTAATGGGCTGGGCTATAACTATGACCATAAGCCCTGTACGAAATGCCACTATAGTTTTTTTAGTTATTCGCTTGTACTATGACAATGAACTCTCATTGGCACCTATTTGATTTATTATTGTAAGTTGAATTATTACCTATTATTACGCTTCATTCCTATATTTTCGAAGAAATATTCTTTATAGTAATTGAATCGATAACAAATGTTAATAATTTTACGTTATACTTTAGTAGTATCCGGGGTGATAGATCGTCAACCTAATCTTACGTTTCTTAATTTTGCAAATACATATTTTACTCCTTCAAGAACAACTTAAGCCAATATATCTTGGTAAAGCTATATAGAGACGGCTATAAAGTAAATATAATAACCGGGTTAATTAAGTTCCGTTAACTCAATTATATCTAACTTTAATTTGTTTGTAATTAAAAAAAATTATTTCAAAATCGTTTTAATGGTAATGCGTACTGGTTTCTTTATATTAAAAGATTTGAAAAAAAAAAAGAATCAAATTAAAGAACCGTAATACGAATTTTTTTTCTATACGTTTGCTAAAACGCGTTGAATAAAAGAATTTATGTTAAAGGCGGATAAGTCATTAATGGTGAAAAGTCGGTATACGTTGTCTTCAAGTATAAGGTTATTACAGCGTATTATGAAACGTACGGATACAAAGATATATACTATATATGTATATTTTTAAACTATAATAAAAATGTTTTTCACGATTCTTATTACGCGTATAGAGATCGAGTCAATGTGAACGATTTATTTACAAACGATTAAGACCTATAGGTACTATTCACCATTATTTTCGAGACGTTATCAATTTAAAGGGGAAAATTGAATTTGATTTGATCGTCGAATTCAATTATTTCCGCTTACTCGTATCCTTACGTATCCGCAACAAATTTATTACGACAGGTTTAAGCCTGGTTGACTATATCTCGTCTTTAATGCAATACTGTGAACTCAAGGACGAATTGGAGTTCTTAAACCTAAAGCGACGCTTCAGTCGGTAATTATCTGGACTCGTAAAAGTATAACAGCCGGATAAGAATATAATTATAACGGGAATTAATAACTTGTAGATATCCTTATGAAGGGGTCGCGGAAATCGTGACTAGTTATTCAAATAAACCTATTCGGTATACGTGCAAGATTGAATATATAAAACAACGTGAATAACGGCTAACGAACGCCCGTTTAGGTAAGTAATGGAGAATTATTTACTTTATGGTTCTACGAAATACTATTAATGTTATTACGGATTCCGGCTGTAATTTTTGTTTATATAGGTATATATGGTTTCAATCAAAAAAATAGATAAAAGTTTACCATTAACGGCGACGGGGAAGGCTTAACTATTACATAAAATTTATTTTAGTAGGTACATAATTGTAACAGCGTAGATGTTAAATAAAGTCCAACCGAATTTGATTTAATGAAAATACATATAAACGAGAATCTATTCCTTATCCTTCTACCTTTTAAAAATATTAACTTCTTGAATACTTGGGTTGATGGTAACGGTAATAATTATTATGTCACAAGCAAAACTTTGGTATAACAGTGAATAAAAGAGTCAATTTAGTTATTATATCTTCGAAATCTGGGTACGATAATATGGTTACAGCGAAATAGTAGGATTACTTGAATAGTGAAGTTTCGTATAAATATTAATAAAAAGTCAAACCCTACGTTAATATATATTATTTCCACAATAACGCTGTATATAAATTTTGGAATACATTTGATGCTATTTTAGCAGATTGTAGTCTACATTGGCGGTAATATTTGAATTATTTATAATTCAAAAAGATTAATCATTAATACGGTAATAAAAAGTTTCAAAACGGGAGATATACAAAGATTTAGAAAATCAAGTTTTATTATTATAAGAACCTGCTTTTAATACATAGTATGATGTACGTAGAATCGGTTATAGTTCATCTTCATTACAAACTGTCGTAAGATAACGCGCTTTTTTTAGTTGACGTTGATGACTACTATAAAACGAAACAAAAATTAATTACGTTCTTAGCCAGAATTAACCAAGTTCCGCAACCTATTCGATAAGGATAAGGCAATAGTCTTACCCATATATAGGGGAAAACTCGTCTATTATATTTATATTAAACGAAACAACTTTAGTCTTTTACTATAAAAACTTAAGATATTATTCAACTTGAAAATAGAAAATGAACTTTGAGAGTTTAAACATTAAGTTACGAAATTAATGAATAAGAGTTATATTTATACCAGATTTTTATCGATCGCAATACCAATACGACAATTTTTTAAGCTTTAGAGGGGGAGAAAAACGGATTTATAGCGATTACCGAGTTTTAAATAAAATTACCGAATAGGATTACTTTCCCCTGTTGTTAATTAAAGAAAATATATGTGCTTTATCGAAGTCGATATAACTAATAACTTTGGATATTCGAACAGCCCTATACCGTATCCAGGTTATAATCAAATGAAAAAAAAAGGGCTTTTGGAATACTTTTCGGGCTATTTAAATGATTAGTTACCCTTTACGAGCTGGTAAAAGCGTCGGCGACGTTCCTAAGAAACATTAATTATGTAATGTAGAATATTTTGGATAATTTCATTATAAGTTACCTAAATAACATTATATCTTTTTTCTAGGTTCTCAGAAGGATTATATAACGAAAGTCCTCGCGGTCTTCAGGCGCTATTATTATACAGGGTTAAAATGATATTATAATAATAATAGGTTCTTAATTAAAAGGGTAAAATACCTGAATCTCATCGTAACAGTTGATAAAGATATTCGGACCAACTCTGAAAAAAATAGAATAATACGCGAATAGGCGTCTTTATGTATTTTTCGGGAGGTTCGAAGTTCTTTAGGTTAAATTTACTTTAATCGGTATTTTATGAATAATTTCTTCGATTTAACGGATCATTTCGTTTGATTAATGAAGTAAGAAATTCATTAAGCATAGAAAAACCGGGGGGAATATACATTTTAAACATTCATGAATTCTTTGGTAACGGCACTGATTTTACTATTTCAAAACCCATATAAGCTCACCGTAGTAAAAACATATTATTCTAAAATGATTCTAATAGGATGATCATCGTAATGTGACGAAAATCTCATTTCATAGTTAAAGGCTTCTTATTTCGTACAATTAAATAATGAAGAACGTAGCTATAATATTTTCTATAGTGTGATTTTAGATGTAGGATCGTATTCCAAGGCGTTGTTTTCGGAATTACATAACGTCCGTACTCTGTTTACGGTTTTAACGGATTATATGGGATGGGAACATTTTTCCTCGTTACGTTGAATTTCAGAACAACAGCTTCGAAAGGCTAAAATTCTTTCGTTTTTTTCAAAATATTTACAAAATCTTCCCGAAACTTAAAAAGACTGTTTAAATGAACTAATCCGTGAATCGAAAGATAAGCCCGAACTTAAAGCGTCGCGCGCGAGGTTTTTAGCATATTTTTTTTACCATATTGAATATAGTAATAACGAATTTGTACGTTATGAAAAAGTATATTGCGGCGAAATAAACGGATAAATGAGTGAAAAAGGAAACCGGATTATTGAATAGCGATAATATATACCCCGAAGCCGAGCCAGAGGTTTCCTGGGTATCGGTATTAACAAAATCGCACAGAGCTTGACCTGCGCACATGCTGTTAACCGTAATAACGCCGGGAGATACCGAAACTCAGGCTGTTTTAATACCATCGAGGGCCTGGAACGCGTTAGACCCATTAACTTGATTAACATCGAGTAATCACTTTCTTTTCGGGTCATGTATTTCCGCAATATTATTATATTACGTAGTAATGATCGATCCGTTATAAGTTGCCCGCCTATTAATGGATTTTGAAGGCTTTGAACGTTTTTTGATTGATGATAAATACCCGTTGTAAATTCAAAATGATAAAATCTACCAGAAACATGAGATATCTTACTGTAGCTAACTGAAACTGTCGAATTGGTAATGATTAACTACACGGATTGTACAATAAACTTTCGATTCAGTTATTATAAACTATGTAGTTAAAAACGTTGTACTTCGAGCCTTGAAATGTTATTAACATTAAAAGGAGATAAACATCGATCTCGAATATATACACAATAAAACGGCATAAAGCCTTGTCGTACCTAAAGATAAAGTTTTTTTTAACCTGTAATTATTTTAAATCAATATTAGTTTTATATTTCCGACGACTTTATAATCGACTCATTAATCACTAACGGCGGCCTTTGATATTTATTGGTTTATAAAAATCACTTTTTCAAGCTTATTTAATTCAAAGCTATATAATTAATAACGGCTAATATGTATACGAAGAGTTTTCTGAATGAAGAGTAAAAATTATATGTATTTTCAGCTTTTATTACACACGACCTCGGTTAGGATGGGACAAATGAATTATTAATAGCCCTATATTATTTAGTAAGAATTGAGTAAACTTTATCCATAAAGTACCACATATGAAAAGATAAGGATACCAAACGTATAAATTAAAAGATATAATAGTATTTACCAATCGTCGTCTCTTTTTTGTTCTAAAACGAAATATTATATAAACCCGTTTATTGTGTCGTATTGAATGATCGAAAGTCGACGAATGCCATATTCGGGATGAACTGGCTAATTAATAGTTATAAAATATAATTGATTCTAAAAGTTGATAGGGATATAAAGTTACTAACTAATTCAGAGAAACGAATTGTCCCGTTTTGAATATATTTATTGAAATGTTCTAAAATAATACACATAACGATAATATATATATAAACTTACGTAAAAATATTTGTAAACTTGTAAAGATATTAAGCGAAAATATATAATATAAAAGATTAGGTGTAACTCATTTCATTTCAAATTGATACCAACCACTAGAATTTAAAATTCGATTAGCTTTATAATTAATACCGGATTGTTAACATTTCGAATATGTTGAATATAATATTTAATATTTCTTAAAAAAATACATTATATTATATGTTAATTTGGTTCAACAAACGGTTATAAACTACGTCTCATCATTGGATGAATCTCATATTTATCAGAAACTAGTTCTCGTCGTCAAGGATATTGAAAAGGGGATATAAAAAAAATCAAAGTTTAAAAAATCACGTTTAAAATAGTGTAGGGTAATATTCATTACACGTTAATTAAATGAAAGATTTATAATGAATCGAAGTCATAGTTATTAGAAATCTATTAGTATATTATAACCTCAGATAAGTTCTAGGAGATATAAAAGGATAATGTGTTTTATAGTAACCCGGTATTTCGATGTCGGCGTCTGGTATACGCAAAGTAACTTACGCCGTGCTAATCTCTTTTCTCGCAGTAATAATATAATATTTAAAAAAAGGGTAAAATTTATTATTATTATAGTATAATACTATAGGTAGAGCCGGATATACGTTACTTAATGTTTTAGGATAAATATTCGACTGTGAAGCAGCTTTTACTACTATTTATTTAGATTTTGCGAGTATTAGCATCGTTAAATTTAAAAAACTAGTTACGATTAGCTTCAAATCTTCAACGAGCCAGTGGTGGCGTGAAGTGTAACGTAGGGCGGGCGTTGGTTAAGAACGACGAAGGCAATTAACGTGGGGTGGAGGTGGAATTAGACGACGCCAACGATAACTGATGGTATAAAAATAGACTAATATTAGGGAAATCCAATGATAACGGTAAACGCGGTGAGGGGTGGGGGAAGCAACCATTTAGGCGGTATATTAAAAACTATAATATATAATTTTATACCCCAAAAACGCGATCGGCAAGGGTACGATTATCTGCCTTTTTGCGGTCGGCCACGTTATTTTGTTTTTAATTAAGGTTAACAAATAGAATAAGATTAAAATAGTATTTCAATGATTATGCGTTAAACTTCGTTTGCTACGATTTATAAACCGTAGTATATATTTATTTTAATGGATATAATTCACATTACTCTGTTATTTTGTTTATTCAAATTAAACTTATGGAAAGGGATATGATGAGTATTAAGATAAAACGACGTAAAAACGTTTCGTTTTAATTCGAGGTTAACTAAAGGGGTTTTATTAAAATGAATAGACTAAACGATTAACGGCGATAGGAGAGATTTAGATAATGACGGTCCTGAATAAAAAATGCAATGTGTAAGTATAATAAAGGGGCTTATAACTACTACTACCGAAACAAAAGAAACGTCTTAGATTAGATTAATATGTTGAAACCGAATGACTTAATTCATGAATTTGTAAAATTAGAACGAACAAACGGGATTATAAACCAGAATATCATTGTACCGCTTACGAATAGGTGATAAAATATCGCATCCATTTTTAAAAGCTACGACCAATTACCTTAGCACAGGGTGTAAACTAAACGAGGTTATAAGTAAACTTATTCACAAAATACATTATAAAAAAGTTTACTTGTAATCGGGTCTCCTATTTTTTTTTTGAGATTACCCTATTATAAGACCTTAGGTTCAAATAATAGACTCACGTATAATATGAATGAATATAAATAAAAGATGCTCTGGAGTGAAGGAAACTCTTAATATGAAGTATAAAATTATTTTTCACTATAATAAGGGGAAATGAATCATATTTTTACTATTGTTTAAAAGATATGTCGTTTAAAACGCGCGGAGGCTATAAAATACAGTTAACGGTAGTATAATTGTATATAATAAGGTGATATACTTTACGAAACGGCTCATTATACTGATTAAGTGTGCACAAGGCCATATAACCCAATATCAAACTATTGTAAAAGTTATCTATATTAATAAAAAGGATGTTAAGATTAAACTAGCCGATGCGTTATACGGCCTGTCAAAAGGTATATTAAAATCCCGCACCTGGCATACGTTCGTTCCGTGTACTAATTGACTACAGATAGCATTCAATGTTTCGCAAACGGAATATCATGGTCTTTATGGCGTTTAATTAAAAAGGAGGCGTATTATAAAATTAGGTTATTACCTATTAAGTTTATAGGTTATGTAACCATACACGTAACGATATACGTGGTACCCAGCCCGGATCCAGTTCGGGCGCGGTCCATATACATCACGTACGAGGGAACATGACGGGCTAGTTACTAATAATGCCCATAAACCCAGCACGGAAGGCCACTACAACCTCTTCTAGTATTCTACCTATAACTCAATAGTAAACTTTAATTGGCACCTACTTTGCTTATCATCGTAAGTTGGACCATAACAACGATACCGATAACGACAACAGTACTGATAATCCCTCTGCCTTCCCCTTTTGATAATAATTAGTTATGTCTATACAGGGTTAATAATGTCTTTCGCTAATATAATCACTTATTTATTCAAGGAACTTTAATAAAAATCTTATATTTATGAAAGCAATTAACGAAAATAAAATTTTAATATTGTAAGTTAAACTCGGAACGAAAGCCTTAAATAATGAATTTAATTCGTGACATCAACGGTGTAATTGATAGATATCAAGATCAAAAAGTGAAATATAGAGTAAAATTATTAAAGAGTTTCAATGTTTTATAGTGGTTTATTGGTGGCTATGGTACACCACTTTTCTAAAACCGTTGATAAAGAAAGTGTTGGTAAAAACGAGCCTTTTTAACATGTTACTAGGTTTCATTTTAGTAATCGCGTCTTTTGTATTCCAGATTTCATTTTTTTTATTCTACGAAGTTTGAAAAATGCGTATAACAGTTTGATATTAATAAAGAAACGCTTCTAAATTGGTGTATCGAGTTTGACAAAGTATTCGTAAAAGGCAAAACAAGAAGTTCAATTCGTCAAAAAGAAAACCATCATATAAAATTTTAAAATAATTATATGGTCCGTTATTACTATAATAATACAAAAGTCAAAATATTTAATATCTTATAGATTTTTGTGGTACGGAAGTTTCGTCAAATAGTTATATATTGAGTAAGGGTTCTATTAAAAACATGATTGAATAGAGTAATCACATCCTGGTTGGGTGGTTTATTACTAAGAAAGATTTTAAATCCTATTGAAGAATTGTAATTTCTCTATATAAAAGAAAAACAGTAATAACAACAAATAACCTTGTAATTTTAATATCAAGGGGTCTCAAACTTCAATTCCGCTTTAGGTTTTATATTTGCCATTTGAAGCGTTAGCCTAACGCCAAACATTCGCTATTATGTGCTTTCTTCTTAAATTATGAGTCGACAAAGAGATTCAAAGTTGTTCTGGTTGCGTTACAACCATGATATAAGCACTACATACATATTCATATAGTTATTCATCGACTTTCCTCGTCTTAAATAGTTCAATAAAGATGACCTTATTAAATTACCACCTTTACGTATGTTTCTAGAATATTTTCAGGGTGTAATCTTTATGATTAAAGTTCATAATACGATCCTAAGTTAGATATTCCTTCGACTTGGTCATCAGACTCGCTTTCATAATATTTTAGTTTAATGAGGCGGGAAACGACTCGTTATACGGGATTCATGTGTCGTTTTTTCTTTTGATTGAAATAATTGAAACCCCCTTTCATTACATAATATAAAGAAAGAAAAAGATAAAGATTCCTCCCACCATTTTGAAACATTTGTTAAGATACTTTTGATGTATGATTGATGAGTACATATTAGCATTCGTGAGGTCGTATAGCTATTTCAAGATATATTGTAACGTTTTGGCTAGGCGGTGTTTTTAAACTTCACTAGTAGTAATACGTAGATACGACTTTAGAACCGTTTCTCTGATAACCTTATTTCATTCCTAATATTGCCAAGTTTAATATGTTTGTAATTATGGTCGGGCGAGGACGTATTAAGCGTTAATATTATACGATGATATATTGTCTATGAACTAGGAAACTGGGTTATGATATCCTGTTTAACTACGTTTTTATGTCCTTTTATTATAAAGTAACTGATTCATGAAGTTTCCCATTTGTTTCCTAATTTTCACGATGAACCTCATAATGAAGGTTTTAGAAATACTTACAAAACCGTATACTTGGATCCATTCTAGTCGTTTGAAGGCTTGTGAATAAGAGTATTAATGATACCATCACTACTAAAAACATTGTTTCGAAAATCGTAAACTTAGAATATTTTATTGAAAACGAATTCACACTTAATCTTCAAAAAATTGGAACGAAGTAATAGTAAAGATTTATACGCATTAATAATATTATGTATATTTACAAAGTCGACGTCATGATTTAATTTATAATTTTATGATTCGGCACGTATTTCACATCCACAAGCTACAAATTCCTATATCCAATGAATAAGCACCTTTGAGTCCGGTATTTTTTAACTTTCACTATAGAATACCGAAACCGTTTGAATATAGCGCTTCATTATTTCGTATCCGTAATATGTATCGTAACTTCTTTTCCAACCGTAAATAAGATATTTTAATAAAGTCGTATAAAGCCTCTCGCCTACTCATGAATTATAGCTTCGTTTTAGACAAATGGAACGTATACTAGAAAGACTAATTTAATATTAATCAAGTCACTGAACTAGGGTCGAATAACATTCGAAACTCTGATTCATAAAACCGAAAAAAGTTAAACCCGTGAGTTTAAATGCCGTAAATGAAACTTTATTATTAGATCTATTATTCAAGCCAAAGCAGATAATGGTGGTAACCTTAATTATATTAATCAAAAGTAAGGTTGATGATACAGCTTCAACGGTACGACAAAATTTATATTTTACTTTTGAAATGTATACAAGTGGTAAGTACTTAAATATCGAGAGTATGTTTTTCGCAGACGTTATTTAATATTATTTTCATTCGGTTATATCAGAAGTCAAAGTCATCTATTATAATACCTTATAGTCAGTGTATCTCATTACAAATTTTAGGCAAGATGTCTTTGTAATTTTTTTTTCAATGTTAA
The DNA here is from genome assembly GCA_038502455.1 of Anisogramma anomala. Taxonomy (NCBI): domain Eukaryota; kingdom Fungi; phylum Ascomycota; class Sordariomycetes; order Diaporthales; family Gnomoniaceae; genus Anisogramma; species Anisogramma anomala. The sequence continues at coordinate 32,847,337 of JASMMZ010000005.1, forward strand.
TAAATATATTTCCTTTATGAGTAACCACCAAATTATTTCAATATGGCTTTTGTTTTAAAATATAACGATAATAAAAGCTCTTTTTCAAAACTTATGTTTATATACGGAGCCGAGTATTCAATAATAGTTTAAGTCGTCCCTTTGAAGTATGAGCTAAGTCTACTTTGTTACGGATAGGTAAAAAGAAAGCGTAAGTTAGGTAACGTTATATGAATCCGTAGCCATTATTAATTTTTACCGTACTACGGTTTTTATATTGTCATAATATTTATGTATTCGTTCGTATAACCAATAAATATGTCCTGATACATGATAGCCACTTTATCTCCGTTTACTTCAATAATTATATGACCCGTATCGATTTTCGTCGTTCGGTAGAGCCTAATTATATTCAATATTTCTGAAAAAACCATATTTCATGTTCAAACCCTCTCAAAGTAGTAAATACCTTGTTGGTAATATGGTATGTATCTGGTATATCTTTTTATTTCGCAAGGTTTTAAGGGTTTCATTAAGTAGTATTGGTACTTAGATGCGTCTGAAATGAGGATTAAGATATAAACGTATCCTAATTTGCTATATGAGGCCCGATATTAAATAGAGATTTCATAATGACCGCTATTAATATTTACACTGTAGGCGTTAAAGGTTTGAAGATACAGAGCCTAATATTCTTAATCTTGAATAAAAGGTATTTTGAAGAATATATTTTAAAATTTTTAACCAGTGTATTGACGGGCCGAGTACTGGGATTCTTAAATATAATGGCTTTAGAGACTTAGGTTATTACTAGTAGTGGATTAAATCTTTGACTTGGGGTATTTTAGGATATAACTTTATTTAGGCGATTTTTAACCGAGCCTTCGGTTACTGTGTAGTGTTCACAGGAGACTAGTTTCTTAATATATTGACACTGTTTAACAGGATCACATAACTTCTGTCCCTAGAGTCTTTTGTAAAAACTGTAGGTCGCATTACGTTATTTACGGCGAAATACTACCGAATACTACTGTAATTGGATATTACATTCATATTCCCTTTTACTGGGCGAATATTAATTTACGCGGGCTTGAAAATGGTAAAATAGGTTTTAACTAAAGCCTCCACTGCTTTTTTGGTATTATATCTAGTTTTACTAAGTTATTTAATTTTTGAAACCGGTACCTCCAAACAAGGATATATCTATTCCCTTTTTTTTGAGTAATTATTCAACAGTCTTCCTATATCGACGCAAATATCCCGTATTAATTATAACATTACTTAGTTGTTGCTTTTTTTCTGGAAACGTAATATTTGGTTAAAGTCGAGTAATTCAAGGAACGTACCATCCGAACATATCGTATATTAATATATCATTCAAAACACCCGTCACCGGAAAATTAAATCCGGTGTCTTTTTTCCATCGCCCAGTTCCTTCGCTTACACTCAAAATGTGAATGGATTTGCCAGGGTTTTAAAAAGAGATAATTCAGGGTCTTTGGCATGCATATATAATTTATTGATGAATTGAAAGATAGATATCGATTAACGCGACCCCAGACAATCAAGGGATCTAATTTTCGATTACATTAAACACATTAATCAATATATCTTCTATGGGTGTATAATTAATACATGGAGGTTTTCGAATGAAATAAATAGTTCAATTTTAATATAATATAACCGAGGTAACACTCAAGAGATGTTATAAAACCGGTATAGTCTTTTTGAAAAGGTTCCAATTTTTCATTCTCATATTAGCTTAACGTATAACGAACCACATTGGGGTAAAATCTACTAGTTTAATATTAAATGGTTTAAATGATACTTTTTTAATAAAAAGATATTGAACGGAAACCGTATGAACGTTTATATTGACAGCCTTGGTGACCATAATAAAAATCCGTAATTACCCCTTTTTCACAGAATATCAAGATGTGTTGTATGAGTTACAGTAATATTTCGAATGATTTGAAAGGAGACTTGAATGTTCCGTTGTTAACGTAAAAGAACCGCTCGATTTTAAGTGAACCAGTCTTTTTCCATATTTCGACTTTGGCTAATAATATATTCGGGCTCGATGTAACAAAATTAATACTCGTAAAGCCTTTACGTACCTTAATCGCGGCGAAATTAAAGACGTTGTATAAACTTCAAGTAACGTTGTTCGAAGAGCCTTTCGGGTGATTTTTGAATTTATTCTATCTTCCCCAAAAAGAGAGAAAGAAGGCTAAAAAAATGAATAAACCGTTTTTTAGAAGCGGGTGTATTTCCTATTATCCGTTACTTTAAGCCCACCTACATTAGGTGCTTAAAGAAGTAAGTTATGATATATAATACGAACGCCTGGTATTTAGTCAACCCGGGACCGTTGAAGCGTATAAAGAAGGTATTAATAGCCTATTCATACGCCGTATTAACGGATTCGCAGATCTCGAGGTCACTCTTTCATGTATCAAACGACTTATAGAGGGACTCTACGTTCAAACGCTGGGAACAGTACGTAACAGCATCTTTTTCCATCGGGAATAGTTTAGTTACCTGGCGCATATATTTGGAACCTCAGGAAGATTCAAATGGTCGGTCTTCCCTTACATACACACCTAAGGAGCGCGGAGTTAGCTTCTCTCCTTTGGCGGTAGCCATAAAGTGAGTCATTAGAAGAATCTTCTTCCAATATTACAATATCTTATATAAGTCTGGGGGCGGCACTAACAATTGTGGGGTACGTCTATCAATGTGTCAGGAAGAATGGACTGGTTTTTGGAGGAATCGACAATGTTGAGTGATTTGTTTCAATTTATTAGTACTCTTTTTTTTATCATTTACTTTTTTTCTTCCCTACAATCGGTTAATCAAAGAAACTCGTTCTGTTTAGGAAGTTTATCAACAAGTTGTATACTTTAATAAAGCTGATTTTACAATGCGAATTCATTTTTACTTTATCCGCCAAACCAGAATGTACGACTATACCGGTAATTTTAAAACATTCTTTCTTGAATAGCGTTTCTTATTTAACAGGTTCTCGAACCATTCATTTTAGCTTTGAGACAACGTAATGTTGCTATAGCTCTCATTATAACTTTTGTTATATAACTTTTAGTTTATGACGGTACCAACATCATATTGAATTTGTAGCAAGTATAATATATAAAAATCGTAGGAAAAAGTCTATTCAATTCAACTATGTAATTCTCTGATCTCACGATAATCTATAAGATATATTAATTTTAATATATTCATTTCAGCTGTAATCAAAGCATAAACCTAGTCTCTTGAAGTGGTTTATAATATTTTTTGCATTTGTTACGGGTTATTATTCATTGAATTTGCTATGAATTTGAATCGAAAAAAAATTCTATATTATAGATAATCAGTTTGGCGGTTGGAAATCAACATCTAAATACTAATGAACTGAAAAACACTGCTTAATATTTATGATGATGTTTCGCGTGAATTAAATGATTTCGAAAGACGAGATAACGTTTTTGTCATAAGTGACCAGTTTCGTATTAAAATATATAATATGTATAATAACCATGAGATTAAAATTGATATCGTTATGTAAACGGAATGTAGATCATCGAAGTGCTTATAAATGTAGTTGCATATGTAATGGACTTTCTTTAAATCCTCCAAAGCTTCCCTTTCCAAATAAGTATTCTACGACGCATAAAGCAGCCACCAAATGCGTTTCATATCCGGATAACAACCCGAAGGTATAACATACGCAATTCAAATTATATTATATAGGTAACCTCAATCGATTGTAATTTAGGAAAAGACTGAGTATATTGAAACTTCAACTTCAATAAAACAGATTCGTTTTCTGCAGTATAAAGAGTTGATTCAGTATAATTTCATTATGATGTTAAATTTAAATGTAAGTGGCAATTAAAAAATTAGAGTTTATAGTATTGAGTTTGATGGTTTCTAATCACTTATTTACCATTACTGTTAGGAATAACGATGTTTTATCCGAACCAAATTAAACTTTGTGTTATAGACTCAGATCATTGGCCATTGAGTCTATAGGTTACGTAACTGTGCATGTAACGGGATAGGCAGTACCCGATTCGAGCACGGTACGGGCATAGACTGGGTGTGGTCCGTATATGGCACATGTAAGTGCTTATAACGGGCTGGACACTAGCTATTCTTATAAGTCCGGTACGGTAGGCCACGGTAACCTCTTCTAGTTTTCCGCTGTACCTGAATAATAAACTTTATTTGGAACCTATTTGGAGTATTATCGTAAGTCAAATTATAATATATTATTAATTTTATTTTTATTTTTTCAAGCAATATATTAATTATAATAAACTAATTGATGCAAAATGTTTATGATTTTGTGTTATACTTTAGATTTATTAGAATTGATATGCCGTCGGTGAATACCTTATCCACCAGCTTTATAAATATACCTTTTACCCTTTTAAAGTAACTCGAGGCCGAATTAACTACGACTCGTATTAGCTTTCCAACGGTTAAAGGTAGGAGAAACCGATATAACTAACCATGATTCGACGAATTCGCTTTTATGTAAGCAGCGACGCGTCAAAAGATCGAATTTATACTTAAAACAGACAAAATATAAATTAAACAAAGTCGGTATACGTTTTTTTTACGTATTGAGTGATTATACGGTGGCGGTAAAGGAGGTGGTTTTAACGTATTACTAAGCTGGCAGATACGAGAGTATATATAATATTGACAAGTTCCTCGATTATATCGAAGCTACTTTTAACGATTTTTTTCGGGCGAATTAGGTATTAGTTATATAAAGAGGATTGTTTATAAGTTACAAAAATCTATCAGCATTTCAGCTATTAAATTTGAAACACTTTTAACTTGAACTGATAGATTGGTTTGTATTTCGGCCATAAAGTATAATTTTTTACGCTTTCGCGTATCGTTATATATCCGAGACAAATAAATTACGCCAAATGTTAGCCGGTTGAATTATATCGTAGGTTTGGAAAAGTACCGCGAACTCGCCAAAAAAAATAAAGTTTTTAAATTTAAAACGACGTTTTGGTTCTTCAATAACGGAAATCAAATAAGCTTAACAGTTCAATAGAGATATAATTTTTACTGTGGTTTAATACATTTAGGAATTCTCATTAAGGAGTTGTAACAATCGCGGCTAATTATTTCTATAACGCGAATAATTATCTTAATACACCAGTTCGGTATACCTTTAAAACTACCGACGTAAGGCGTTGTGAGCGAAGGTAAAAAAAAGTTAGTCAGTCTCGTTACAAAGAGTTACGTACGTTATAACTCGTCGGATTATTACAAACGTAACTGAGAACCCCACTCGACATTACCTTTTATGTAGGTATATACAGTTTAAGTTAAAAAGTAAAATAATGGTTTCCTATTAATAATGGCGGGAAAAACTTAATTCCTGAATATAGTTTAGTGTATGAGTTAGATAACTTTAACGGCGTGATTAGAAAATCTAGTGAAAGGGACTTTAATTCAATTCAAATACATATAAACGAGGACTTTTTTCTTATCCCTATATTTTTAGATAACGCCTACCTTTATAAGCTCAAATTCATTTTAGTTGTAATTATTATTATGTTGTAAATAAGGATTTAATATAAGGGTTAAAGATGAAGTAAACTGGGTTGTTACATTTTCGAAATCTCGGCATGATATTAGGGTTACAGTAAAATACACGCGTTATTCAAATAGACAAGTTGAGCATAAATATGAATAAATGGTGGATCCCTATATTAACATATATTATTCCCGGAATAGCGCGGGATCAGATTTTTAGAATGCCTTGGATATAATACTAATAGGTGACGTTAGAAGTTGGCGGTAGTTGTTTAGTAGTTTATGGTCAAACTGGCTTAGCTTTCAACGCGATAATGGCACGTCCCAGGTAGGGGAATCAGCTCCGGTTGACTTTTACCACAAGCCATTGCGAAATAACGCGGATCTTACAAGCGACGGCGACGACCAATGTTGAGGAGAAAGAGAATTGGTCACGTCTCCCACAAAAATTGGCAGAATTCCGCGTCCTATTCGACAAAAAAAAGGCTATAACTTTACTCCCACACAAAGTCAAATTCCACAACAACAATTACATTACACCGAAAGAAGATAAAATTTTACCAAAATGACCTTAAGGGCTATTATAATAGATACCACGAAATCATGTTTTGAAGTTTCGAAGATAGGTTACGGAATTGATAAATAAGGGCTAGGTTCGAGTTAGTTTTTTATTAGCTGTAACGCTGGTATTATTCATTTTGAGGTTAGAGGGTGGGGTAGCATTTTTTAATTGATTACCAAGTATTCAATAAGATTATCGAATGAGTTCTTTTTCCCTTACCTTTAATCTAGGACACCCTACGAGTATTATCGAAGTCAACGTGACTTAAAAATGAGAAATTTCAATGATTTTTTACCATATTCGGATTACACCCGGGTAAAAATAATTAACGACGTTTTATAAATGATTCGGTTTATTTAAATGGTTAGTTATCTCCTTTAACTATGCGGGAAAGTCAACGACGTTTTACCAGTAAATTGAATATGTAATAGTGGATATTTTAAATCACTTGGTTATAATTTACCGAAACGAACTCTAAGTTCTTTTTTCCCATATGAACTAAAATTACTAAGAAAAACATCGCATAGATTTAGGGAGTTTTCATAATACAAGTCTAAATTTAAATATAAGAAAGTGTTACTCAGTAGTAAGGCAATTTAAATACAAGGATTTTATAGTAACGGTTAAGGTAGCCATTCGAGCTGATCCCGAAAAAAATTCGGGTAGTACGCGAGTAGAAGTTACCATGTACTATTCAAGAGGTTCGAAGTTCTCAGGGTTTTGATAACTTTTATCGTAATTGTGTTAGTAATTTCTCTAAACTATTATATTAGTTTATTCGACTACCGAAATAAGAAATTCGTTGGGTTTGAATAAAGCGGAATGAATATATATTTCAAACCTCAAACGATACCTTTATTATGACACCAATTTCTGTATATTTTGATCCAAATCGGCTAACGGTAATAGAAACCAACTACTCATAAATAACGTTCAAATGGTATTAATTGTAACAGGATACCGATAATATCTTAAAATTAAAAGCTTACTATTTTTCACGATCGAAAAATACGAAAAGTAACTATATCATTTACGATAAAGACCTTTTCGCGGGCGTATATTTTTTAAAAGCGAGGTCTTCCTAATTACATAATATTCGCAATTATTTTAAGATCCTCATGAATTATAAAAAATTAAAATAATTCTTTTCACCACGTTCAATTTCAAAAGACCAGGCTATATGAGTTAAAGTCCTTTCGACTTTTCACTACTGTTTATAGTACATGTCCTTCACTGAAAGCATCAGTTTTAATACGTTAACCTGTAAATTATAAGATAAACCTAAAATTATGGAATGCCGTATGCGAATATTTTGGCTTATTCCTATCGTAGTATTAAACTTAGTGACAATAAACTTATATATTATAGAAAAGTTCATTACGATAGGTTATACAGAAAAAAAATATTAAAACAGAGGTTAGGTTCTTGAATTATGACGACATACACCCTAAATGTTGGCCGAAAGTTTTCGAAAAGTTGTAGAAGGCGCAACTGTCCCAGTTTCAGCCCATACATGAGTTGTTATCAGAAATAACAACGGGAGATTTCAATACAAAGAAACCGGTAATACCTTCCCGGACCTGACCCACGTTAAACTCGTTAACCTAGTAAACTCCAAATAATCTCCTTATTTTCGACCTGGATACCTTAACAAAATTGAAAAAACAAACGTTAATAAAACACCCATTATATAAAGTTCGCCTATTAACGGTTTTTGAAGGTATTAAACAATTCCTCGTTAAAACCGGATAATCGATATAAATTACGGATTACGGGACTCTTCCGCGGGATATGTTACATTACTGTACCGTTTATTAATGCTGTTAGGCATCATTAATAACCAAAATTTTATAATATACTTACGATTCGGCTAATAAATAATATTGATGAAAAAACATTTTATTTCGCGTTTTATAACAGAATGACCACTTCAAGTAAACGGTCATAAATATTAGACGAATACATCGAATATATACGTAATATGATGGAAAGGAACCTTGTTATACCTCATTATAAAAACTCTTTGAACCATTGCTTATTTCAAATTAGGATTGAAAATATATTTCAGTCAACTTTATAATCGATATACCAGCTATTCTAAGCAGCGTTCAATTTTTTTTAATTATTACGAATCGCTCTTTACAGGTTATATTACTCGAGGTTATATAGTTCATAATTGCCGATACGTATACGGATCGCATTAGGGATATACAGTAGAAAGTCCATGGATTTATGACTTTATTCATTAATAAATGCGGTAAGAATTAGGTAAATGTATTTTAAACAACTTGATATTTTCTGGTAAAAGTCGCAGAACCTTCATTCATGATATAATACTTATTCTAGAATAAGGTTATTAAACGCATAAAACCGAAAATTTAATTGTATTTGCGTATTATTTTCGCCTTTTAATAATATAATCAATCTTTACATTTACCTTTTTTTTGAATTAAGTAAAATCACTGGAAGTCGATGGTTATCGAATATAATGCGAACCGTTTAATAAATAGACATAAGATATTATCTATTCCGATGGTAAAAGAGGATACAAAGTCGTTTATTAATTAGACGGGACGAGCTAATACATTTTGAAATTATTTATGCGAAGGTACGAAATTAAATTTTGCAACGATAACATATATTTAATAGTAAATAAAAACGGTGATAAACAGTCGGCGATATCCGGCGAAACGATATAAAGTAAGTTACTAAATATAGCTAATCGTAAATAGTATTGAAACCAATAGCCTTATGCAAAAGATGAACTAACTTTATAATTAATACCGGGTCGTTGACGTTTGAAACTTTTTTAATATCGTTTTTAATATGCCTAACAAACACCAAGTAATTTACGTAAACTTGGTCGAACGAGTGGTTTCGGACCCCTTTTTTTCGTGTATCTTATTGGATATGTGACAGAAACCATATTCAATTGTTAACAATATAAAGGAAAATATTTACAAGAAGTTTAATATTTTTAAAAATCTTATGGTGGAAACGAGGCGAGGAGGGGATCACTTTATAATGATGAAGTAAAAATCTATAATAAGTCAAAAGAGAAATAAGAGAAAAGCGGCCAGTATATTATAACCCAAAATAAATTTAAAACTCTATACTAGAATACTCAGTTTTAAAATAATATGGTATCTTAACGTCGACGTCGAATTTTCACCTCGTAACTTACGCGAGACCAGTTACCTACACCTTCAAAATAATATAATATTCGTGATAAAAGATGCTATTTTTTTTCAAGTTATATCATAATATAATGAGTAAAGCCAGATATATATTACTCGGGTGTTTCGATTCAATATTCGTTTATAAAACTACTTCTATTACAATCTATTAAAAATCCACCTACTCTTTATTAATACATTTATTAGGATTTAATGAATAACGGCGTTATTTAAGTTAAAGGCACTATTATAACTAGCTTCGGATATTGACAGACGCTGGTAGGGGAGGATAGAGAAGAGCATAGCGGACGTTGGAGACATAGCTTACCTGGCTATATTATTTGTACTATTCAGGTTAAGATTACGGACGAGTATATAGCGAGCATTAAAAGAAACCGAAAAATGAATATTAGCTTGAACGTACGGTTAAACGAAGGAGTTTTATCTTAATAAATGAATGATGTCTTAAATGGTGACAGAAACGTATAATAAGTGGAGTAAAAGCTTGTACGGCCAGAAAGATAGGGATTCCTTATATCCGAACGACATGACGAAGCCGCTAAAAATATTTAACTAACTTAAAAAGGGCGGAAATAAAAACGGACTGATGTCCTATAACATCATCTTGTCTCTTACAGGTAGGAGATAAAATATAACCCCTGTTTTCGGCAATAACAACTAATAAGCGTAAAATGGCCCCTTGATAAGACGATGCCGAAAATAAGCTTATTTTTTAAACACATGACGAAAAGAGGTTAAATAGAGATCCAGTTTTTTATAAGGATAATTTATAAACCTACCTCATTACAAATCTTTTGACACGTATGATAATACTACGCCCGATGAACTTCAATGTAAACGAAAAGAATACTCAAGTGAAAAAAACTCTTAATCTACGATATATACGTATTCTTAGACTATAAAGGGGAAAGATTGCTTTTATTTTCACTTTACTAAAAGCAAACAAATCGCAAATAACACGAGAAGACTATAAAAAGGAAGTTGACGGCAGGGTATTTGTATATAATAAGGAAACGTATTAGGCGAGGCGGCTTATAATTTATATTAGTGGCGTCGATAGTGGTATAAACTAATCCAGGTCTATCAAATACATTAACTATAATGACAAAAATGAAAAAGTAAGGTATCGAAATATTGGCGGAAATTTTGAATTGAAAAATAAAGGGTAATAGTAAAATTATTATGAAGGAAATGAAAAGCGAAGTTAGAATTGATTATATAAAAGGGGAAAAAAGGAAGTTTTAAGGGTTACGAAGATTCCATATTTATAGGTACTAATGGATCGAATTTTGCAGGGGTTACGTATTTTACGTGGCACATTACACGGTATTAAAAGTATTAGCGAGGCATTATACGGCGCGATGAAAGGTTCGTTATACGGTACCGGCGTTAAAAAATATATATTATATGGCGCCAGCAACTTGGGGTCAAAACAGTTGTTACATTATACTTCACGTTACGGGTGCTTTATACGGCATCGGCGACTTAAGGTTAAACCAGCCCATACGTTAGAAGAGACGTTAAAAACGCGTTATAAGATACCGGTAACCTAGGGTCGTATCGGCCAATATATTATTCGGCCCGTTATAGGGTATGATATACGGTACGAGCGGTAAAAAAAATATATTATACAGTGAATTAAAGGGCGCGTTAATCGATTCCAGTGGTTTAGTGTCAAACTGGTTAATACGTTATACGGTACGTTCAAGACGCGTTATACTATATTAATGGCTTGGGGTCTGATCAGCTGATACGTTATATGATACGTTAGAGGTCGCGTCATCGACTCACACCTGACCCACGTACTAGGCGGGTAAGGCCCGCACCCCGTATTAAACTAGCGGGACACCTTGAATATTTCAATATCTGAGACAAAAGAGGGTATATTATAAACTTATGCCAATTGCTATGAAGTCTATAAGTTACATGACTGTATACGTAACGGGATAGGTAATACCCGGTCCTGACCTAGTACAAGCGCAGACCAAGCGCGGTTCCTGTACGGCACGTATAAGGATACGTAACCGGTTGGGTACTGGTCATGCCCATAGGTCCTCCACGGTGAGTTACGGTAGCCTCTTCTAGTTTTCCGCTGTACCTCAATAGTAAATTCCATTTGTCACCTACTTGGCTTACCATTGTATCTCGGATCATAACACTTTGCAATGTTTATTTTTTTATTTGAACCAAAATTTGGGGAATTTCTGTTGGTAAAACGTCGAATTACTGTTTCCCGGCGGTTAAAATCTTTGTCCTACCGATATTTGATAAAGTGCTATAGAATCGGCTTCTACAACGATCTGAAAGTATAAATTGAAACGTTATATAAACATTTAACATGCAGTAAACACTATCTCAATTGGTGTTGTATAGGATTGAAATATCAAATAGATCTATAATCACACAGACATGATATTTTTGATTTCCGATCGTTATTTAAATCAGGTGTTTTATCGAATCATTTTCCTCATAGGTTTATTTGTGTAAAAAAGTAACAAATTTATCCTTGAAACCTTAGTAATGAGTAATATAAGTAGTATTGTATTTTTCCATTTGGTATTTTGATGAACAAAAGCCTTAAATGAAATTTAAATGTGGATACATTCGTGTATCGAACAATTAGTCGAATTTCAGTCGAATTTCGTATGCATGAGTCGTCGTCTCCGGGAATATATAAGCACGTGTTATATACTTTTATAAGGGTACGGTAAATCCAATTGCTGTAAATTTCTTTTTTTTTTTAGTAGTAAGAACGATTGAATTAGTATTTAAAATGCCATTGGTTTTTAAAAATCTTTTGATGACCTTAAGTTCTCAAATATTCGTATATACCATTAAAATTAATGTTTTTCCTCCTTGAACAAATCGTGAATCGTCAATTGGAAACGTGGCAAAGCATTTTAGTAAAATTTTTGTTCATAATTTACGTACTTTCATCATCATTATTTCCAACCTCGAATATTAATATGGAACTCGTTTATTAACGTATTAACGTCTTATATAATATCATAAATCTTGATTAAAATGCTTCTTAATCACTTTCTGGTTTAATTAATATCTGGGTAGAACCCGGACTTCAACAGAAATTCATTATAGTTACTTAAATAAATAGTTCATTGTCTGTATACTTTGGCCCAAACATTGTCTGAAACTTTTCAAAATTCGTTAATAACACATTCAAAACCTTTTATAATGATTTTTCGTATTGTTATAATAGAGTTTAACGGATTCCTATATGGTTTCAGTTGAATATTTATTGTTGATACTATTAGATCTCACTATATTTAGAAAGAATAGAGTAGTATGTTAATGGAGTGTACTCTCAAGGTATTTTTTATCTCTCTTACATCATCTTCATATTACTGTACTTCAATATTATACTATATTTTTCATACATTAACGTGAAAACCTAACTCGAAATAGTCAATACTTGATTCGATCGACAATGAACAGCCCACAAGAAAACAAATAAATTATGGGTAAATTTCAATGACCGCATTTCAATATATTACAAACCATTTTGTATTCCCATACTATGATTTGCTACAACGAGTTAAAAACGTAGAACAATTGTAAAACCCGGAGTAATTTTGAAAATAATAACTTTAATACGATCTCATTACCTCGATTGATACCCTTTGATTAATAACATCTACACAACGCTTCTATCAAATTTTGTAACTTTTTATGTCCATCCAGGAACTTTTTCAAAATAATTTCATTACGTATCGGCTTCGCAAGCTATCAAGTACCGAACTTCTTCGTTACGACCTACTCTAGAAAATAACCCTTTCATATGGGTATGGATACTAATTACGTATATTTCGAAAATGATTGCAATAGCTTTAAAAACTTCTATATAAACACTTGAAACACCTCATATGACTTTTAAAACGCTCAAACCATCATTACAAGCATGCAAAGTCATATGAGACGATTCAATATGAAATATAAACTCTAATTTACATTTCTTTACTCCAATATCCAACACCCAACTCTTTTGCTTTACCCTCGTTTATCCAACATTTTCTTACACACCGATTATAAAAGTTGACATTTACAGTCTATCAATTTACCAATCATTTAGCTAATAAAACACTTGTTTGCGTTAAAATATTTTTAAAGCACTTCATGAAATTTTAATTGCTTTTCTTCATTTGGAAATTCTGAATGCCTAATAAAGAAATATATATTAATAAGTTTTCAATATAACACGTTTCTACATACTATTCAAGTTAGAAACTACTGTAATTACTTTACTTTAAACGAAAACGAACGTAAAATACTTCAATATATTCAAAATACAACTTTCACTATAATGACCTCAAGCCTATAACACGAATAATAACTAGTCAGAATAAGTTCAGAAAATAGAAAAACACCATGTTCAAATATATAGCGATTCGCAAAGTCTGTTTGAAATATATTAATCTTCAACTATAGGATATGATGATCCAAACGCCAATAAAATATCTAAACTCCTAGCTGTAAACACTTCCGTTATAGATGTGAATCATCGCGGCGAGAAGGAAAAGACTTGAAAGCCCAATATACTCGATGATTTTTGGTTCAGAAATTTTCGAATTAGATGTTAGACATGTGGAGCACGGTATCCAACTCAATCTTAAAAGTATTACGAACACAACTACAAAGTAGAAAAATTGATACACCTGATAAAAAACACAATGGTAATACGAAAGCGCTAGTTGTTACCACCTGAAAATATAGAATGCATAATAAGGATGATAAAAAGGTGATAGAAGTGGACGTTAGAAACTGATACTAGTGTAAAGAAGGCAATAAAGAACTAATGATAGATATGCAAAACAAGCCAAAATGTGGTAACACCTCATATACATAAAACATAAAACGTTCGACAATACAGGCGGCACCCCGTAGAAGGCTGACAAAGTTGAGTTATCTCTGAAAAAGATATAGAATCCGCAAAAGTTATCCTCCACGCGGATTAGAAATGTACCTACTCTAACAAACACCTTAAAAAACGCTAAGACAAGCCATTCACCAACCAGAACAAATACACATATTGAATACATCAAGAATGCCTTGAATGAGGGAAATATCACTCCTTTAAGAAATAGAAAAAGCGACAAAAAACTATACGAACCTTATAAATCAATACCTACGAGTTATAAATTGTAGTGAAACCTTGCAACTTACGTATTTTTTCCTCAAAATAACGACATTAATAAAATCAAAACTTTCACCTAAACTGTAGGTAAAAAAACAGGAATTATAATGGCGAAAAATGCTAAGTATTAAAAAAATAGGGTTTGTATAATATTGAACACATATAAAAAACTGAATATTTAAAAAAATCAGTTTTATATTATCCTACGTAGTATGCTATTAAGGTAGGCTAAATAGTAATACACATTCCTATTTGAACAATTAAATAGATTTGTAAAACTTTTTCAACGTTTAAAAATGCACTTCAATACGGAAATCTACCATAGGTTATACGATAAATACTAAACCGAAACCATGTAACAATCCGTTTATAGCTATTGTAATAACGCGAGCAAATAGCGAAGGGAATCATTAACCATATGATTAGCGAATTAGGGAAAGTGTTAGGCAACCTTTGAAACGAAATATAAAGGTAATGAACTATTTTCGCGATAATTACTCAAACTTACCATATAAGTCTGAAATTGAATCTTATGTGATTTGAACGGAAAGAAAGGATTTGGAAACGTTTAATATTAGCCATATAATACTACAAGGAACCTTGATGCGTCAATAAACTAACCTGTGATTTTCATTTATAGCTGGGAAGGTTAAAAAAAAAGTTTGTAAATCAATAAACGAAATTTTGTTAAAGCCATTCATTACGATTTCAATCGACAATTAAATGTATATCCAACAATTTAAAATAATATCCTAAGCTTCAAATACGGATAAAACTACGACAAGAGAAAATGCGAAATCTCCGGACACCGAAAACAAGGTAGATACAAAGGCAGGAGCCTCCAAAACCAAAGAAAAATCTCTCTACATAAATTGTGTCTACCGTACCCTCGTAAAAAATACGAAGACTAATAAGTTCCCAAACCATTCTCCGTTTATAATAAAGTTGGCCAATAGTCAAAGAAACATTTGATATAAGAAAGAAATCCGTATTGAATGAGAATTATAGGTTAATTACTTAATGTAACACTAGACGGAAAAGAATTATACAGTTGAAACAACCGACTACGCAAGTATTCAAAAGAAATTAAACTCTCGTCTAGATTGATATGCCTTTAAGGAAAACGATTCAAAAACTGAATCTAAAAAAATTCTCAAAATGAAAATTACAAAAACCAATATTTTTCAAATTGTAACATATGTTATTCATGTAAAGTGTAAGTTTGAATAAAGTTAATACCGTTTTTAACGACGATTTAAAGTCGTAATATATGTTATTTCAGAGTGATGGTAACGGATTAGAGGGTACTTCAATATGAATGCGGCGGAAATATCGTCAACTAAGAAACAATAATTTAACGCTTTCGTACCAAGGTTTCCTAAGTTTCAATTCGACAAAAGAATGGAATACCGTTAAGTTTTTTGTTTGGATAAGGTAAAACGACGTTACTTGAAATAATAATGGTAAATATAAACTCGACTTAATTAGGTTTATATAATCATCTCTAAGAATTCATTTTAACTTTAGTCACCTAATACAAATAAACTCGGTATCGAGGTAAGGAATACGATAAATCAACAGGTTATTATCTTAAATGATTTATATTTAACGTCCCAGTTGAAATATTAATACTTTTAATATCTTTCTCAAAATATGAATATTATAAGATGTTTCTTGATATAATGAAAACTAGGTATATTACACCAACCATTTGGTCATCCGGTTTCAAATTCTTTTTGCGGTTTCTTCCCATGTGTCACGACGCAAGCATGATAGCGTGTCAGGTGTAATGGTCACTCAATGATCCTTAGTGCGTAACCCTAGCCCTAAGGTTGCTGTCATAAGAGATATCCCCACCTGATGTGTTGGACATCAGGTTCTTAGTGGCTTAGCCCCATACTGGCCTGTTTTCTGACCCTCCGATGTTCTTGAGTCATAACATCAGGAAGCAAGCCAGTGTGCAGCTGAGCCCGAAGTCCAACACATCAGGCGGGAAACACTTTTCCTTTGTTAGCGGAAATGACTAAACCAATCATGTGATTAGGATCAGTGGGATCAGCACTGATCCAAGTGATTCAATACAGAAACGGTATGAAGGCACGGATATATAAGGACACGGTCATCACCACATAGATAGCATTTCCAGCTGTTCAGTTGTCAATCTAAGTATTCAGTCTCAGTATATTCTGAATAGCCTCATGGCTTTTGATCATTACTTGCACGGTTGCGATATTGTTCACTCAGCACCTCTGCTACCTTCTTGATAACATAAATCATCTGACACCTGCTATATACTCAGGGTATTCAGTGTGATCATTACATCATGGAGAGCGAAACTAATATGAAATGGCAAGCCATGGAGGTTATAGAGTAGTTTGACCACGAATATAAATTCTTTTTACAAGCTCCTCGACAATTTAAATTTGGTTTACCAATCGATATGACCCTTAACTACCAAGTTATTATCGGCATCAAAAATCCTGACGAATAAACTGTACTTTTAGAAATTAATATCAAAATATTCCTTCAAACCGTAAAGTTGACACGAAATTCTTTATCAAGAGACTAGGAAAACACCTTGGTAAACTTCTATATAAATGTTTGTTTAGGCCTTTCGATTAAATTATGTACAATACAAGAACGATTCTAGAAATTAACTAATAACAAACCAAAATTAAGATCACCCGCAACTAATGAAGGCAGATACCAGTATAAATAATTTAAATCATCTTCACTTGTATATGATATCATCGAACATTTCAGAAATGAATAAACTGTGCTTTCTACCGAAGTCAAAAGAACATAGTTAAAGAAGTAATGTTTTCAATGGCTCGAAAAGTTATAGATGAAATATCAGATGCAATTTAACTTATTTCTTTACTCTTTCTTTTTTAGTATTGACTACTAGGTTAATATGTATTCATGCTCATCATGAATCACTATTTAAAAACAAATATTATTACAAAGTTTATGATAACCCTATGTTTTTGAAAATCCAAAAATTATATATTTAGGGCGTTGATAATAGAAAATGATTCATGGGAAATAGGTTGTCTAAGGTTAAGGTTGGAACCAACGTCTTGATATGGAAAATAAAAGTCATATGATTGAACTTGTAGAAAATCAACAATATTGAAAAACCTAATACATTCGTTCAATTTACGAATATTACCAGTTCTCTTATTTCAATGATTCCACGTAACTAGAAATGGAAAAATGAAAAGATTTCTTTTTAAAATAATAACCTTCCAAAAGGTAATAATCACTTTACTCCAACGATAATACAAATGCTCCTCTCTTAATACCTATTAGCACTCTAGATACATATATACACATTTGAAGCTGTAATACAAGCGAATACCCTAAATCAATGGGACCGAAACAACGTCGACAAAAACGCCTACTAAGTTTAAGAAACAAAAAATTCGCTTTCAAAACTTTTTTTTTTTTTTTCATAACTTAAAAAAAAGGGACGATTGGCGGGAGAAATTTTAAACACAGTTATAAATATATATTTTTAGTAACAGTATAAGTATTAATGAATATTACCTTCATTAATACACGTGGGGGACTAAATTAGTAGAGTAATAGGTGAAGTATTATGTTTGAGGAGGCATACTAGCGCAGTAAATGATAAAGTGTCATTTCCCAAATCAGAGCTTATGAACTCTTATTTGAGGCGTACACTCTCTAGGTTTTTCTTATTCCTATTGCATGATCTTTCTACTCCCATACTTGAATACTATATTATCTTTTCTTTCGTTATTGTAACAACCTATTCAAGTATTATTATACAACTGATGGTTAATATACGTATTTCAATATGTTTCTCAATAAGGACAATACTTTATAAATTTGTTCATATACTTCAATATATATTTATATCTATATACCCTTTTGGAATCTAACTAATATAAAGAAGGGTCAACATAATATAGAAATACGAAAATTCGATATCAAGTTGTTTACAGTTATTAAATATCGCAAGAATATTCTCATCTAGTATATTGTATATGTCGCTATTATAATTCTAGTTTTCATACTATAATTTCACAAAGCTTTGTTTTTTGTTAAAAAAAAAATTGGGTTGATTAATTGGAAATTAATAAGGCGAAATATCGTAACAAGGGTTATAACTCGCGGGCATCGGTACTTATAATGGGTATAAATTCTTATCGCCTTTCATATTTCTTCCTGAAACGTTGTTGCACTTTTTGGGTGCGTTTCGAGCGCAGTCTATAGGCTTATTCTACTTAATTTGTAACCAAAAGATTTTGCATTCATTAAATACTACTTTTGTCATGTTCGACAACCTATCTTCTTTTTGTGAAATGTTTTTTAGAGAGGGAAAATTTTGAACACGAGTAGAGAATAATCGTTATAACTCTTCCTGTCTTGCCAATAATACTTCTTTCAAATTTGTCAATTTATCACTCGGAGTGGTCAATTTCATCAAGCTTTCTACGTTCTATATACGTAAGGTATCCCCTTGTTATAATGTATCCTTTATGTCTTCAATAGGCTGTTTTATATACTTGATAAATCAATATCTATTTTAAATGTTGATCATTAGTACCATTTCGTACTCTTAACCCGGTATTTAATAAAAGTATGCTGTAATAACCAATATTCCTACGATGCGACCATTTTAATACCAGACGTATTAATAAATTTTCTTCGTAATTATATCCACAAACCTGTAACAATTCAACTATGTATTATACACTACATTATCAACCTTCAATTTTTTTTTTTCATAAATATTGTGAAATACGGAGTCTTTAAGTCTTTATCTTATAAAAATCAAAGATAATGTTTGAAATATAGGTATTTTTAAAACAAAGATCCAGATCCTCCTCAATTGTTTCGATTATAGTATCATACAGGTTTCAATCAATAAACACCAAAAGGTTTTTTTTTTTTTTTTTTCCTTTTTTTTTTTTTTTTTTAAAAAAAAAAAATCGTTATATATTTAAAAAAGTTATTACGTATTTGTTCACTTGAATCAGCCTCTTTGGTCATTGCACTTCAATTATGTACAAAAAGTTTTTGTATCTAACTTGTTCATCTAAGTTAAATGAGATACATGAATTTGTGCATATTTTCAAACATATTATGAAAATAGAATGAAACCAATTTAATTTTGTTATATACAAACAAAAAACAAGTGAAATGAGACCAAACTTCTGAAATGAAATGTTTAAAATATGTAGGTCTTATATAAGCTAAAGAAGTAGTGGATTCAAATGTCATTAGTATTAATTCGTATAAATGATAATCATTGAGGTGTAAATCATATTTGAAAGTGGAGATATGGTGTTTAGGCGTGTTGTGTAATATATACACGCTTCGTGTATTTTTTCGGCCGTTTTAAATCTTTGTATATACGTTTTCAATGCTGTTATAGTCGCTTTAACAACATATATAAACGGCTCATATACCAGCATGATATAGTTATCAACCGGATAAAAGCCAGAGAAAGAGTTCAAAACGTAATGGTTAGCTGATCTGATATATAATAGTACGCCTATTGAGAGGACTCGAATATCGCTCAAAACGTTAGCCGAAAAAAAAAATTATCGTAGCTTTCAATCACGAAAAACATCAACTATGTTGATGTTGTATTACAAAATGTATTATTTTCAAACGCATGAACAATTTTACAATCTGTTCTTACTCCCGAAATGTTTTTATAAATCGAAGTATAACAATACAGCATGTTTGCAACGACTGATACATCTTAGTATACGTATTAAACTAAGGTTCTTCTTTTCTTTTCTAAATTATCTATAGTTCTCCGGGTTGTGAATTGATTCATATAGGTTCACTATATACATCAACGTTCAAAAAAAGATAATAAAGTGTTCAGAATAATGATAATGATTAATGTAAAAGGGAGGAAAAGTTCTGGAAAATGCACGCTGCAAATAAAAGCTTAGATAGTCGCACCTAAGTCGTGATCCCTATTTTACCCTACTATAGAATTCTTGGAATCTCTTGCTAAATATAATATTTTCTACCTCGAAAAGTGGTAACTACATCTACTTATAGTTCTTGTTAATACGAAGCTCGAAAAATGTAGTCTAACTGTAAGGTTTAGTAAATTATCTGGTTAATAAAACATTAGAAATGATTTTTCTTTAAAAAAAAAAAAAAAAAAAAAAAAAAAAACTGATACCGGTCGATATGTATCATAGTATTTAGCTGCCAGTAGGAAGTTTTCAAATATAAGTCGACTTTGTAGGCTTTTTTTAAAAAAAAAGAAAGGGTTATATGTTAGAAAGAACGACTTATATGTATGTAATTTTGGTTTCGATCCTTCATTGAAACTTTTCGACAAACCAGAAGCTTTTTAAATGATAGCTTATAAAATATTCCTATGAAATTTATAAGTCATTCCTAATGTTTGTTTCAAATATAGATTTCTCAATTTGTTTTCTATTCTTAAAGAGTTCCTTTATCTTCTAGGTTATTTTTTAACATTAACCTTATAATGTCTTTATGATATCCAAGAGTCTATCGTTTACAATGACAACTTTTTTTGAATCTACAACTTTGGTCATATATTTCAGAGATAAAGTTATGGATCTAGTAATACCATATTGGTTTTTATATATTTGTTGGATGATTTCGTGGATCGTTATGTCATTAATTTCCTTATATAACTTTCAATTTAGTTAACACTTTTATTCACTGTCGAGATAACCACCTGCTCATTCTATAATCATTCTTTTCACATAAATAAAATATGTGACATATTACTGTTGAATTCGTACATTTCACAAGATAATGTTTCGTTATAAATATAGAATAATCCAAGAACAAATTCAATGCTTATACTCATAAAAAAAAACGTTTAAATAGTTCATTGACGGGATTAATCATACCTTTATCATCGTAGAACGACGAGTAGAATTATCAGAAATTGAAGATGGATAGCAGATACGTAATAAATTCAATCTGTTTGTTAATTAATCACTGATAGTTTTTACTGCTCTAAACTTATTTTTAGCGAATATTCAACAATATTAATGAAATTATGAATTAACTTCTTCATAAATTATATGATATTTAGAAGTTATTATCTAGTAATTAGATTCACTCAATGTTTCTTTAGCTTTTGTACGTAACTACGTATAAAAGTAAGATTTATTTTCCTTCTTAAAGTTGATAAAACAACCGGCAATATTCAAAGACACGCCTGTGATGGCATTTGCTTCGAGATATTTATTCATTGAAAGGTATTCCGAGTTTCGAATACGATGATGGAGCTTTTTTAAATATACCGTATGTATAACCCGTATTACTTATGGCGTTAGAGTCCAGCTAAACTAACTTAAACAACATGATATTTATTATCAACCCATATAAGGTTCATACAGAAATTAAAATACACTTTTAAGAGTTATATATGAACAGAGAATCGAAACCCTTCACGTCGACGCCATTGCTATCGTTACTGCCGCCGCCTTTATTACTAATACTGCTGCCATTATCGTTACCATTATTACAATAGTTGCCGCCGCTATTAGCTCTGACGTTACAGTCGCCGTAACTGGTAAAAAAACTTATATAACCAGGCTTAGATGAATTTAGCTCGAGTAATATACGGGTTGCATTTTGTTGGTATATCAAAAAAAGAAAGGCCTATAGATAAGGGCGGTATTAATAGGTTTTTAGAAGATGACGAAATTGGTAACAAATTTGGAAAACGTATCGCTGGTTTTAGCGAAGAAAAAACATTTTAAACGTTGAAGAAGATATAAAACTTCTTTCGAACACTTTGCGTGAAAACTTAAGCTGAATAATAACGTCATCGTTGAGTTTTCATTTTAATAATTAATAATAAGTATATTTACACAAGTGTAATCGTTATTATTACCGCTATTATGAATGTATACTTTAAAAAAATTGATAAAGATTTCAGCTTTTCCTTCTAATTTGGAAAAATAGATTAGATGTCAGTTCATTCTATTCTAATAAAATTATTTTATCCAGGTACTTTTTGTGTTCTCATGGTTTTTCAAGCTAGAAAACGCGAATGAAAGCTGATATGTTTACTCACCAATGAATTAATTGTGATTTCAACTTATCAGCAGCTTTTCGAACACCGACTAGCTATCTTATATCAATTGTTATATTTGAAATTGAAGTTGAAAGGCACTCATATCTTTTTGTCGTCGGACGAATAAAAAAGAATTTTGATTAATGTCAAGCGGGAGTCGAATCGTCGTTAAATGTAGGGTTGGTATTTTATATAGGTTATACGTTCGGGTTTTTTTATTAGATTGTGTATTAGTTGCTACAATCCATGTATATTATACTTATTAATCCCGTAATTGTGCTAATAGCAACCTTTAGTTGTTTTATTATGTCCATAATTATAATTAGTATACCAGTATTATTTTATTTTGTATGTATTACCTAGTAGTAAACGATATGGTACGGCTTAATAGGTTCAATCTGTAAGGTTATCAAAGACTATTTTAGGCAATTAATTCGTTTTATTGCAATAAAAATCATTTACAGACACTTTGGGGGCTGGTTTCAAACGAGAAAGTTAATAAACCGTTCGCAAAACTTGGGGTTAAAGATTGTATCATCGTTGAAGAAAGAAATTTTCTTAAATTATAACCGACTAGAAACAGTTACAACACCTTTAGAGAAAAGAAATCGAGGATATATATAGAACGATTGAATTGAGGCAGATGATTAAAGAAATATGATACTGTTTATGATCCTTTTCAAAACAAAAAGGACGTGTTTAATACGAAGTTATAAAATATTTAATCTTGTGTGTGTGTGGTATAACTTTGATATATAACTAATTACGTAGCGTAATGCTAAGAAAGATCATTACAAAAGTGTGATGACAGTATCACCGAAGCGTGATACTCACCAGATCTATAGTCCTAAAAGCAACTATAGAAGGTCACAGCTTGTAACAACTTACAAAGTTAGGTAGTATTTTTCTCATTTTGAGTAACTAGTTATAGTATCTGTATGTTAGTTCCAAACGTACCAAATAAATATTCAAACCACACTCAATAAAAAGCAAGTCATGCGTAACACGTGAATCTTAATTATAGGCTATGAGAACTGAATATATATGGTGCGTAAACTTACGATTTCCCCCTCCCCCCCCGCCGTATATTGTTGGCTTTATAATTATGAAGTAACATATTATAAAAAATCAGGTATTTCAAGATGGAAGTGGATTCAAAAGTTAACTAAAACATATAATAAGATTTTTAACTTCTGGGAGTATATATTGAGAGTGTATATAACGATGACGTCATGTACCCTAACTTATACGCGAATGAATAAGCTAGGTTGGTAGAAAAAGCCGACGAAAGAAATAACGCACAATTAAAGCACGAACTAAAACAACAATATCGAGTAAATTACATTGTAGCGCTTTGTAAAACTCAAGTATCCTACAACTCGATTGATACGGTATAAGTTCAAGATCTATATTATTGAAATTTCAAGAATTGAGCAAGATATTTTCAATGTTGAATGAATGACCTACGTAAAAATGCTAGTATAATAGCGTTAAGACTAGTAACTGTGATAATGATCATCTATACTAATATGTCTTTTGTCATTGATGCCAATATAACCTTAAAAATCAAATTCCATATAATGCTCGCCTACCGATACAAATAAAATACAAAGTTAAGTATATCTAGTAACCTCTTTAATGAAACATCAATGAGCTAGAAGTGTGTAACGGAAATTAAAAATATTGAAATTGAGGGTTATAATTGTACTAAAACCATTGTATATCAAGATACTAACAGACATTATATTAAAAGCTTTTGCTAAACTGGTTATCGTTTCTTCTATTCATGTGGCTATATATAGCAACTTTTCTTGTCTTCATGAATGCCTTTCCAAACTCGGAGCGAATGATTGAAAGCGTTTGAGGGAAAACATAATTATATTAAAGTAAAAAAAAACACGAAAAATCAATGGATTGAGATATATTGCAAATAAAACCTCGACTATACCATGATTGAGGTTTTTTTTCACGCTGTTTTCAAAAGATTTATTTTGAAAAATGATTTAACAGGTCATTTTATGGAATTTATGCATCAAACGACACGTAATGTCGATGAATGAAATAACTATGGTAAATTGCAAGACTGATAGGAAAGTAAAAAATATGAAACATCTATTTCGAAAAAACTATTAAAATTTACTGACTTCGTTAAGTATAATACCGTGACGATAGATTTACCAGCAGAAAGGAAGGAAATTGCAGCCTGGACTTGGGGATAAGAAACATCAAATTAAGGCACCATTTGAGTGTAAAAATATTGGAAATTAACGGTAAAATAGCTGACAACAATGGAATGAACTCCTCAAACTACCATTCATAAGTGACAGACCATACTGTTGCGTATATATAAAACAAGAGTTCATTAATATAAGAACAGCAGTTCATTAAAATATAATCAAATTCATCTTATTAAGTGTAAGTTAATTGATATTTGGTATCCAATTCGTTGTGAGGCATTAGCCAAACTGTTGCCCATATGAATTAGTGGCCAGACCGGCTAATCGTCTGCCAAATTGAAAAAAAACCACTAACAACTGTAAATGCAATACACTAGTAACTTCTTTTGGAGAATCAGATTTACTTTGGTGCAACAATAAAGGCCTTGCAACAAAATCTGATATATTAAGTTATTACTTTGAGAAAAATATGTCCTCGAATCATTACCGTTTACCCAATGCACTAGTTTGGATGTACGATTTCACAAAACGAGTAAATTTGACAATTTTACGAAAATTTGAATATGGTTTACCTAAGTTTTCAAATTCTGATGCATACGTTTGATGTCGATATTTAATTGCAATGGCAGCACATAATTACGTCTCCGCTACTCCTGAAGCTGGTTGTAATGCCGTATAAGCTAAATCATTGATTAGATCAAGAGCATCATCAACGTCACGTATTACGGTCAACTATTTTCTTCACTTCACGTTGTATAATTTACTTCGTTTATCAGTTCTATATAATTTATTTGGTTGAAACGTTCAGGTGCGTTAATTCTATCAATACAATTTGTGGAAATGCATTAGCCACTTCATTACTCATTATGTGTTACTTACAAAGAATAACAATGTGGAATTCAATTTTATATAGAGGGAAGATTAGCCTAATAATGACGATAAATATGTGAGAAACTAGGTTGTATTTCCTACGAGTTAGAATTCACAACTTATATTCTTAGTACCATTTCATTTAATTCCACAAACGATTCGATTCAACTGTTTTAGGACTATCGACAGGCAAAATCCTACTAACACTTTCGCCTTCTCCCTATAGCCGATATTTCCGAAGTGCTTTCCACTCCAATTACCGATATCATAGCGATTGAAACTATGAAGTTTAATAACATGTATGTTGTTGTATCGGGGGCAACGGGTAAATGAAAATATAAAGAAAGTTCAAGGAAAAACAATGGATTATAAAAGATGTTATGATAATCGGAGAAATGAAACTATTTTGTTTGGGATAAAATGATATTAAAAACAACATTTGCAACAATCATATTGATAACAGACATTGTAAAAATGATGGTATGTTCATGAAATACGTTTACATTGAAATAAGGTTTCGCATCTAGTTATTTACTTCTCTATTTGTTTTGTAGTATGTAATAATAAGGGTATTGTCATTTCTCCGAAGCCTAGTATTCATTATACCTACCAGATAGTCCAAAACTGTTCGGATGGCCATCTATATTGATCTGTTAATATCGTTATTATTAACAGTTCAGTCAGTATTATCCGTAGTAAAAATTGTATATAGTTCCGATTTCGATGTAGACTCTTTGCTTTTCACTACTTGACTACAATTATTAATTTGTATTCTCACTTTTTGCATTGCTACTCGTTATACTTAACAGCACCACTTATTTTTTTTCGTCAGTTTCTTTACCTTTTTCCACCACATTTTCGTTTCGTGCCGAAAGTGCGAGGTTTTTGCCATCTATTCCTTGCGCCCCATGTAGTACGTACCGTACACATGCCTTTAACGCGCCGTTCGCCGCTATTTAATCCAACTGAAAGCTGCATTTATATGTTTTGCCGGCCAATCTTTTTTATTATTTACGCTGTCATCAGCTTATGAGCTGTGTGCACTTGTATTCTAAAAGTGATGAATATTGTTATCATTTTGATTCACACTGTAGTCTTTATACGCAACTACATGAGAAATACAACGACTTGCGCGATGTGATTTTTTTATTTCACCTTAGCAATGAAAGTAACAGGAGCATTATGCTCAATATAATAATGTAATAGATAATAGTAGCAGTGATAATAGCAACAATAACAAGCATATGAACTACTATTATAACGTTGAAAAACTTGTTTAAAAATGTTTCAGCCAATCAATCGTAAATGATATTTTCTTCCCAAGTTTTCCCATAAGTGTGTTAGATACGTCAACATGTAGTAAGTAAATTTATTGATTTACGGTGTAAGTAGCGATGCATTCCATGATTTTATCCCTTTATGATTAGAGTCAACATCGGCAAAATAAATTTTGTATAATAGCGAAAACCAAGGTATGAAGGGGTTGAGGAGTTAACGTGATGATTAGAAGAACTAAACGACAATGCGTTCACATTTTTCAACATATTGCCTTTTTTTTGTACTTGGTTATAAAACTTAAGTTCTTATGTATATATGTACAAAACAAGACAAAGTGTCAAAGGATGATTTGTTATAGACGTTTTTTTATTGTGTTGTATTGTGTGTAGTCATTGCGGCTCTCAAAAATTGGTAGTTAAGGTAGCATACTCGTAATAGTTTGTGTTATTCATAGCGTATAGGTAATATTGCAAGGATAATATTTACAAGGGTTTCAACATATACAGGAATGTGTACATATGGGTTAAAGTGTGAGTATGGTGTATTATTGAACCCGCGGACAATAAGTACCAGGTATACAGAAAACAAGGGGAAGAAATCCCCACCGTCCTTACAAAACATACTAAATATAATTTTGTTGTTGAAAATTGTTATCACCGCAGTTCAAACTCAAACAAAACTTCGAGAATCATGATAACAATTTCGTAAATAACTATGTCAAGAAAACCAAAAACTGCTTGCATTAAAATAACCGAAACTATGAACCTAGGAACTATTGGACAAGGTTACCGCAGTGTAGAAAGATTTTGGCCACAAAAATATTGAAACATACATTGGCAGACTTATTTCAGAATTCTGTGAATAAAAACACTCACATGGTATATTTTAACGTCTTTATAACGATATATTTGGTTGGTGGAAACATCATCGCCTTTTCTACGTTTACTTCATAGATCATGCAAACAAACTTATCAATATGCTTTTAGCATGCTGAGTTTGATTCACGAATTTGAAGTTTACTATTGGGATGATCAAGATTTACATACGTCATTTTAAGGTCGGCTTCCCCAATGTCATGTTTGAATCGAAAATCATGTATATTGTTGAAATGGATAAAGTGGAAACAGAAATTCGAGATGCTATTGGCGACGATGTTGAACGTCTCCATGATCAATTCGTTTTTACAATTGTTGTTCTTGGAGGGCATTTTGGTGGTGAACCTCTTAAAATGATGGAGTGTAAGAGTTGGCAATTCAAGCGCCGACAAGTGTGCATATTGTACAAGAAGTTGTAAGCCCAGAAACTTTGGCCTTATTGTCTGAATTCGGAGTTTAAGACTTCTCTATCCAAGAAAAGCATTCGTTACAGCTACAATGAAATACGAGTATCATTGTGGTATGGTGGTGTAAGTGGTTAAGGTACTCTTTTTATGGTGGCTGTTGGAAAATTCGTTCTTTTACAGCTAGGCCCATTCCAAATGAATATAGGACCCCGCCTTGAAAGAAATGGGCAGAGGGCGTTTGAAAGCCACACTAATAAATAAAGAAATGTTGCTAACTGCTGGGGTAACAATACGGAAGACCGTGTGTGGGTGTGACAATCAAACGCTGTGAAGCTATCCGCGAAGTAATCGCTTGTGTTGCCTCACCAGGCTCACCAGTGTGTACAGCTTTGTAACTCATGGTGCAAGTGATCCAATCACGTGATTTCCTCACCTGTGATACTGTGGTCCATTTTGCTGTCTAAGCGGCGTGCGGGATGTTTGGCGCCAGGGTCAACCGTGGTCTAGGTTATAATCGGGCTGTGCATTCACAATTGTATGTGTTGAACCCTGAAAATGCGCAATTGAATTGCACGGTGGAGGTAAAGAAGAGGCACTTATGACATCACCGCGGTAATAAACCATTTTAATTTATTGATCCGAGGTTTGATAGAGGTTATTTACCGTTTACCAATGTATAGTGTGCGGCTACAATGAGTGCACAGACTGCGCTATAGCGCATGCGCTGTGGTCACTTGAGAAAGCCTTGGGCCTTAGGACCCAACCAAAATATAGTCTTTTTCACCTTGGTTCCCAGGTATCATAGTACAGACGTCATTGACAATTATCATTGAGAAAAGTTACAATTGCAACTCGGTTCGAAGTTTCGAACTGATTTCATTCTCCTTCGATAACCCACTGGAAATTTCCATAATGAGAGATCCAATGACGTTCATCGAGGATTCTAATGATATCATTTTCTTTATATATACCTTGAATAGTGGTTGATTGCTAGTAAGTCCAAAAACGGGCTTACATGGCGAAAAGCGTGCAAAGGCACTGGAATGCCAAGTTTGGTGGGCTGCTGTAACGCTGAGGGTTTACCCACATCCGATGGAACCTTCTTAATGATTGCACTTATTCATGAGGAGCTTGAGCCGCCAACTTGCGAATATGCAAATCGCCACACACCCTGCCACATGAGTGAGTAGATACAACTACATTAAGCTCACATCGTGCTGCCTTCTCGCAAGTCCCCGCGTTCTCTGGTCATGCCGAAACATTGATCGAAACAAGCCGATTATCTGCCGCCATATAAGCTCGTTCTCAGAACATTTCCCAGTCCAAGACATCTCCTATGCGATACCTCCTTGTTGCAACCCTCCTCACGGGGTTTGGCGTGGCAATCCCTTTCCAGGACCTCCTCGCGGGCACCAGGCCCATGACCGTGCTGGAACCTTGGAAGAGAGGAGTATCAGTAGCAGTAGCTCGCGGCTCATCAGGCGGAGGAGGCGGTGGAGGCCGCAGCTCGTCAGGCGGAAGCCGCGGTTCATCCGGTGGAAGCGGCTCCGCTGCGTGGGGCAAAGGGGCTGCTGGGGGATCGCCAGGAACAGGAGCAACTTCAAGTAAAAGTAAGTTCTTGGGGCCCTTCCCCAACCAGGAACCCAGACATGCATCTCTACCATTGCGGCCACGAAGTTGACAACGACTCCGTGTTTCTTTCTTCTTCTAGGCGCCCCTGGTCTGGCAGGCGCACTTGGCGGAAAAGCAGGTATCCCGGGAAGATATTGCCCATGCACTACAGGGTAAGCAAGCACCACGCGACGACATCGCGGGGCTCGGTGTCGGGCCTACACGCACATGTACCTGTTGCTGACGTCGATCACACTGCAAAGAGGAGCTCTGGGCTACGTGAAAGACCGGACAGGTGGTCCGTGGTGGACGAACCCACTTGGCCAGACCATTATTCTCTCGGGCATCTTGGCGCTCCTGCTCCAAAGCAACGAGGACACGATCGATATTGCAGGCATCGCGCCAACGCATAAGGTCCCGAATATAACCGGCCAAACCGTGAATAAAGACGCAAAAATGTATTACGACAGTATAAGCAAGCCTAGGAATTGCCACCAAGCCCTTGTTGAGTTCGCTCAGCGTAGGTTACTACGTTTTCATGGGTTCATCTTTGAATTGTGGAGATTGTCCAATTTCGGCTGATGAGATTCCCAGCGTTCCAATGTAGCGCGAACGATACTGAGGTTGAGACGTCTTGCCTGGACGCTATCGGGGACTTCGCGCTCACGGGAGACATCAACGGCAAATTCGCCGAGACGCCCGAAATGATCAATAGCACATGTGGCAATTGCACTGACGGCAAACAATATTGTGTGTGTGACATGAAGAGTTGGCGGTACCGTGACTGGGAATATTATCCCACTAAATTGAAGGACTGGGAGTTTGTGGATTGGTAAGTGAAAACCCTTCTTGACACACAAGCGACCGTCCTTGTTGACTCCCCCCCCCCCCCCCAGGATGGGTGGTGGTGAGAAAGTTCATTGCCAGCGAGACCACAAACATCACGGCCCCGGTGGCTATACTCCGCCGTAGGGTGTTGTGAACGGACATGCTCACTCTACAGGGCTATATGTCTGTCGTTGGAAGGCTGTAGTGAAGGACATTGGAAGTACAATGGTATGTGTTTCTTGTCACGTAATTGAATCCTTCTTCACCAATGAGCCTATGAGAATAATATCACAGCCACACGTTCAAAAGGTGAACGATTTTCCCCCAAAGGCTAGAGATATCTTCGAGTCACGTACATCATTTACTCCACCCTTAACACTTTGGAGTGGTAACAATGAATTCCATGCCATCAATCCAACCATCTATCATCGCCCGGCCACTATAGCCTCAGTCACGGCTTTGCATAGTTTGGCCTTTTTCCTTGATCAGAAAGAATATACGGTCCACTACTGCGGGGGGAAAAACGTGTCACGATTGGAACTAGGTAGCGTCGATTCGAATATCACTTCGGGCCTCTTGCTGGAAACAGAAATGTTGATCGTGGCTTGGGGGGTGGGTTCTACGCTTTCGGGTGGGGGAAGCCCCGGGCCTCTGCTTGGCTACCTCTACTTGGCTATCTGCAGTCCACGAAGGGAGATATGAGCCCTCACACGCACACCTCCACCGACATCTAGCTCGCCCTCTATCACGCAGCCCTCGGAGTTCAGCACCTGCTCGAACGGCAGCTCGACGGAGCCCACCGTGTCGGTGCCGTTCAGCACGGTAATCTCAAAGCCCGGCGGATTCGCAGCGATCTGCTTGGTGATGGGCATACGGAAGGCCTGGTCGAAGACCGGGTTGAAAATGTCGGTGCCGGAGACATACATCTTGGTGGCGGTGGCGAACGATCTCTCGGGCGCGTTGCCCCACGCAACCCGCACGCTGGGCCTCAGCTCGTTGCGCTGGCCTGGGAGGTTGACGGCACTGGCGATGAGCACGGTCGCGAGGCCGATGGCCGCGTGGTCGGCGGCGGCGTCGTCCTGGACGGCGGACGACAGGGCGTCCGGGTCGGCGACCAGGTGGAGGAACTGCGCGCGCACGCGCACGCGGGCCGGGCTGGCGGGGAGGTCGTCGCGCACCAGCGGCAGGTCGTGCACGGCGCCGGCGAGGAGGAGGGCCTTGACGGAGACGGTGGCCGTGCCCATGTCGTCGTCCTCGCCCAGGTCCTCGTCGCGGACCGCGACGACGAGCTCCTGGTCGTAGCTCGCGACGGGGAAGTCGTGTGTCTCGTTCCACGCGGGCTCGAGCGAGTTCTTGTGGGTCGCGGTGCGGACGGTGGTCTCGGCACCGACGGAAACAGTGGCGAAGCAGTCGGGCACGTCCTTGAAGCCGACCTTGGACATCAGAGACGTCAACTTGCCGACGGCGCCCCCGGACGGCTTGGGGAAGGTGAGGTCGGTGGCCTTGTCGATGGTGATGCGCAAGACACCAAGGTGGGGCAGGTAAGTCCTGAAGAAGTCGGTGTTGGCGTCGAGTTTGTACAAGAAGCGGTTGGGGAGCACGGCCATGGCGGCGATACTGTCCGAGATGATCTTGCGGACGGTTTTGTCGATCAGAAAACTGTCAGCGATGTCGGCTGCGCCGGTGAAGTCCAGCTTGATTTGGGGCGGGTTGATGAAGGCAATCTGCGCAGCGCCAATCTGCAGGTCGGTCGGTCAGTACCGGGTCGGCCAGTGCCATATGTGGATAGACAGAGGTTCAGTTCTCACGCAAGGAAGGACGTTGGTCAAGGGGGCGAGCAGCACAGACAGTCTGCCGGTCAGGTGAACGTGCTCAACACCCAAGTCTGGCAGCATGGTGGCGTCCAGGTTGAAGTCGCTCTTGCTGTGCCAGGAAACATCCATATCGAGGGAAATGCCTCTGTTGTCTGTCTTGATGACGTCCACACCCGAGACTGTGATGGGCACGGGGCCCAGGTCGAGCTTCGTGAAGTGCAGTCCGGCGAGGGGCCCGGGAAGCATGGTGGCAAACATGGGCTCCACTATCTCCTTGACCATGCGGCAGCCCGCCACGTTGATGTTGGGCCATAGCTGTGCAATCAAGTCGTTGAGGAATCCTAAGGAAGCGGGATGTTCATTAGCGGAGGACATCCAAGGCGGGGCCGGGGGCGGACGTGCCGGCTGATTCCGGGCCTCCAGAGGCAGTGAGGGACTCGGCGAGGGAGGCCATGGTCTGGTTGAGTACAGGTGCAGGAGGGGCAGGTGATGCTGGGACGTTGGTTGCGGTTCGAAATGGCCACGCAAGCGTGAGCGGGAAGGTTTATATGAGTGGAGGAAAACCAGTCGAGGCCGCCCACGGGTACGAGTCGGCGCTCAGGGAAAGGTGCAAGACCGTCTACACCGTATATTGCAAGACGCGTTTGACCACGTCGTACGTGCATCGGGCTTGAAGCATATTGGAGTTGACGTCACTTTTACCTCTCGCCTACCTACAGAACTGGTCATACAGTGAAAAGCCAGCTTCCAGATATGCAGGCCAAGAACGAGAAATGTGACGAGGCGGAGGTTTAGTTCGTACTATGCCCGGTACGACCTCCCATTGGAACGTCTTTCAATACCTCCAGACGTTGGTTGCATCAGTCCGGGGACCACGTCGCATACTACGGTAGGGTAACGATCTTGTCGTGGAGATGAATTCGGTAGCGGTTGGGCCCCAGGGTCGGCATTGTTGTCGCCGCGTTGTTATCTTGCGAAATGGTGCTTGTGTGGCATCGCTGAGGCGGTGGTGAGGAGCAAGCGGAGCGCGGCGACGAGGGTGTGGATGACCTGTCTGGATATTTTCTCTCGAGATGGTGGCTTGCCGACTCGCTGGCTCGCTCGGCTAGGCGGCACTCCAGTCCTCTATAGGGCTGTAGACGGACGTGATGGAAGTGAATTAGGAATGTCTAATGAGCACCATGTCTGTAACAGGGTGGTGGTGCAAAACCACAGGCTGGGTTGTTGCATGAACGTGCGGCTTTGCCCTGGAGTCATTCGGACTACTCCAGGATTATATACGGGAGAACACGTAGGATCACGTGATAGCACGGATGAGTTCGGGATTGTTTATCGTAGTTGATAACTATCACAAGCTGGTGCTTGCCCAGTTCGCAAAGAACCTAGCTCTGGCAATATACATCCCTACGTTTTTATGACGTAACTAATTATATTACTAACCCATTGTTAGTACTTGTTGCTACCATAGCAATATAATAGCAAATCAATTTTTTTCCCCAAAAGTTCCTATTAAGGATTCTCACTAGTAATGTGTCCCTTTATATGATAATTTATACGATAATCACTTTCCATATAATTGATACTACTCATTTGTTGTATTTTAGTTACTTTGGAGCAGTAATTTCCGAATAATCTATCATGGATTTTATAAACATTGATAAAATATTTTTGATTCAGTTCTTAGATAGTTGGTTGTAAATTACACTTAAGACCGCGTTTATTGTTTAACATGAGTAACTTGATATATAACTCCGTAGAGAGTTTCAAAAGCGTGAAGTACTTCTAACTATCTAGTATTGTCAGATCGTAAAACTTATAAGCAAAAATCAATAAGCTGGAACTATTAAAATTCATGATATATAAATAAGGGCCTTCATCTGTCGTAATATTACAGTTGTATAGCCTTTTGCTGAAACTCATACGAATTTGTTTAACAAAACTACCGATGTTAAATACATTGTACCTGTTAGATAGTATGCGCATTAGAAACTTTATCCCTATCACTCTGTTAATACAACCATCCCGGTTAATTTGCCTGTATATATTTGCTACGGCTGCAAATTGCAATTTGAATTGGATTTTGGTTCATCATCCTGAATATTACCATTGTTTGTTTTCATTTCGCTTTACTTATTATGTAATATAATAAATGGCGGCTCTAGTTTTGATTTCTGGTTAATATGGAATAAATTGTTTTGAAACACCAGATTCTTACCAGATTTTTTTGTCGTTTAAGTCACTAGCAGAAAAGGATATGACAATCCACATGAATATTACTTGTAGAAATATCGTTATTTGCTCTCTATTTTCATCCATTTCCATTCATTATTTCTTTGTATCAAATTATCCTTATCATTTAGCCTTTGTCTTCTTTTTACATCTTTATACGAGTTCTCTATGTTACATGCAAACCATTGACCTATTATTGACTGGAAGACGTATCACGCGTGTTAAATTCACATAATCTATCGCTTTTTCTGTTCCATATGTCATATGCAAACCATTAGCTAGTAATTGATTGGAAGACGTGTCGCGCGCGTTAGATTCCTATTATCTATCGCTTTTTCGCATCCACTAGTACAATTTCCACAAATTTTACAATTTTCGCTTTACGAAGAATCACTATACTTACTTGTCAGATGAAGTTTAGTTACTATGTTTCATTTCATTACTTAGCTACTTAATCAATAAATTAATAAGGTAATAAATTAATTATAGGCAACGTTTCATTTACTGGCGTTATCAATAAGTTACTTTTACAGGCTGGAGCCTGAGTTGGTAGTCACTAGAGATCTAGCGCTGATGGTTGCCATACTCTTACGATGCTTTGATTTGTCATATTATGTCACTGGGCTAACCCCTTTCTACAGTCCATAACAACGCCTTAAAAAAAGTATCCACCTCTTCTAGTTATCAAGGATAATAAACTTTATCCGACCATTGTAAACGTCAACGTTAACTTAATCCCTTTATATATTTTTTTTAATCTTTCATTCGCAATGGTATCTTAATTTTTTACAACCGATTATTACTTAAAGCTGTAGTTTCCGATTTTTGAAACTTAATCCCCTAAGCGTTAGCATAATTCCTCTACGCGTATATCAGGAACCGATTTTTAGACGCTCTAGTAAAGTAAAAAACCTATTTTACTACTTGATATAAAAGAATGTCCGGAATTCTATGTACAAAGTTTATCAAATAAAACTAAACCACTTATAGAATAACGCATCTACAAACAACGCAACTACCGTATATTGTGACCCCCCCCCCCCAAAAAAAAAAAAAAAAAAAACGCGCCGACAATTAAGAAGATCCGGACTCCTCAGACTCTAATTACGATACTAACAGCTTTTCTGATAACGTCGACCTTAAATAATTTAAACATAAACCTTTGAATCAACCGATGAAACTTTCTGATATTGCGCTACATTTTTCAACATAAAGAACCATACTATTATGCAAACCACGTAAAAATCGAACGTTTATCGATGTAAAGGAAAATCATATTAACTCAATCTTTAAACAAGTAGAAATCCCGGTAAAAACCGCTATAAAAAGTTATGATGCTTATGGTAACGATAGAAATAATGAAGACTCTAACGCTGTTGTAATAATATGAAACGTATATTATTACAACATAAACGCAATATGAACCGTAATATATCAACTTACGAGTTTCATACTAAAATCTCACAAATGGTTTCACGTTTTTTTAAAAGAATTATTCACAAAAAGTTGTGGAAAAGCCTAGAAATTCGGTATTATACTGGTTATGTTCGAAAAAGCAATTAATAATATACCCGTGAACGCGTTATTTCCTCCCAAAATAACCACGGATTACAATGAATAGGCAACCCGTATCTAATGTATTGATAAACAACTTTATAACTTCCAAAATTAATACGACAACACCAATTATATTAAAAAATATTAATACTAATATTCCAACTCATAACGAGAAAAGAAACGACAATGTGTCCGTTTGTAATAACCATGGAGATATTATTATAATCCATATAAACGGTTTTCGAACTAATACCAAACAACGCGTTACTTGCGTTAGTTATTTGAAACTTTTTCGTCAAAGAAACTCAGGGTTATATTGTACATATGGCGTTGATAGTCATTGTATTTTTATTTACGTTTTAGACGTCTCGTATAGCCTTGATAACTTTAATGCCAAGGAAAAATATCGATATTAAACTGATCTCGATCGATAATTTAATTAATATTGGGGAGAAAAATACGTATCTATAATATATAATCTCACATAAAAATTTAAAAGACATTACTTCAGCCGAGTAGTTGAACTCCAGCTTTTTAAAAGCTCCTCGTTTAAGATAAATTCATTTCATAATTTAAATTATTGTATTAACGATTTAGCAAACATAAATGGCAAATATTATCGTATTATTGGGTAATCAATCTACGCATGAATTGGATTTGTTTTATATTATTAATTCATCCTTATAAATCGGTCCAACTACCTGTTATACATTTGAAAACGACTTATCACTGATTAATTTTATAATGTAATTCAACGTTAACTTTAATCAATATCCCCATAAAATTTGCATTTTCACGATTTCTCAATTATAATATAACATTTTTTTGAACAAATTTCCAAAAACTAATTAATACAAGTAATCTCCATCATGTTAAAGCATATATTGATTTTAGTCAGACCGGGTAATTATCGTGTAACACAATAGGGTTTTACGTCGACATGAAAGGAACTAAAGGTATTGATACCACCTACACTCATATTATGCTCCTTGAAATTGTGAAGGATTAAGCTACCATTACGCGGCACGTCGCCACCTCCATTAAAAATATTGACGTAATATTAACACCAAAACCACAAATCTGTGTTGAAGAAAAAAAATTTATTACCTTCAAAAAAACTCGCGATTGTATTTAACAAAATACTAGTAAAAATAATATCCCTACCGCTTCAAAACCGATTACGAAATAGTTATTTGAAATGAAAATGGGGATTAGCCTTTGGAAGTTCATTGGGTAACGTTATTTAATATATCACGGGAAATACTTTTAATATTACGAAAAATGTTAAAAAAAACTATTAAAAAAAAGCTACATTCATACGAACAACTCCTAAACAACTGCTATTATACTCTTGATTAAAAGAAAATAAAGTATGCCTACGAATTTATATTGATTACCTTATACGTATATTACCAACTCTGATTGTCATTCACTGCCCCTAGTAACAAAACCCTTCGCGAATATTTCACGAATAAAACAAATTATGTGATTTGATGTTCAAAACGTATTTTACATGTTACGTAATAGTTTTTTTGATTTACTATCACCGGACAGTACCCACTATATATCTAATATAGTGCAACCATCTCCAATATAATAGGTATTTGGGCTGGCGGGAATACTTGTAACTTCAATATTTCAACCTTACAACAACCATACTATTTAAAAAGTCATGTTTCCAAGTTAAACCGTATCATTCTCTTGAAAAACTATTACCATTGAATAACCTGTCAAAAAATAAACAAGTGTATGAAGTAAAAACCCTAATTTTTAACATACGTAGCAAATTTTTGAACCACATATTATAAGTATGTAATGAAGACAGTTACAACCTTATAATCAACCAAATTACTCCCCACTACGTGCTATAAACTTTTTGTGGATATTGATATATACTCTCATAGATAGTATACATAGGCTAAGTAGCAGTGTATTGTATTTCAGGGTGCATTCCTGCAGAGTTCGCGGTAATATATCACGCTACAGGCTGCACTCTTACAAGAAGCGAAGTGTATCATGCATAGATCGGTCTGAAATGATTATTTCAAACCGACGGCAATGTGTGGGGCGGTTTTGAATAAGTATTCCAGAGTGATACACTTGGGGTGAAGGGATTATAAGTCCTTACCAATTGTATGCACCTCTGGATGCTTCTTCTGATTTATAATTTACTATAACTATACTAATTTAACCAATACTTTTCTGTATACCTCATGTTACGTGAATAGGTTTGAGACCTTACTGATACTAATTAATAGCCGATCAGTTCGATTACAGATAGCTTAGAGAAAAAGGGACAAATACAAGTTGAATAACTATAACTGAGTATTATAGCGGTCTTAACTGTTTGTATTTTAATACTAATACTTATAAAGTCTATACGATAGTGTGGAATTACGCGGGAGCGCCGAGAAACTCAAAGCTTAATAAGATTGTAAGATCTGGAGTAACCTTAAAAATAACCATTTTTAATACGATATTATTGATTAGTTGGTACCTTTTCTACTAAAAAGCCACGTTACGTTAACCGTTAACTTGTATTAGCGCTTTTATCGTACCAAAGTACTTTTTGGAGAGCATTTTATCACATATTAAGCTTCGCAAGCCGTTAAAATCACTAAGTTTTGGAATCCTTCGTTGGGAACCATCCGATTTTCCATAAACCACATAGATCGTTTTAACAGGATCTGTTACATACAAAGAAATCAAACCGATCGCCTTAGTAAGATCGGTTATATAAAAAGAAACCAAACCCTTACATTACTAAGTTCGGTTACGATACGTGAGTCCGAACCGAATAACAAACACCAGTTTATACAATTATATTCCCTTTACCCCACCCACTTTTCACGTTTACCCTACAATTCTACCTGTATATTTTAAGTTTAATACATTTACCTTTTTGGGTATACTTAGCTTTTTGGCTAATACAGCGTTACTAAATGTTAACAAAATTAATTTAAGACATTTGACCAGTTTATTCTTATGTTTGATTTAGGTATCGTTTGAAATTGATTTATATTAATAAAAGTTAATAAGCTTTATTACGACCACTTGAATAATCATATTCATCTTATATTTAAAAAACTTACCTGAACTTGAAATTACCCTTAACTGTAAATTACATTCAGATTATATATAAATTACCCTACCCAAATATACTCTTGTTTTACCAGTGACGGATGTAGTAAAGTCTAACAAATGTATGGAGTACCTTTTTATACATACGTCGTTTCGTAGAAATATACTAAAGAATTTAGACCTTAACCTATGAGATAACAAAATCGAGGTATTGGTAGAGAATTTGGACTCTTATACGACTAATACTTATTTTATTAACATAATACTCATCTATTGTAACGGCGAAATGAAAATACGTGATTCGTTTAATGATTTCATTGAAGATTTTGCGGACTGGAAGCCAAATATGTGGAAAATGATCGATAGTATGATTTTAAAAATACTACAAAAATAACTAAGAATCAATGATATTAATATGACCGGTAAAAGCCAAAACCGTATCGTAAAAGACATATAAGTAACGGTCTAACTTACATAAACGCCAATATAAATAAACAATAAAATGATAGAATAGAAGTTTATAGGGGGAAATTATGTAAAAAAAAGTTAAAAACGCCTATATAAGGTAAAAGACTGAGATTATAAAAAGCTATTGCAAATTGAGATAAACACATTTATCAAGGATGAATGCCCTTTTCAAACTATAAATATAATTGGAAGAATGAATGGAGGAGAAGGAGGTACCATAACGATTATCTATAATAAAGGTCGAATACGAACCTTCTATTGAACATAATTTCGAATCGAAACGGATATATTGCCACTTTCCAATTACTGGAAGTAGACCACTCGGCTGTGGCAGAATCGGCTGAAACACAAAAGAACACCCGTTTTAGAAAACGATGATCGGCCGAAATATAAAAAAACCCCCGATCTAGGAAATGATAAGCGGCAAAAAACATTAATACGTGCTTTACGAACCAATGTCCATTAACCACGACCCTTATCATGACCTTTTACCGTACCATTTTTACACGGAAAGGAGCGATCTTACGAAGTTCATTAACCTTATTAGTTTATTGGATATTGATAGCAAGTATAGCTGCGAGACGTACGATATACTTGATAATAAAACACACGTTATATTTAATACGTGTAAGAAATAGAATATTAAGTTATTTTCATTTAATTTTTCTCCTAGTAAACTTCCCAGGTAAATTAAAGAGTGATATATATATAATTCTTTGTGGGTGGATATATTCGCGAAGTATTATAACCGGTTGATATTCTACTTCGATATATAGATTAGTTACAAACTTTAAGATAATGACTAAACTAGTATAACCTGAGAATTTGTAAAACCCAAAAGAGGAGCTGAAATGAAATTATTTCAGAAATCTTTACCTCCATATTCATTCAATTCCGGGAGTGTTGGGTAAACTTTAGATGGTTATACAAAAATAATAAACTATTTATCTAAGTAGTAATAAAAGCTTGCCACGAAAACCTGGATCTCGACTTTATACTTTTTGAACTGGAAAAAAAACTTCGGAGCTCTTTTTATAAGCCTTAAAATAAAGTTTATAAGCTTTATACGCCGATAAGCGGGACTTTGATTAGTATTTATAGCTAATAATATTAAAGGCGGAATATAAATTACTAAAGTAGACTTCTTCGAAACTATTCACT
Organism: Anisogramma anomala; assembly: GCA_038502455.1. Classification (NCBI taxonomy): domain Eukaryota; kingdom Fungi; phylum Ascomycota; class Sordariomycetes; order Diaporthales; family Gnomoniaceae; genus Anisogramma; species Anisogramma anomala. The sequence goes on from JASMMZ010000005.1 coordinate 32,888,213, forward strand.
ATGTCTTAGATCCATGATTGAAAGTTTTTTTAAGGTAGAAAGATCGCCTAAAATATAGGTATTAATAAGGAAATTTTGGGAATGAGAGATAAGGACGATCTTTCGAAAATAAAAAAATATACTGCGACTACAATAATACTTACGAAAAGGTATATGAAGCCTTGAGAGTTTGTAAAAGAGGTGTATAGTATGTGATAAAATCGGTTGTTGGTTTACAAACCATATCATTTTCGGAGAAATTAGGATTAAATAACGATTATAAGCCGAATATATATTTAAAAATCTGATAAAGACCAGTTCTATAATAAACGTAGGCAAGTGAGAAAACATAAATAACGGATGCGACGCCTACTCTTACGAAGTTATATCTGTGAAAGATAACCTTAAGTATTATAATAGTTATCTATTATCCCAAGATGATAAGACCATCTAACGTATTTTCACTGGCTTATAAGACGCCTCCTGTATATGTATAATAGGCTTGAATTATGTAAACAAAGTGTTGATCGCTTATATAACGTCGCTATTTAGGCCTTTTAACAGATACGGAAACATGTTTCAAGGCATTATACCTGACACTAGCGTAGCCGAAATCTTAATATCCGGAAAGCGGCCATTCGATGCGTTTACAGCGAAGTTTCTGGAATTTCAGCTTAACCGAATAGGAGAACATCAAAGGGTTTAATTTGATAAAGATAAAACGTGATCGTTCGGAACGGTCGTTGTCGATACGAGTTTCTGACCGATTAAATTTTACGTAATAAACTTTAAAATACAATTTCTGTTTTTATTAGATTAATAAAAACGAATTCGAAATTAAAGTTCAAAATACGACTAACCAACTTATTCGCGCTTTAAATAGCGTATCCGTGCCACTTCAGCTTAAATTCATCTACTTATAGTTTTTCTCTGAAACACGTATCATTGGGGTTTTTTACTTAATTAAGTCGAAATTACGGACTTTCCACCCGCTATTGGGATACTAGGTTATAAACCGACTTTTACGCTTTCTTTACGCCGTAGGCCATACGGATATAGAAAAAAACGCACTTAAAGCTTTCGAAAAGTTTTGCCATAAGTGTTAATTACACATATAGTCCCTATATCGATTTAAATTATGCCTTTAAAACGATATGGATTTCAATAACAAAGTTATTGTAACGATACATAATTAAATATCCAACCGGTTTTTTACGCCGTTAATGCTGCAATATCGTTTTGAGCTGTTAAATTTACACTCAGCGTTTTTGCTATAAATTATTAGAACGATTTTATTAACTATTAATTTAACGTTTACTAAAGACTCTTGTGCTGAATTAAATACGACGTCAGTACGGTTTTCAACATTATAGAATAACGTATTTAAGTTATGATCACCGGTAACAAGTGTAAACAAATCCTAGTAAAAACCGTATAGGGTATTGGAAAGTGTAAACGATATCAAAAACCGTTTAAAAAAGCGTATACAATGTTGTTAATAAAACTGAAGGGTACCAGTATTAAGAAATTTATTATTTAAATAGCAATAAACGCCATTGATATTATGTTGAGTTCAAATGAGTTTATCCCCACGCTTTTCGTTTTTAATGCCTACCCGAAAATCCATATAGATTTTACCCTATTACCGTCTACAGTATAAATGGTCAATTCTATAACGAAAGCCATGGCGGCATTACTCTCCTTATAGGCGAAAAACGATTTATACAAAGCGTTATCCATAGGTAATAACTCATATAAATCTAGCGTTTTGGATTTACCATTACAATTAAAAGTTTTAGTTTGGAAAACGCAAGAAAAATGGATGGGACCTTAAATAATTACCAAGTTTAAAGACTATAATATATTGGTTAACTTACCGAAAGGTATAGATTCGTTTAAAAGGATAATGGTAACTAAATATAAAAGTAAAGTAAAAAGGAACGGTTCGGAATCATAAAACTAAGAGAATCTCCTATAAGATACCCTTTAAAACGATATATTCAACCCTATGCCAGCTCTATCCTTATCCTCGGAACACGATTCCGTCACGTTTACGCCAAATAAAAATGGCCCGTTTATACCAACCCTAGCAAAACCTCGTCGCTAAGGGCGCCCCTTTAGTTTTAAAACCAAAAACCGCCCTAAAAACTTGATTATAGACTCCTTTATCATGTAAAAGGAAATGACAAACCGAGAACTTAGCCTAAAGCTTTGTTACGAGGATATTATTACTACTTCAAGTACTATATTTGTATAATCCTATTAAACGGAAATCTTAGCCTTAATCGATTATAGTGTATTTAGTTTTGAAAGTTTCAACCCAGATATCCACGGCAGTTATAAGATTTGTCGAGCTGCCTAGTTAACGAAGTTAAGAATAAAACCGGAAAAACTAACAAAAACACCAACCTAATGGTCAAAAATTGTAACAAAGAAGGCAAAAAGAATAATATAACCTAATCGCACACGTTAGAGCGTGCAAGCCATGGCCTGATTCTTATATTCGCGAAATCGCTTAACGCATCGTATAAACAATATGTCGAGCTTCAAAATATTATAAAAATATAAAGACAATATAAGGAACGGTTTAAACGACAAATCTACGACAATATACGAAAGGACCAAAGGTCATACCAACCGCCAAAACGATCTTACGTAATATAAAACAACTTTACGATTTTGGTAAAACCGGTATTTACTAATATAACACTTACCAAAGGTGCTATAAGGAACGACTCGAAATAATTAGCTTTATTTTCAAACCGTCGCTATTAGGATTAATAGCTCACTCGAAAAGATTTATACTAATAAACATATAAACAAACGAATCCCAACATTAAGTAATATCTTATTTTCCGCTTTTGAAAAGAGAAAACTTTTGAAAACCGGTTGAAAAGCGAAACCCAAGATGTAGTTAACGGAGGACCACATAATCGATTTTAATAACGTTACTATTACCCTCTGAAACAGCATCTTAAGCCTTACGAAAAAAGAGTAACTGGATAAATTTGTCTTTATCATACAGAATTGCGTTAAAAGGGTTGACGATTACAAATGTTAACGTATACATAATGTTTAAATTACTTTTATAATATAATGAAAGATATCATTGAACCTTTTTTTCGCTATGTAATTCTAAACCGATCGGGCGTACGATATTTGTAAGGCACTCACCAAGCTTTCTTCATGGTAAATGAATATCATAAGGCGTGATTTACGGTTCGTGCCATTGTATATACCTATTATAAAACTGTTTATTTTTACTAACAATTTATTTACCAATAATAACAACTAAAGTTTTTGAATAGGATTCTTCTTATTTATCGATGACGAAATACCAGTACGAAACGACTTTACGCTTCGTATAAATAGTATTTATTGAAGTTTGACCAAATGTATGAGAGTCATAAGGAGCGTCCTTATTTTAAAAATCTAAAGGATGGTTAAAGGTTTCAATTCTGGTAATACTGTAACGATAACAGTTTGAATTATTTTTTCTAACCTTGGTTTATACCCTATCCGTCTAATAGTTTGTACTTACTTCTTTTCGCTTTTTAAATTTCTGATGCAAGTAATATGAACTAGAAACAATTAATAATTGATATTATAGCTTAATGCTTGTTATATAAACGCTGTGATATCTAAACAAAAAAAAAATTAGTAAATCTACGGAAGATCAAACCTATCGGATATGATAACTAAAGATATACTGAATAGAGTATTAAAAACATTTACATCGATAAGTACACTATTTTTTAGAGTTATTAAAAAGGTTTTACAATCAAATAGCGTATTGATTTTAGCTAAAATAAATCGGCCCATATTACACTTTTCGCGCAGTCTCCAGATTTTGCCTTTATTTAACCTATCTATTCGAGCCTATTTCCAATTTCTATTTTATTTTAACATTACCATTTCGCACCGCCCCCAACTTTTTTCAATTTGCTTTCTTTTTTATACGCCTTAACCTTAAGAATATCAGATTTTTTTTCCATTTTTTTTTTCATAATATCGTACCGATTTTGAAATATTACCTTTTTTTGTTTTTTATACTTCAAGTTATATTTTTTCATTTTGAAACAATCATTTTATAAAGAGCTGTAAAAGTCACTGCATAACGTACTATACTATATCCAGGAATGCTGGCACAACCCGAGGGCATTTATTTACTATTAAAAGAAACGGGCGATGCCGTCGCCTCTCTACTGTCTTCCATATCGCTTTCCTCCTTTGTTCTAGCACCACCGTTATTGCCGCCATTGAAGTTATCAACGCCAGTAAGGACATAGCTCTAAGCTTTATTGGTTATATCTTTAGGTAAAAGTGTAATAGTGGGATTAACTTTCTTATGGTATCGTATGATAACGTCGTTAAACTTACCTACATAATAGATTCAAAAACCCCGTTTTTAGGCGACAACGATGGCTATCATTCTTTAAACCACCGGTTAACGCTTATTACAAGTGGATATCGGCTTATTTTATTTATTTAGGACCAGGATTATTATTTTTTTCAAATGCGCTAAAAAATATATTCCTAATGAAAACGATTCAAAATTTAGGTTTCAATTTACCAAAAATTCGGTGGGCGCATAACACGACTTCAACTTGCAGCCATAAGACTACAAGAATGGGGTCGTACGAGTTGCCAGTCTGCTCGTAACGGTAGCAAGAGGCCAAATGACCCCCGCTTTTATAACAATCGATAATGGATTTTCCCGCAGCCGCGGATGCGACACATGACACGTATTGCGTGTCTCTTAACAACCTGGGGCTACGGACTCAGGTATGTCGTTTCAACTCTTTATTCGTTAGAAGGATCTCACGGCATACCTTAGCAATACAAAGATTAAGGCGGCGGAGAAAATCCGCCTCGTATTGCTTATTTAAAAAGAAGGGGATTAAAAGTATATAAGTAAACGGATTTAAAATATACGAACCGTAAAATAATTATGCTAGGCTATATTTAAGGTGTAAAGGGAGCCTTACAGGTAATAAGGTCTTTACACATGGGGAAAAGATAAGGTTTATAATCTTAAAAGCCCTTTGCTCCTCCTTGTAGGAGCTAGGGAAGGGGGAGAGAGAGGAAGGAGAGGGAGGGGTTGTAACGGCGGCGGCGAAGAGATTCGAGTTGGTGGCGGCAGTAAAGCTAGACAACGTAGTGGTAGCAAGGCTGGGCGGCGTAGCGGCGAAGGGCAGAGTGGCTGTAATTAACGAGATTGTGCCCGATAAGAGCAAACGAGTGATAGTAGCGGCGGCGACGACGGTGGCGGCGGTGCGCCGATGCTCCCGCGCTAAACGGCGCTTTAATATTCTATTTTTACGCGATATTTATCAGAAGAAAACGTTCGAATATAGATATTGGTTAAGTAACTTACTTCTTAGGACGGTTTATTTAATTTATGGGAATAAAGATTGAATGAAAGTAGAAACTTATATCGGCTTGTATTACACGCCTTTAAAATAAAAAAAAGAAGTTTTTCCTAAACCGATGGTAATATATCTTTTAATACTAACCCAATACATAATTAGGTAAACACCTCTTCGTAATTATCTATGTACAATATCCGTTGTCAGAAACCATAGAAGGTGTTACTACTAACCATATTATCACCATTTGGCTATGCTAATTAGGGTCGAACTACAACTACTACTACGATTAAACTTTGCTTATTTTAACCAAATTACAATCCCCACCGTTGCTAAACTTTGCTAATCCTAGCCAAACTTGCTAATTTGGACCATTTGCAATGAATACGACACCAAAACTGTTACAACGGAAACTACTGATTTTAACCTCTTATAAATGATATAAAAACAACACTATTATTATGAAACTTACTGATTAAGACCTTCGTAACCACAACCACACTATTACCATTAGTTAATGAGTACGGTGTATATAAGAAGAAGAAAAATACCTATATGGATATTACTATTTACTCTTATAAATAGTATAATTAGGCTAAGTAAAAGTGCATTGTATTGCAGAATGTACTCCTGCAAAGTGTACGGTAACGTGTCACGCTGTAGGCTGAACTTTTTTTAGACGCTATGTGCATTATGCATGGATCGGTCTAGAATGATTGATTCAAACTGACGACAATACACGAGGCTGTCTAATAGAAGTATTTCAAAGTGATACCCTCTGGGTGAAGGGATTATAAACCCTCACCTATGGCGTGCACCGCTGGATTCTTCTTCTGATTTATCATCTACTACAACTATACAAATCTAATAATTACTATTCTGAATACCTTATTTCACGGAACTAAGTTTTAGAACTTACCGACACTTTTCAAAACCCAAGAATATGGACTATACTAATATATGGTTATTCTCGTGCCATGTAAAAGAAGAAAAATACTACTAATTGTTTCAAAATATTAATTCAACCTACTTAACCTTTAAAGGAAAGTACATCATCCTAAATTACTAATATTTACTTAAAGAACAAAAATTCAAAATGAAAACCTTTGCGAAAAATCGAACCTTAAGCCAGAATTAGAACCAAAACCTTAAGGTAACATACAGCTTAGTGACCCGTAAGAGCGTGAAACTTGTAGCCTCAGCCGGACCGTATTATACGACTATTTTAATCATTAGGCAACGCCTACTTGAATAAAGGGACTAACCAGCCTAAGAAAGTAAAAGGCGTATGAATGACATGAATATTAGTTACAGGCCCGTAGCGATAAGAGAGATGTACTCCATAACTTCAGAGAAAAGTATACTCTACAACCTGAACCACCGGTTTGCCACGAACCGCAAGCATAAAAAGAGTAAAAGAATCGTAAAATATCGTACACTGCTAAACGGTTCGTGTACCTTAAAAATTCTTTTATGGACAGCCAAAGGCATCCAAAGTGAAGGCAAAAAACACAATAAGTGGAGGAGGCGCCGATACAGGTGGCAACAGCTTAGAAATTATATATATAAATAAATAAATACATGAAAAGATTAAGAGAATAATTAAGACATGAATGAAAAAATCAATGAATCGAAAAAAGAATAAAGAAATGAAGTATTGGATAAATTGATAAATGAGTAAAGAAAAAAGAAAGGGAATGTAATAAAAAAAGAAATAAATGAATAAATAAATAAAAACAAATGGAGAAAAGAAGTTATAAAGAAATAAAGTAAAAAAAAAAGAAAGAAATGAAGAAAAAAAGAAATAAAGAAAAAACAGACATGAATAAAAAAAGAAATGAAGAAGAACAATTAAAGGAAGAATTATAGAGATAAAGGAATAAACAGAAAAAAGAAAAAGATGAAAAAAGAAAAAAAAAAGGAAAAAAAATAAAAAAATAGGAAAAAAAGAAAGAAAGAAAAAAGATAATGAAGAAAAAAAGAAAAAAAGGAAGAAATGAATAAAAAAATAAATAAATAAATAAATAAATGAATGAATGAATGAATAAATATATAAATGAAAAATAGAAAAAATAAGAATTAACAAAAAAATAAATAGATAAAGAAATAAAAAATATAGATGAAGAAATAAAAAATAAATAAATAAATAGATAAAAAAATAAATCAATAGATAAATAAATAAATAAATAAATGAATGAATAAAGAAATGAATGAAAAAAAAAGAAAATAAATAAATAAATAAATAAATAAATAAATAAATAAATAAATAAATAAATAAATAAATAAATAAATAAATAAATAAATAAATAAATAAATAAATAAATAAATAAATAAATAAATAAATAAATAAATAAATAAATAAATAAATAAATAAATAAATAAATAAATAAATAAATAAATAAATAAATAAATAAATAAATAAATAAATAAATAAATAAATAAATAAATAAATAAATAAATAAATAAATAAAAAGAGAAATAAAGAAAAAAAGAAATAAAGACATAAAGAAAAAAATAAATAAATAAAAAATTAAAAAAATAAATAAATAAATAAAAAATTAAAAAAATAAATAAATAAATAAATAAAAAAATAAAAAAATAAAAATGAATAAAAAATAAAAAAAATAAAAAAATGAATGAAAAGATGAATGAATAAACAAACAAATAAATGAATGAATGAAGAAAAAAAATCACTAAAGAAATAAATGACTAAATAAATAGATAAATGAAAAAATGAAGAAAAATAAAGAAATAAAAAAGGAAATTAAAAAAATGAAAAACTAAAAAAATAAAAAATAAATGAATGAGAAAAGTAAGGAAGAAAGAAATAAAGAAACGAAGAAACAAAAAAATGAACAAATACAGAAATAAAAGAATAAAGAAATACAAAAATGAATGAAGGAAGAAATGAATAAATAAAGAATGAATAAATAAATAGACTGGGACATGAGGGAATAAATGAATAAATAAAAACCGTTAAGTATGAGCGCTTATAATACATGTATTCTATTAAGACTTGAAAGCGTAAAAGAAACCAAACTTGTATTATAGTATAAATCAAAATTTGAAGGGATATGTCGGTTTCAGTTACAAGAGGACTTTACTTTGCAAAGGCAATTAAGAATACGGTGATAATAGCAGGGCTGTTTTCTTTATTAAGAGCGTTACTAATTTGGAAATGTATTTATTCTTTCAGTAATTATTTTTGTGCGTTGCTGTAAGCTATATCTCGGTTTTTGGTACTTGTTCATAGCTGATATTTACCCGTTAAACATAAGTATGTGTCAAAGAATAGTAGCATTATCGCTGAGCCATTTGGGCTTCCAGTATTGTTTAGGCTTTTTACTGCTATTTGAAGGCATGTTGCTAAATCAATAAACCTTTAATTTCTATCATGAGGAAATTATACGTTTGACGAAGTAATATATATAACCTTTTAACCTTTTTGATGCTTTAATAGGCCTTTATATACACTTGTTTGTATTATATTCCTATTATCTACATATTCTTTTGAAATTTCTCAGTCGTAAGGTTGGTATTAGTATTACAGATGAAGACGTTGAGTGGGTTCAAGTACGTGTTGAATACCATTATTCTACATGCCATGCACTTATTCTTGTCTGATAGGAATTTTAGGAAGTTAGTTTGGAACAAAGACGTTAGTGAATTAACAGCATGAAAACTGACATTTTTATTGAAGTAAAATACATTAATAAAAACCTCTTAGTAAAGTTTTCGCTTATATTTTAGTATAAATTTCCCTTTTTGAAGTATTTAAGTATTAATTTAGCAGTAATATATCAGTTTATCCGTAGTCTTTAGAGTCAAGTATTCTATATTATTATACTTTATGGATCTTAGTATTTTGTATCAGCATTTAATAGTGATATAGTTGAAGCGCCGGTATCATTGACGTATTTCAGTTTTTTTTAGGATTATTATTTTTACCTTTCGTTTATAAAGATCAAATTATGGTACATTCATTTGAAAGCAATCGGAATTTATTTGCCGCTTTTAACTAGTTTGTTGGTGTTGGCGTTAATATTAACGCGGAGTGTTTTTAGATTTCTCAAGTAAAGAAGAAAGTAGCAGGTCATTTGAGGATGTGGAATATGATTAATTCTGTAAAAGTTCAAATTACCATTATATCTAATAACGATGGTCATTCGCTTGGTTGGAAGTTAAATTTAACCTTATTAATATTTTAATAATTAATTTCAGTAGCCCTAGTTCTTTTTTTCCATATTACCTCGTATGAAGACCAGTTTCTTATTAAGTACTTGGTTGCCTCTATATCTGATATAATACCTTAAAATATGTAATCCGCGAATAGATCGCGCAGGTTAAACGTACGTAAAGGGTTAAAATATTGATTAGTGTAAAGGTAAGAGTTTTCACTTCCTTAACAGTATAGGAAGGGGTAGTCGGCTAATGATGAAGCTATACTAGATTTAATATCTTTATATTACAGAATTTGCTTAGATGTATCGTTACCATATATTACTCTGTTACTGTTCAATTTCACTATATAATTTATGTAGTGTTGTTTAAGAATAGTAAAGTATTTCATATAGTACATTAGCTGTTTCTTCAATATTGGCCGGGTGTAACGCTTTAATTAACAGCTAAACTTATTATATAATTATTTTTTGCTGCTATTACTTCAATTGTTTTTGCGGTCGATAAGTTCGTTTAAATATTCACCCTATTATCGCTTCTCCAAGTCGTTATGCCAAATTTCAAGGGATAACATCGCCTATAACCGTATTCATAATCGACGTAACTAACTATAGTAAAATTGTTTTTCTGTACGTTTGGAATGTTATTGTCTCTGGGATATATACCAAACGAATTTGATATATGCGTCATTACAATTGTAAGATAAAAGAGTAATTAGTTAGAAAAGCCTTCGTAAGTAGTATTTAGCTGTTTTAAGTCGTATTGAACCTCATTAACTTCGTCAACAGCTATACATACCTGTTTATGAAATGTGGTTTCGCTAATATGAGCTTCTACCATTACTTGTTAGTTCAAACTTGTTAAGCATAAGATTTAATATATTCATTAGTGTTTCCTCCGTTTTTTTGTTCTTCATTATCGTGTTTTACTTAATAGTTATCTAATTTGAATAGTATTGGGTAAGGTAAAAGTCGTATTCGAAGTAACGTTTTATATTAGTGTAAATATCGAGAAAGATGGTTACTCGGGCTAAAAATATTAGGTAGCTATCCTCAACGTACCTGGTTACTATTTCGGGTGAAAGTGAGGAAAAGTCATAAAGAGGAACCTTGATTTACTTATAAATATTTGTAAAGTATATTATGTTTGTATCTGAAAATCATAAGGCTTTTTGTTTATGTTCTTTTGTAAAGTTTTGGATTCTGGCGAAGTACTTGAAAAGTTTGTAGTTGATGTTAACCATGTTAACAGGTTTGGGATATAAGTTGCGATAATTTTCCCAATTTTCAACGGTTTTTCTTTTGTAATTTCAACTAAAATATTTAGGGTAATTATCAGTTTCCTGAACCAAAGTATAAAGCCCTATAATAAAACCTGTAATATGCTTTCTTGTATAGGTAAACCTGACGTAAAAAAGGCTTTAAAGAGGCTTAGCGATGCTGGTTAAAGTGTTTGGGGGTAATAGTATCTTGGAGGTTTTGAGAGACTTACCGATTTAATTTAATTGACTGGTATAAAACGCTAACGTTACTTTTTCTTCTCTCTTTGGTAGCCGTTTCTTCATGTATCCTGATGCCTCTAAGGGCGTACTCTGCGTTATTACGTAGTGGTTTTAGGCTGGTGAGAATATTACTAGGTTCCCTACTATTAACGCGTAAAGAGCTTAACTTAACTGGAGGTTTGAAAGTCTTTTGAAATACTTATCAGGGCGTTATAGCTTTTAAATACCCTTTCCTTTGTGGTGTATGTTTCAAGGGTATTCCTTAAGTTAATCCAACTCGAATAGGATCTTTATTAGCCTGTTAAAGCTTTTCTTTGGCTCGTAGATCCTTCGCTATTTAAGTTCTTATTTTAATTCGAATTTGAAAGTCTTTCATTTCTATTTTCACATATTAACTATTTAGCTGTCGAAAAACTCACAATACTTGCGAAAGGAGCGGTGGGGGTTTTTATAGTTGTTGTGTTCGACGATATAACAGCATATAAAATTAACTAGGTGATTTTCTGTTAAGTTTGTGTTGACATCTTATCTATTAAAGTCTTCGTCATATTGCTTGGAAAAGACAGATCCGAAAACTTTCATCGCCCTTATCAGGTCCTAGTGAGGTGTCATTATGATGTTCCGGGTGGTGTAGGTGAGCGTAAGGTCTTGTTATTTTAGTGTAAAGTTGTGTAGGAACTTAGCGACTTGGCTTTAAGTCACTAAACGTGGATTTTTCGGCTAGATTTGACGATTCTAAGTGTTTTTGATTGTCTTAGAAATTTTGACGATTAAATTAAGATAGGAGAGATAAATAGAGTAGAGTAGAGTAAAAACTTGGTAATCGAGTAAAGGTTTGGTATAAAGGATAAAGGCGAATATCATTTGTTGTTGTTATTTGACCGTGGAACTTGGGTGCTTTTATAGAGGTAATACCCCTAGTAGTACTGACTGAGCCGTTTGATAACTTGCCGAACTTTGTAACTTTCAATGGTCAATCTTAACGTGTTTAAGAAAGATCTGTGAAAATCAATTAGTGGTTTTAATAACGATACCATCGTTACGGTTAAGTTGCCGTAAAAACTACCGTGACTTGAAAGTCTTCTCTATTCACTTAATTAAAAACCGCCGCAGTTCTTATTGGTCATTTGTAAAAATCTTTCGTCTACACTAGTCTCCGATTAACTTCATGCGTAACTGAACAGTAGTTTATTCTTTTAGTTAGCTTATTTATATTTAACCTCATAAGCACAAATCAGTATTGGTAGGGGTTTATATATTACAAAGTTATCAATTCGATTGCTCAAAGTATCAGTAGTATTGCATTAATCAAATTATGGATGTATTGTTCTAGGTTTAACAAATGGCTAGCCGGTCTACGCAGTAATTTTTATGGTTAATTTCCTGGCTCAGGCCACATTATAATGTAGGCGTATACTGTAACCTACTTGTAGCTAATATAGTAGATATATACAAAACAATGAATTCTACCTTTTTTTAGTGTAGTAAACTTTACTGAAAGTAAAGTGAATTTACTGCACCGCAATTACTACTATTATAACACTAATTATATACAACTCAATATATTGTTATATTTAATTGAGGATATTCATAAAAGACTTTTGACTCTCCGTCTTTTAGGCTGGGAATTAAAAATTTTACGCCTTAAATGGTTCACTTCGAGGTTACGCGTACATACATCTCCCAGAATATCATCTTTAACGAATTTATTCTTTAAAATCAAAGATTCTTCAATGATATTCACTTTCAAAAACACCAGGATACCATTATTACCGGAAATGCTAATTAACTTCGTTCAATTTGCGTAAAACGTATAAACGATAGGAATTTCCCTATCGATATCTTAATTGAGTATAATAAGATATTCAAAGTTTATACTTTGTAATATTTAATAAAGAATGATATCATTTAACGGTTTCGTTCCTCCAAATAAAAACCCTTTTGAAAGAGATACGTTAGAAAAATAATTTTAAACATTTTTGTTCATAGTGAAGACCATAGTAAGATAAAATAAAAAAGAGGTTTCTGGAGAGTATACGACCCTAGTGAAAGTTTATAAGATCTCACCTAGCCAGAGGCACTTTACCATGTACTCTGCTAATCTCTTGCTTTGGTAGTGACACTTTACCATATACTCTACCAATGCCCCTTCTAGGCAATGACGCACTAATTTGCACTCTGAAGGAATACATCGTGTAAAATGGCACATTATCAGATACTTGGCAAAGGTGTAATTTATAGAGAAGCCATTTACTACTTATAGAGATATAAAATAAGATCAACATAGGCAATCTTTTCATTTTTTAACGTGACACGTATCCGAATCAAATAATGATAGTTTAGTTTTAAATAAAGCCTATATATATGATATAGTCATAATAATTTATATTATTCATTTAGTAAAGATAGTCCAATTCTTAATACAGTATGTTTTTCATAGTTTAGTAGCAATGATTTGGTTAAGAGTGAAATTTATAGTTATGATAACAATAATAGATATGCCACGTAAATATAAAAAGTTGTTTTAAACGCGATAATCATTATAATAAGGTTTTCATGAGCTTATGTAATTTCGCAATGAGACCGTCATTAATAACGATATGGTAATAAATTTTATAAGTCCATGCTTATGACGGTATATGTATATGTAGTAATTGTGTATACTACGTATCATTAAGGTTAATATGAAGAGATATATCGCTATCGGTTGAAGTAAACCCATTTTTCCCCCTTTAAAGACGCGTCTCTTTTTGAACCGTAGATTCCTAATCAAATAAACAACGCATATATACCTTAACGACAATTTCAGTTTAATATTCATACCGCTGCTATAGGTAGGTTAGATAATGAATTTTATATTCTAACCGTTCCTGAAAATAAATATCGCGCCAAAAAAGGAATATAAAGCGCTATTTATCGAATTTACGAAAAATTGAAAAGGCGGATACTACCGCCACTTACTGCGCCGCAATAACACATACCGCCAGAGCTTCCTCTTTAGGCAGCATATTATTAATCTCGGTTTTTTTCTTCTCCTCATCCTCCGTCGCTGCTGCCGATAATACCTCTACTCGTTTTTCCCTCTTTCTCCGATTTTTTCCTCCTTCTATTCTATAAAGGAAAAAGCGGGAGGTTCCTGAGATTATTAATTTAACACTTTTCCTACGGGTAAGAACCATTCTACCTGTAACGGTTCCCCCTACTTACACACAAACCGTAACCTAACGAAGCTATAATGAGATACATGTTCCTCATTTCCCCTTTAATTTATGATATTTTAATGTTTTTGTAAACGAGGCAGAGGTAGTTAACCTAACTTTCTGTCTCGAGCTACAGCTTGCTAAGATACTCCACGAAACCTTTTTAAGACGTAAAACACTAAGACGACATAGATGCGTCTATAGCCACAAGCTGTTGATAAATACGCCCTACGTGCTATATATCGCGTACGCGGCCATGGGTAAGTTTATAAACGATTATTATCAAAAAGGAGAGTAATCAATCCATTGTTATCATTGCAAACGAATTAGCAATGAATACGACCCCGTTCCGGTAATCTCAAGGCCGTAGGCCGAATCCCTATCACATGCCCACTTTTTTTACGGTTTATTTACTTAAAATTCGTAATTCTAGTTACAAACAACAATTTCAAATCATTCAGATTTTTTTTTTTTTGAAGCCTTTCCAAAAACCAATTTTTGGTAATTAATGAAAACGAACCGATACTAGTAAGTATTAAGCATTAACGAACGTCCTAAAAATACAAAAATCGTTATGTCCACCTCAAAACGTAGCCAGCAAATATATTGCATGAGTAAAATCGACCAATTTATCGTGCGTCGCCGTAAAAATAGTAAAAACCCCCTCGTGTCTTTACCAAAGATTATATAGCCCAATACGCTGGCCCCTCCTCCGGTGACTCTGGTAGCGGCGTCGATGGCGCGGATAGTGGTGGCGTTAACAGCAACAACAACGGCGGCGAGGAGGAGTATAAAGAAAACGTAAAGCCGCCCTGCTCTTCCCTCTTAGGCAGTGATTAGCAGCAAGTTTTCTTGTTTAGTCCTGTGTGCCCGGCTATAGTGTAGTTTGTTATATAGTAATGTAATTTTTTTTTCCAAAGAACTACAGTGCAAATGACATATATAAAAGGTAGGAGTTGAAAATATTCCCAGTAAAGTTTTCTGTGGTAAAACGAAAAGTGAGAATAAATTAAAACCATCGTATATCGTAAAATGAAAGTTAAACAATTCATTAGAAACGGCGCGACGATTAAACTGAAACAGCGATAAAATACTAGCAGAGAGGACAATGGTTGATCTAAACAGCGAAAAATTGTTAAAAGCATTTCACATGATTTTACTAGTATACGGTCGTAAAACGTTACCAAAAACGCTAACGAAAAGAATGCTTGTTAATACAAGCGCTTTTAATGCCTCATTCGGGTCGCCCTTAGTTATTGCATCTGCTGAGTTTTACTTCCCATCATTTCACCTCGTTTCTTGAATTCTAAGGCGTTTGTACGATTCGCGCAAGGCTATAATATCGATTATAGGGCGCTTCTTATTCGTAATCATGAATTTAATAATGGATGCGTGAAGGAAAAAAGAATTAGTGAAAACCATTAAAGGAAATAGTTTAAGATGAAGTTTTAAAAAATGATACGAACCATCATCACTATAGTAATTTCGGAATCGAATTCTTAAAGTATACCATACATTTTCGATACTAAAATGCTTCGTATAACTCGCTTACATTTTTTTAAACTTTGATAAGTAATATTTTCATGATAAGTAAATCAGTTTGGAGCCGATATTTTGTTGTTGTTAATAAAAAATCATATTTATGAGTTTCAATCGATATTATGTACAAAGCATTCATTAGAAAAAACTAACACATTTACAATACGTATATCGAATGGTAAAAATTATTAACCGCTCTTTTTATTATATATTTGGAAAGCAAAGCATTTATTATATCTATTTTATACGTTATTCGATTTGTGAGTTCAATATTTCGTAATTACCAATATGGTAAATACCGCCTTCCACTTTACTATCAAAATGACTTAAGTGTCACATATACTTTACCTGTATTCGTCGGCTATCTCCACGCTATACATGTTAATAAGGATGAATTTATCTACTTATTCTTTTTATATCAGGTTTAAAACGACATTTTGAAGCGTAATTATTACGCAGTTAAAATCGATTGTATAGTTCTTATTTATATACGTTTTAGGTTTTGACTTTAAACCGGCGTTTAGAAACTTCTTATATTTCGCTACAGACACTAATACTTTACATATCGCTAGTGTGCTATACGTTTATATACCTGTCATTATTAAGCCTTTCAAATGTGTTTTTGAAACTAAAGATACGAGTCAAAAGATAAACTAATCATGTCAAACGACTCTGGATAATACCGTCAATAGGTATTATACCAATATATACGAACCTTAAAGAGTTCGTAAAGCGGTTTCATGATACGTAAAATCGTTTCGATCGAACAGTGTTTTGGAAGGTTTACAGGAATATAGGAGTAGATATGCCATTTAAATTATTCTCTTTACTATGTATAATCTTGCGTCATATTAATTAACTTGATATATAGGCTATATAAGGTTTCAAAGGAGTCAGCATACGCCAAGATCAAACCATGGTTCGCTCGTTAGAAAGTAGGTAATTAGGTAATAATATCTTTTATATCGACGTCATTGTATCCCTTTACTATAAAGCGGTTTTTATAGGGTTTTCTGGTTTCGTCTTTTACCTCATATATTAGGCGGGTCTATAAAATCCCATACACTCCTTAAATCATTGGTTTCAATTTTTCAAAACGAAAAACACCTCATTCTATTAAAGTAAAAAAAAAAAATCTTGATAAAATATTTTAACGAAATACCTCAAACGGCAAGGATTCCTTTAAATTGAAGGTTTAATTCTAACTTGAGGTTTCGCGTCTCCTTTCAAATGACAAAAGGTTTGTAGCGAAGTCTTCAAAACTTATTTTGGTTTTTAAGCTAAGTCGACGCCCGTAGCAGCAAAGTATTGACTCTGTTAGTATAAGTGGACCGGTTTTATGTATTAATAAAGGTTGAAACGTGGTATATGGGGAGTATATAAAACTCAGGGGATACTTAGATTCATTATCGTCAAAATAGCTTTGTCGGTACCACTAAATCAATTAAATTTTCCCTAGTGGTTACTACGCCCCAAAGGTGCTCAAGAGCCGCTTAGAAGCCGTATAGAAGAATACCCTTACATGTCACCTGTCTGGGTCACCCTCTTTTCTATAGATTCATAGTATCTCCTTAGTAGATGATTCTTTTCCTTTCCTCGTCGAGGATTATAGATAGTATCCGAATCCATTAAGCGATACCTCGGATATGGCCTTTTTATAACGGGCGTAAAAAAACGAACCTACATTACTACGTATATGTACCTTACAATAAGAAAGCTATCATATCTTTATTAATAATTTCGTGGCAACTACCAAAGTTTACACGTCATGGAACTACTGGTTAAGATTGATAACACAACTTATGAAAGAATAACATATTTCGGTTATAAAAGTCCAATTTCAAATAAGCTTTCAAAAGTTTCTCAATCACCTCGTTCATATAGACATTTATATTCAAAAACGTATACGTATTTCTAAAGCTCTGGCAAATCGCCCTAATAACGTATAAATAATATTCAGCACCGGTATTTATCCGTTTGTTAATGGTTTCCAACCTATTACTCATATTTATATTTATCTTGAGATTCATAACAAACTTTCGCGGGGTATAAATTATTCTATACATATATTGGCAACATATTCCTCATAGGGTACTGTTGAGGTATATCTTTATATAATTAATCGCAGGAAATTTTGTTTTATTGACAGGAGTTAAATGTTTTCAAAATCGATATATTTATGTCTCTCATGACTATATTAATGTTTTTGTTAAAGTAGTGATAAACATTAGCGACTAGTATTCATCAATATGATAGAAAAATTAAAATTTTCGTTTTCTTCATAATAAAACCAAAAATAAGGTAGGTTACTATTAGTAAACGGGAGGTTTTTATACNTACGTGACCATTTATGTGGAGGGCGGCAACGAGGCTGGTATCAGCACCTTTCACGCGATACCCAATCGTTTAAGGGCTGAAACAGTTCACTTGATATTACGACGTTCTCAACCGTTCTAAAACGGTTGTTACTTATATTCCAAATCGGTCTATGGTAAAAAAGCACCGTCTACTACACTTTATCATTCACTAATATCTTTCACTTCTTTTTTTACCGGGAATGTGGAAATCTGGGGGTAATATTATATTTTAATGCTTCGGTTCATAGTTGCCAGGTATCCTACCCTAGTGATTACTATGCTCCTACAATACTTTAAAGCCGCTTTGAATCATTCCTTTATCTATCACGTAACTGGGTTACCCCCTTTTATTTTACTCCGTAGCAGCTCCTGAATTGGTGTTCCCCATTCATTTTTCATCGAGGATTATAGACAGTATCTAACGACCTTGACCGACACCTCTTTATTAGTCCACTTACACTTGTTTGATTAATTGTTGATATGCTAGTAATGTTAATGTTGGCTTTAGCCTATGTAAGGAATTTTTGATATTGATATTGATGAATATAGAAATAGTTATTTAAATTATTTACTTGTACATTTGAAGATCACTTGCATCATTTATTTATTTGGAGAATATTGATAGATAAAATGATAATATTGACGTTAATATTGATGAGCGGTTCAAAGAATGCTCAACGTTAACTTGCGTTTTTGTAAGAAGATATCTATGATTTTATCATCGAGGATCTCAGGCAGTGGTAATGAATTGAAAGGAATTTAATATACGTTAGTTACATCAAGGTTTCCCTCCCTAGCATTTAATAGTCTATATAACGTTGTAAGGACTTTAGAGCATGAAGATGTAAATTATTATGCGTTAGGGGCGACGAAAGAGCTTCGAAATCATTGTCGGACCTACATTTCATCGCCTAAAACATTTAAGTTTACTTTGGAAAACGATTATAATTTCAATTATAGGATTTTGGCAAATCTCCTCTACTTGAACAACCAAATTGTTTTTCACGTTATAGGTTAGGAAGCCTTTGTTTACCGAGTTAGGTATGTTTACTTATTAACGGCAAAATATATTTATGTGATATTGAAGATATTATGAAACAATACGTACGTAGAGTTACCGGACATTATCGTACAAAACGCCAACATTAACTTTGTTACGGAAAGGTTCGAAGTAAACGTGAAGATATGAGGGAGTTATTTTCAATAAATATAAGCTAAGGCCGATTCATGTATTGGAAGGGTTTAAAGGGTTCAAGTGATACGTTGCAAAGTGTATGAAGTTTCTATACTGACAATTATAAGCTTTCGGACTTGAAAACGTGTTTTCAAACGGCTTTAAAGAGCCTAAATTTTATTGTAATCTCTGAGGGCCTAATGTTGATACTATTGGTTTCTACTGAAAAGAATAAAAACCATAGATGAAAAGCACATAACCAGGAGTATCTATAATTTTTTTTGGGTCAAAACAAAATATAAGGTTCATAACAACTGAGATATTTAGCTTCGCTCATAAGTAATTATCAAAATTATGAGAAAAACATTTAAATAAATCGATAAGGTTGAGATAAATAGACTCTTTATATGAGTTGTATGATTTTTGTTCAAACGCGATTTTAATATCTACAACCTTAATAACACGGTTTTTATGTTCAGGAATTTCACGAGGATTATATGAAGAATATGGAAAAGCTATACATAATTTCAATTTCAACCTCTTAAAAATATAGTGATGAAGCCGAAGATTGGACTTTTATATAATATCGCACAATTTTAATATTTTTCTAGCGTTTGGTAGTCATATTGGCACTTAATTTCGTCATAATTCCTAATTGGACATTCACCTTCAATATTCCCTATATAACTTAACCGTATATGGAGTCCACAAAATTTTATAAAGGATCGTTTTGCTAAAGATGCCCTTGAAATTTCCAAACAAAAAATGCTGATAATGGTTATACAATGAGTTATTTTTCGTTCTTATGAACTATAGAAGAATATTCTTGTTTCTTCTCCTATGAATTACACTTAAAATAAAACTAGGTACGAAATCTTTCACCTATAACTTTTTCCTGTTAAATTATTGAATTAATCATGATTTCAGAGTAATAAGTATTCAAATTAACGATGCTCTTTGAGTCGGATTTATTAGATCTATAATGACTAACTAGTATGTAAATAAGAAATTCATGTTCAGAATTACACGAAGATCTAAAATTTAACTAAGTATATATATTAAAACATTGAAATAAAAAGTGAATTAAGAAGCCTGGTATCGAAAAAAATGTTATTTACCTTAGTGTCCGCTAAAACTGCTTAGGTTCCGGATTGATTAAGATTGATAAAATTAACGAGGTAGGGGATTACAATGGCTTGAAGCAACTTGACCGTAACAGTCATATATCGATCCTATGCTAGGTGTGATTGTCTTATGATTAATTGATTGCGGTATAAGTTTATAACTCAATTGATCAGTACTACGATCCATTGAATAATCGATCTAAATAGTAGATAAAGAATATCTATTAAGTAATGAATTTATTATTGATTGACCTGTCGAACGTAAATTTGATAATATTTCAGGACAGTTTTTTATTTGTTAACATTGATTAATCTGAAGATGTTTTATTTGTCATAGAGAAACTTGAAGAGATAAAAATCATTGGGAAGTTGATTAAAAATTACAACTCACTAGATGAAATATAATTTTGATCAATATATAAGTCATTCGTAGCACGTATTAGCTTTCGAAGTTTTTGTTATAATAGTCAGTTTTTATATAAGAATCAATATGCGTGAAATATTTAATATTTGTACCATATATGTCAGAGCTCAGTTGATTCCTATTGAATTTTCCAACGATTTAAGAAGCTTATTCGAGTACCTGTTTAAGTCGGGAAGAACTAATAAGATACGTTTGATAATTAAAAGTAAAAGCTTTTCACAAAGTTTACAATGACAGTGACATTGTTAAAGTCTAATAAATTGATGGTAAGAATGATCCTGCTAACGTTATAACAAAGGTTAGGTAGAATAACACCTTGGAAGCTTGTACATAGTAATACGCGGATTATAAGCATCAAGGGCTATATTGGAAGAGCATTTGTTAAGGGATCATGTAACGATAGATAGGCAGAAAAACAGTGGTACCCTGTCATATCGGAAGACTGCTACGAGGTCAAAACCAATTCTAATGTTAGTTAGGAATCAATTGGCTGACATGATTAAATTTGACGTGTATGGTGAAAATGTTGAAGAATTGAAGTACCAAAGTGTGTAATACACTTGGTAGTAGGATTGTAAGTAGTACAGAGTAAAATTACTATACAAATGGCATTAAATTTGACATATTGAAAGTCTTATGTATTCGAAAAAAAATTCTGATAGGACGTACTCGTACCGTTATTTACATCATATGAACAAAGAAGAAATAGCGTTGAAACTGCACTAGAATACAGGGTAGTAGAGTCAATTGCAGTGAAATGTCCATTGCAATGTGATGCATCGACTAAACAATTTACTATATAAATTACTCTATACATTGGCTAGTGTTCTTCCAAAATTAGAATACTACATCTCATCTTTAAATATGTAATACTACCAATAAATCGAATGATTCCAATCGACAACGTTGAAAAGTTTAAAGATATATAAACAAGGTTTGTTATTATATCGTAGATATTTGAAGCATCGACACTACATATCACATTCTTTAATTTACAAACAATCAATTTGAATGTAGTTAATGAAAATGGATTGTCCGTAGTCCGATGTTTCGTTGATTATTATCATAATAAAGTCGATTCTTAAGTAAAAGTCGTTGGTGGTTATAAAGGAGCCGTTGGTGAATATTATTGATTTCGTAGCTTTTATGTTTTTAAAGATTATAATAAGTGATTTATCCACGTTGATCATTAGAAATTAAAGAAGTACGTTACATTTGTCAATATATTTATTTGTTAGGTTTTCGGATCAAATACTCTTCGCAAATTCGTAGATAATTTTTTATTAATTTATATTTGGTTTGTAGGCGTTACATGGACGTAATTGAACTGAATTGCGTTTTTTCTCGATGTTCATTCGGTATATAATGCTTCAATTACCCCGTATTCCTTTTTGTTAAACATTGAAATATGTTATATCCATTTTTAATCTACGATAATTTTTATATTGTTTCAACTCAATTATCAAGTTGTTATCCTAAATTTAAATTCTTTCAACATTATATACTCGTAATATTTTTATTAACATGAGTTTTTCGTTCACTGATTTCTTCATTTCAGAAAAGCATATCGTCAGTTTGTATTCACACAATTTGTAAGTGTTTTAAAATTTTAATGTGAAACTATAACATTAATCTCCAAAGTATTAAACTACTCCTTAACTTGATTTTATTTCAATGAATTATAAACCAATAAAAACGGCTATTGCACTTTCATATGTAGTGTTTCTCACTGCGTTACTTTTCTGAATTTGTATTTTTCTTTATTCATTTTGGATAATGTATGAAATGCTAATATTTTAAAGGTTTGTATCCAACTTTATACAAGCTCAAGTAATATTGAGTCTGTTTGAACACGTATGCCCGACTTTCGTAAAACTAATAACAAGAGTGAGAATATTCCTTAATTGGTTTTCTGAACCATTGGTGATTATTTATAAATTCGTGCCTTTTTCACTCGTCATCACCTTAGGTAACATCATGCAGTTTATAAAGCGTATACCGGACGTGAACCCCTTCATTAGGTATAAAATTCTCAAATTAAAGCGGTTTATATCTTTTTCCCTTTCCAAATTCACTGTTAAGCGAATTGCGAAACATCTCGCTTTAAAACGACCAATAATCTCTATACTATCACTTGTTCTAAAGGGGTTCCCAGATGTTTGAATAAGTCTTTAATCTCACAGCATCACTTCTCAGGCCTAATAGTTCTTTTCTTTTTCAATTACTTGGGACTTATAATAGGTTTAACGACATTTTTTTATTAAAATTCTATTATAATATAGCAATATTCGTCGTTGTCGAATTTCTTTTAATTGATTAATCGTCTTAAACTTCGTTTTTCCCTGGGTCCATTAATAATCCAATATATTTTATTGTTTATTTATAGCTCTATATGTTGCGTATTTTCGTGTTTTTAGAAAAAATCTAATTTTATCTGTATTTGTCGATAAGGTTTCATGCCTTGGTATTCATGTTAATTATGGTCTTTGAAGAGTAATCAGATTTATTAGTATTGTAATATAGTAGAAGATGTTCTAAGAAGAATCCTCCAGAGGTGTACACCAAAGGTGAGGGCTTATAAGCCCTCTACTCAGAGTGCATCATTCTGGAATACTCCTTCTATATCGATTCGCGTATTGCCGTTCGGTTTGGTATAGTTGTTCCAAACCGATCCATTTAATGCCATTCGGTCCGGAATAGCTATTCCAGACCGATTTATATATGGATTACTTTTTCGTCTTGTAATAGTGTATCCTGTAGTATAATACATTATTATTCACCCTGTAAATATACACTACGTAATACTGTGTACTGTTATTCACTTTATGTATACTATTTATAAGGGTATATAAAAATATTTACCTAGGTAATCTTTTCTTTTTTTCCTCAGGTATTTCGTACTTATAGCCTAGTAGTAATAATGTAGTTATGGTTACAAAAGTCCAAATTAGTAGGTTTTATAATAATAGTATTATTACCGTATTCATTGTAAAAGTTTTGAATTAGCATGTTTCCATAGTGACAGTATTATTACAGTATTAATTATGAAAATTTCAAATTAATAAGGTAGGTTAATATTAGTAAAGTCTAACAGAGGTAAAGCTTTAAGTTCGACTGAGATTAGGAAAGTATAGCCGGGGTGGAATTGATAATTCGGATTTGTTAGTATAGTTAAATAAAGACGATAAAATTAATGATGACGTCTTTTGAGCTTTATGATAGGGGTAGCTACGTAACAGTAATGATATAGGGGTATTTACATAATTACCAGTTATATTGGTATAAAAAGGTATATTGTTATCGGTTTGATAAAAACTTTATTTTTGTATTTTTTGAAAGCACGTAGTCTAAGAAAGTAAAAGTCCCCCATTTGAATTTAACCTTTATTTCTATCAGATAAACTACATCGTATCCCCATATTTTCTTTATTCATTTTAACCAAAATAAGCCGTTCAAACAGATAGTTTACAAAGCCAATACCTATTACTCACTCTTTTTCTATCCAGATAACAAGTTAAAACCGAACCGTAAGGCGCTGTCTAACGCGCGAACGGCGGCGCGCTGTCGCCGCCGCTACTGCCGCCGCTACTACCGCTATTGCTTCCATTACCACTACTAACAACAACAACCCGCTCTCATCGAGCATTATCTTTTTTATCGCCGCCATGTCGCCTGCCCTTTTCACCGCACTCGCCGCCACTTCGTTAAGTCCCGCCGCTGCCGCTGCTATACCGCCTAGTTCTTCCTCCATCACGCCGCCTAATCACTCCGCCACCAGGCTGCCTTGCCTAGCCACCGCCTCTGCCTCGCCTCTTTCCGCCGCCGTCGCCTCGACCTTCTTCTCTACATTTTTCTCTCCCCCCTTCTTAGTTCGGAAAAGAAGCGAGGGGAACTTAAGGTTATAAACCTTACTCTTTCCCTATGGGTAGACACAACATTACCCGTAAGGCCCCCTGACGCTATAAATGTAACTTAGCATAATAACGCGAAGGTTGATATGCCTTAAATTTACCCGATTATATATTTTTATCTTTGCTTTTTAATTTTCAAATAAGGAGTATAAGGCGGACATATATTGACGCTTCAAGTTTTATATCGTCAAATAATATTATGAGGCTTCTTTAACACATAAAGCGTCAATACAACGTACCCGAATCGGTAGCCCTAGACTGCTAATAAATACTCCTTACATATCGTGTATCGTATCAGCGGCTTCGTGTAAGTCCGTTAACGAGTACTACAAAAGTAATGGTCGTTCGACCCATTACCAATGTTACGAACGAACCGACAACTCTTACGGCCTTATTTCTATATTTATGAATCCGTTAGCCGAAGCCATATTACGCATCCGCCGACTGTTTAGTAAATTCAAATTTAATCTTGAAATTTCCTTCAGATAAAATATACCATTAGTACGATTCGAAAATATTGGCGACCGAAAAAAAACAGAAAGAAACCGATGTTTATTTAGTAATAAATGCTAACCATGGAAATCAAAAAACGGTAACCTCCATTGTAGCCTGAAAACGGAGCTTACGTATGTATTACAAAAATATAATCAAACTACATTATCATACGCCACCGTAAAAAGTGTAATCCCTCCCTTACGACTTTTCCTAAAATCGTAACTAATAAGGCATAAAACCTCATCCTTATTAAAATTTAAAATATTATTAACGATAGTATTAGTAACACTAATACAAAAGGGGAGGGTTACGAGGAGTGTAATGAAAATGCGACAGGGTCGACTTTTCCCTTCACTATTGGATATATACCGTATCTTCCAGGATGGCGTACTCAGATATAATAAATCATATAGTAAAGTAATAATATATCTTCATAAAGAAAGGAAAATTTAATATATTTACTGTAATATAGAATATAACAAACCGATGGAGGTAATATTTCAAGATCGATATGATATCGTAAATGTGAATGAAGTTAAATATTAGTTCGACGCGTATTAAAAAATGAAAGCAAAACCAATAGAAAATTTTGTCATGTCGACACGTAAAAAATAAAAAAGTTAAAATTTCAAAAAAGGTAAAAAATAGTAGTATTAAAAAAATATAAAATACGTAATCGGAAAGAATAAATGAATTAAATGAAAGGAAAATGTTTCAGCGGTATAAATAACGTAATACGGGCCGATTTAAATTAGCGAAAAAGCAATTCGGTAATTTTTCAAAGTCTTGTAACCTTTTTCATAACCCTACCAATAGTATACGTATTAATATGAATATTTTAGAGCTCCATTCCACGTAGCCTTAGTGATCGTATTTATTAGATTAAATTATCCGTCGTTCCACTTTTTTCGCTCGATTTTACGGAGTTTATATAATTCGCATCAATCTATAATATTGATGATTAAACGTTTTTCGCTAATAATACCAAATTTAACCACGTAATTATAAAGCGAAGACGAGTTGATATATACAATAAAAGAAAAAAGGTATAAACGAAGGTTAAAACAATTATCCGAACCGTTATTATTATCATAATACCCGAATCGAAGCTTGTAACCATATTTTAAATCTCGGAAGTTGGGAAGTTACGCGTAACCTTTTTACACTTGGTAAAGCTTTAGTGGATAATGTTTTTTTTCTTCAGAAAAGTAAAGCCATTTTGAACCGGTATTTCGTGACCGAAAACTAGTACGAAACCGATTTGTAAACTATAGTCGTTGTTATTAGCGAAATAGCCGCTATCAAAAATGAACAGTGTTATAATACGTATATTTAGTAGTATAAATTATAAACTATGTTTTGGATTATATATTTATTGAGAAACACGTTTGTTAAACGCTTTATATATATTTTTCGTTTCTTCGGTTTTATATTATTCGGCGATAAAGAAGTCAAATAGTACCTTTGGTTATGTTATAATAGTATCCTAGACGACGCATGTATGTTAGAATTTATATTCGTCTGCTTGTTTTACGTTCTTTAAAATGATAAGAGTACTTTTGTCTAATTATCCCTTTCGGATAAAGGCTCCAGTGCTGTTCTAAAAAGTTATTTTAACGTTATTGAAATTGATTACGTAGTTTTTAGTTAGAAACGTTTTGAGTTTTATTTTAAGGCCTGATTTAAAAAGTTTCCTCTTTTTAAAAGTGAAAAACGCGATATTATATAACGTTAGTATATCGTTTATTTATATACCTGTTAGTATAAAACTTTTCGAACGGGTAATAAACACTAATAGGTGCAGGTCAAAGGTAAAGCTAATTATTCCGAATAGTTTTTATAATACGTTTAGTGAATGTCTTACTAATAGACAACATTTTTGGCTAACCCATAAATGATTTTTAAATACGTAGAATATTCCTAAACGGGTAATGTTATTTAATATTTTTATGTATATAGAGGTAAATCCGTCGATTAAACCGCTTTTCAAATTAAGTTTATACCTACGTTATATTTCGAAGTTAGATATAAAGGCTCTACGGTACTTTAAGGGAGGTCGTTAGTGTTAAAATCAGTCGATTGCTCAATCTTTATCACGTATATAATTAGATTATTATTTTTTTTTACTTTTATCGTTAGATATTCCAACGATTAATCGGGTTTTTTTATCAGGTTATCCGGTTTAATCCTTAATTTCGTAAAAGACGCCGTTAAGAAATATCTTATAAGCTTCGTAAACGGTTAGGTCGAAACGTTCAAAACGAAATACGTCTTAATTAAATAGAGCTAAGATTCCCGTTCGGGTAAATTATACGATTAAAATACTTACGGTAATGATCATACTTCCTCAACGAAGCTTTAAATTAAATTCGCGGATTACCATTTTCTTTTACGTGATAAAGGAGTCCGTAGCAATGTTCTTGAGTCGTTTTTTAGTTTTTAAGCCGAGGGGGCACCTTCGATGTTGAGGTTTTGGCGGGGTTGGTACAAATAAGCCGTTTTCATTTAATGTGGTTGGGTTGGATTTGAGTTTTTGGGATGAAGCTAAAGCTAAGTGTGGCTTAAATTCGTCGTTTTAGGCAATGTTTTGTAGATGGTTTCATTTATTCTATGGTTTTGAGTCGTCCTATTTTAACTCTTTTTTATATTCGCGTACTATTATCCAGAGAAACGAATCAGTACCTTTTGGTAAGTTAATAAGTGTGTTATGGTTTTTAA
This sequence comes from Anisogramma anomala, assembly GCA_038502455.1. NCBI lineage: Eukaryota > Fungi > Ascomycota > Sordariomycetes > Diaporthales > Gnomoniaceae > Anisogramma > Anisogramma anomala. The sequence goes on from JASMMZ010000005.1 coordinate 32,916,183, forward strand.
ATCCATTAATTATATCAAGGTTAGTTTATTTATCTTTTGTTTTTCAAAAGAGCACTTCATACTATAATAATAAATTTAAAACGTTCATCTTACGTAGACTATTCTTTGTAACCAAAGCTTTGAATACTTCATTTTTTACTCGTAATAAGGGTAATACCGACATATCTATTGCTTTAACATGAGCTTTTTATACCGTATATAGTAATAAAGTAAAGTTTATATAGATTATAGGGCATATAGTAAAGATAAGGAGTGTAGAGATAAGTTACTTAGCCTGAAAGTATTATTAACAACTTTAACTGTTACTTAAAGGATAAAATTTTTCAAACTAATATCCTTTAGTCTCTTCGACAATACCATAAACGTTCTTTTTGGTGGTCCGCAATATTAGTTATATTTTCTAATACTTTACGAAGTTTGACTAAGATTTACTTATATTCGTTACCAGGTAACAGAGACTTTATACGTCATTGATAGAACTAAAAGCCGTATTGGCCTTATATTGAATTTAATTCAAGGGCCCGATGCAAAAGTTTAACTCTAAATTTTGTCAAGCATTTTCATAATTTATAACGAAAAGTTTTCGTGTAAATTTTACGGCTTAATATAATTTTATCGCATAGAAGACGAAAATAACCGGTTGGAAGTTAAATATATAATATTAAGAATTACTTCCTAGCTCAATTTTATATTGTTTTAAAGGCAGAAATTAAATCGTCGTAAGATTTCTAAGTGAAATTGGCACTCGTTCCAAAACCTTTTGATAACTTTAAATGCGTTTTTTTATGATATTTATACGGTTTACTGTGTGAATCAAACGTAATCGACGTTTTATAATTAGGTTTTCAAAACGTCGGTGTAATATTCGTAATTTTGGTTAAATTAAGTCTATAGCCTTAATTGAATGTTTTTCGAGGAAAAATTTGAATTAGTCGAATTTGAGTCGAAGCGATATAGATACGTTATTTATGGCGCGAAGAAAATAATTTGTCGTGTTTTGGACCTCGATTCAGATTTTGTTTGTATTAGTTAATGAAAGAAAAACAAAAATTATTTTTAAGTTTATTTTGTAAAACTTAATTGGTTCGAAGTGGGTATTAATAACGATCATTTCGATCGAAAACTATTTACATTTACTCAATAAAACCATTCGGTATTTTGCTATTTGATTCAACTGAAACTTTGGTAAACTCGGCGTAAACGCGTTGAATTACTTTTTTTCGGCCTTTGAATCTTAAATTACGTAAGTATTAGGCATAAGAACTTAAAAACTTTTTCTGTATTTATTTCAAAATGTAAATTATAACGCTATATAACCATTAAATACTTTGTTCATGTAATTCAGGCTTATAATATGTATAAAAAAAAGCGTTTTAATAGCTATGAAAAATTCATTAGGCGTTATTATCGTCGTGGGATAATAGGTAGGTATTATCGTATTTAAAGCCGTATTTTTCGAATGTATTTCCGTAAGGTTAAGCGTCGAATACATTATTCATACCTTTTCATTGGCTTATACATACTTCAAAATTACCGTTAATCTGATTTTCAAAGTCATATTTAACTTAAAATTATCGTTTAATTCGAATTCGCTCCTAAAAAGGGTAATTAGTAACTTAATAACCGACTTTACCGATATTCCATACCGCTATTATAAGCTTACAAAATTTCGTATATCTTTTCGTAAATATCGTGGTAAATTCGATACATTTTTATTTTTCTTAAATGATCTTCCCTGTCTTTCATTGGCAATATTTCCACCTTAATACCTATACTTTAAACGTTTGTTTTACCTCGGGTAAACTTTAAATCTCTGGTGTAAAACATGATAAATATTTCGACGAAGTTTACTTGAGTAATTTAGACGTCACCTCTAATCTCTTCAATTTGAAATATTCATTCGAAACTTGCCTATCGACGTATAACAGTTTTGAACAATATTTAAGGGCTTATCGAAAAGGCATTTTAAACCTTTTTCTATTTAGAAAGTATAAGGTCGAAATCCGGGTTTTGATGATAAGCCATTATTAATATTCAAATAAAGAATTTATTGCCTTTGTATTTAGGTTGATGTTCTGTAGGTTTTTATTGGCGTTTTTCAATTTTTTTTCATAAATTCCCAAGTCGTATTAATGGAATCATTTTCCTATAATTAGTAGTTAATTTCAGTATTCAAGTGAAGTTAACGGCCGGTGTATCACTTCGAAAATGTATTGTTTTTTATAAATTGATATATATATTATTCTTTAATTTACGCACAAAGTATATCAGGTAAGCTAATTTAAAATTATAATGGCTTAATAATTAAGTTTTTACACGTATTAATAAAATGCATATTTTATCATCAAATATATTGTGTAGCTCTCTATCATAGTTATTTCTTCTTTCCCATAACCTAACAAATTTGGTTAACTTCGTAAGGTCGCTTTTATCCTTGAGAAATCGTTATAATAAGAGGTCGCGGTAAAGGTCGTTATTTATAGGTATCGGTCAGTAAGGTACGTATTGACGTTTTATGCTGATCGTTAATTTCAAAATCGGGTTATTTTTTATATCTTAGCCGATCTTTTTGTGATCGATTGGGCTACTTTTGGTATTTCAGCCGCTCCCGTTATAGACGAAGGGGTTATTTCCAGTATACGAAAAGTAATTTGGTATTCGGCTTTATTCCAAAGTATATATCAGCGTAACGGTATATCATATATATATATAATAAATAAAAATATTTTTTTTTGTTTTCCTCGTGTTTTTTTTTTTTTTTTCATTCAGGGTACAGGTATAAGTTTAGTTTGTTTTACGCCTTATTCTCGTTGTTTTCATATATATATATATATTTACCTCGTAAGGTAATATCTTTTTATAAATTCAATTAGCTAAAAATACTTATCCTTCCAATTTTATACGTCGACGAGTTGAATTGTGTCGAATAATGCTTTCGTTAGGCGGCTATTCCTTTCTTTTAGGGTATCAATGTCTTCAATTCGTAATTGAATCCGTAAAGCTTTAATAATTGTATGATTTACTATTTTTAATATATTTGACGTTTTATTCGAAATCTTTTTATAAACATTATCCAGTAAATCAGGTCCTCAGGCTTTTTCTTCCTAATAGGTAAATATAACGGCCAAAATGTATGTATTTACCATATATAGGTCGAAGTCCTTATTTAACGAATCGATAGTATTATTTTAAAGGCCTAGGTCCATTTCGTGTATTATAGCCTTCTTAATTCCCATATTTTCGACTAGAAGGTCGAAATTCACGTTAGAATTTTCTAGGAATATTAGTTTTGAGTTTATGATTATAAACGTTTTGGAGTGATTTTAAAATGTTTTTAGTATATTGAACGGTTTCAGTTGGTAATTTCAAGTTGTGGTACGACTTCGAGTACGTTCAGATTTCAACATTAAGGGTTATACGTTACGTAAATAAAAAGTAAATAAAGTAATTGCAATAGTGAAAATGATATTGACTAGTGTAAATAAATTTGAAACGGCAAAAAAAACGTAACTATAAACTAGTTAAATGTTTCAAATTAGTTTAATTAGAATTTAATAACGCCATATTAGTTAAGAAATTTGGAAAACTTAAACTTTATATTAATTAAATTTTAAACGCGTACAGCGAACGCGGGAAAACAAATTAAGTACATGAAGTGTAAGGCGAATAAAGTAAATAAACCGTGAAATTGAAGTGGGGTATGTTTCGTATTCCGGTATTTAATAGTAGATTCGATCAATGTATCGTAACCGAACTTAGTAAAGCAATCGGTTTAGATGTTTCGTATGTAACCGTTCTAACTAAAGTTATCGGTTCGGATAGGTATATCGTAACCGCTTTTAAATTAAGGGAACGATTTAAATATCGAAAATGAGATAAATCCTATTTAAGGGTTCTTAAAATTGGTAGTTTTAGCTTACGTGGCCTAATACGTAACATAGCGCTTTTGAAAAAAGTGTTCGGGTACAATAAAACGCACATTAAGGGATAATAATATCGAAATGAGGCTTTTGATAAATAATACTTTAATAAGTTTTAATGACATTGTATCAAAATATCCTTTTCAAAGTTAATTCATTTTCACTGCTTTTATATAATCTGGCTTGAAATTTATTTAAGATATAAGTTCTAAATTAAAAATAATTCAAACCTTTATAATATGCCGTTATAAGGATTTAACGTATATTTGTCTCTTTTTTCCTAAGCTATTTATAGTCGAATGAATCGACTACTAATTAGTATTTATAAGGTTTCTACCCTTGATATAGACGTATATTAAAGTTTTTGAAAAATGATTAAAATATTTGGTATTATAGTATAGTAAAAAATGATTTAAGAAAAAGTACCTCAAGGTGTACACCGCAAGTAAAAGTTTATAATCCATCTACCCAAAGCGTATCATTTTGGAATACTCCTTCTAGATCGATCCACGTATTTCTGTTCGGTCGGGTATAGTCATTTCAGACCGATTCATGCATGAAGCACTTTGTGTCTTGCAAGAGTGCAGCCTGCAGTGTGACACAATATCGTGCACCCTACTGGAGTACAACCTACAATACAGTGCACTTCTACTTGCCCTATGTATACTATCTATGAGGGTATATAGTAATATCCACAGTATTACATAAATATTTCATAATGTGTTATACGTATTGCCAACTTTTCCTAAATTTCTAGTATCAATGATGGGGAAGGGTTTGTTCCAAATATTTCAGTTTAACCTTTACTGGACCATTTATACTCATAATAACATTAATAGTACGTCTTGAATACTAATTATCTGTCTAATGTAAAAATTATCGAAAACTAGTTATTATTCTTATTATGTTCTTATTCTTTTCCCACTTTACTGCGAGCTTTCTTTTCTTCAAATATCAATATCAATAATATATATTGCCTTATATGGATTAAGGTATCATAGGGAAAATAATTGAGTCGGTATTAGACAATCAATTCAGCAGAATATTCAATTTCATTTGAAAATTATTTGTAAAATATTGTCGTAATCCAAAACTTTTATTTTTGCCTACCAAAGAACTTGGCGTATTTTTATAAAAATGTTTTAGAAACTTTTAATCTTTCAAATTCAATAATGCTGTTTATCAGAAATCTGGTTATATTAAATTTTTGTAGTATTAATATTTTTTTCGAATAATATAATCTCAGAATCTTCATTAACATTACATATAATATTTCCTAGTGGTCTGGTATATATGTAAGTCTAGATTTGATGTAAGACTATTGATACATTTTTAATTTGAAATTGTTTCTAAAATCTACAGCCCGGGGACTGTCGTTGATGTTAATAATATAATGTATCAATCATCCATTTATATACTATACATTCTCGCATATTTTAAAATGAAGACTTTGATATTTATTCAATTTAAATTTAGTGTTAGAGGCTGGTGTTTGGGCCAGTGATCTCCAGGTCTCATACCTCGGTAGATTCCATGCTCTCACCATACTTTGACGCTGCTTTTAAGCACGCTGTTTTGCGTGTCATGTAACCGAGCTATCCCTTTTCTGCAACTTCCTAACGGATCGTTAATGTGACGGACTATACTAGATTTAGCTCTTAACGCGGTCAGATACTGTCTATAATCCTCTATAAATAAAAAGGAAAAAAACACAGTAAAGGAATTGTTACGGAGCTATAGAAATGGGGTGATCCCAGTAACGTGATAGGTGATGGCATGCTTTGAAGGGGATCGGAAGCATCATAGGAGTATAAAAATCAATAGGAATAGATCTCTGGTAACTACTAGCTCAAGCATTTGTTTGTAACAATTAGTAGGGATTTACTTCGCTTTTTTTTTCTCCGACAATCATAAATAGTATTCGACCGCCTTCACGATTAATTAAACCTAACTCCTCTACATATAATCCTAGATATTTTCTTTCCAGAAGTATCTTAATTGTTTTCAAATGGCTTTAATTTATAGCTATGTTTTTTGATTCTTAAATCCTAAACTTCTATATTTTTAGGAAGTTCTTCCACGCACGAATACGGAATTAGATTCCAGGCGCTCTAATACCTTTCAACGACTATTTGACCGCTTATTATAAAATATTTACTAAGACCTGACATATAAATCTCGTCTAACAGAACCAGCCATTTGTAAGTACGTTGTTGGTATAAAAGAAAGTAAAACCAACGTATTGACTACCTTGAAAATATTATTTGGAAGTTTAAAGCTGTTACGGGCACGCCTCCATCGTCATAGAAACCCCCCTTTTGAGAAGTTTTTGTTTCTAGGTTATTTACTGGGGACTTAGCTATTAAATGATTTATTACCGGGAATTTTAAAGATGTACCTAACGACAACGACAACCCCGACTCCTTTAACTCCGATAACGATATGAACGATTTATCCCATCATGTTAAATGTTAAAGAACAAAACGTAAACCTTTCAATAAGCTAGTTGAATTCACAGATAACAAACTACGCATCCCGGCAATAAAAAGTAGAATATTACGTAAATTATATATAAACCGGAAGTTTATCGATATGGGAAAATCATATTTATGCTTTTTTTGAACAACTAGATGCTTTTGAGATAACCTCTATAATATTATTATGCTTTCGGTAATGACAGCGACAATAACAACCCCAAGGTTCTTATAACAATGCTTCACATATATTGTTACGATCTAATGCTGACGAAAACTGTTATTATCTGACTTTTGGATTTGAAAGAAAAAGCTCACAAACGGTTCTACGTCTTTTTTTAACTATTTAGAAACATTGTTTAATAAAGTATACGATATGACCTAGAAACCCGCCGTTGAAATCGCTGTTCCTAAAAGAGTAATTATCAATACAGTAACTGATTAGTATTTTTCCTCTCGATATACCCGTTAATTTAAACAAATGTGTATTCTGCGTTCAATTTATCAATCAAAGACTTCATTAATTTAATATTTGACTCGATAACGTTGGTTATATAAGTAATATTAATCACCAAAGTATTATTTTTAGAGGGAATATTCATAACGAGATACCCACCAGCGATAATCAAGAAAATTTTATTATAATTAACCTAAACGTTTTTCGAGTCGGTATCAAACGTCATTTTACCTTAGTTAATCATTAAAAGATCAACTATCTGAAAAACTTGGTTTATATAAAAAATACAACGCGAAATAATTATCGAATTAATACGTATCTCCTAAATTACTTGAAACTCTTAAACGACCAATATATCAAGATTAATATAACCATTTACCCTAGCTTTTTCGACAATTTTATCAACATTTTAAAAAAGGTAACTTACCATCACAGGCTAGTGGTTGAGCTGGTGGTCGCCAGAAATCTAGGCCAAGCGGTTGCCATGCTCCTACGATTCTGTGAAGTTGTCCTTTCATATAACTGGATCACTCCTTTGTTTAGTCTATAACGACTCCTTAGTATAGGTCTTTCCATAGCTATCTATAGAGGATAATGAGTAATATTCGAGTGTTATAAATGATAGCTTTATCTTAATCCATTTACATATTATCTTCGATCTTTTTGCCGATGGTGTTTCTATTATTTACACACAACTATAGCTTAGGATTATATGTTTCGACCGTTTAAACTTAGACCCTTAGCATATAGAGTGATTCCATGATATACGTATTGAAGATTAACCTCACGTCTTTGACCTTGCATAAATTTTCTTGGAATGATAGCACGGACCACCTTGTTAAAGAGGGTTGAGATCCAATACTGTAAACCCTAATAGTGCCCACTTCCGAGAATTTTTTTTAGGTACAGCCACTTTTAACACCATTACTTCACATGTATTCTATTCCACTCCAACATCACTAATCGACTCTATCACCACTTGATTTTTCCCGGTGAACCCTTTTTGGCGATTAAGATCATTGTAGGCTCATTGTTTCACTCTCGTAGAGGTGTATAAAAATAACAGCCCTTATAACTAACGATTCTGTCACTTGATACTTGTGCTAACGTGGCTCTTTAGACTTGAATTTGCACACTACAAGTTTGATTTCTTTTGTGTTTTAAGGCCTAGAAATGACTTCTATTTAGAAAGCTCATATTTAAAGGCTATATTTATCTGTTTATTTATTTATTCATTCATTTTTAAGCCGTTGCCACCCATACTAGCGCCCCGAACTCTCTGCGGGGCCTTCAACTATAATTTTTTTTTTTTTTTTTTTTTTTTTTTT